>CM040242.1:35435629-35678582 GCA_022545495.1 Chrysanthemum lavandulifolium | reverse complement strand
CTAACCTAATATGTTAACTAGTGTTAATTTGAGAGGCTCAACATTGTTATTTATTAACTACTTTAGTAATTATCACTTTTCTAAAAGGTTCGCAAAGGCCCCGCAAATGTCTCGCAAAGACGTGAGATTTGATCATGACGTCACGTCATTCCGTTACGCCGTCTTATAACATATATTTTTGTAAACTTGATATATACAATGTTGCAAAAATTGGTCAACTAGGCCGACTAATCGCCGATTAATCGTTAATCGGCCGAGTACCTTGTCGATTTTTGAAAATTGGTCGAAAAATCGGCCTAGGAAAAAATCGACACTAAGCAGTCAAAAAATCGGCCGATTAATCGGTCGAATCGGTCAAAATCGGCCGAATCGGGCAAATCGGTCATTTTAAAAATAATAATAATTTAGGCATTATATTTAATTTGGGGATCGCATATTTCACTTATAACGCACAATGGGCATCTTAATCAAAATTTGAGCATTTTATTGAGATTTGGAAATATAGCAGGCTTGAAATCGGTTAAGATTTGAAATGCCAATCCAATCACCGATTAATCCCGATTTGACCGATTACTCGCTGCAGGGTGGTCGACCGCCCGACTACCAATTTACGATTTTTGCAACATTGATAAATATATAAATATTTTCATACTTTGTGCCGCTTTATGTCACGCCTTATAAATGAAAAGCTTTTAAATAAAAGCGTGCGGGCTTTACATCTTGTCGCGCTTACACTATTTATAACCTTGGTAATTATCATTTTACACTTCATAATTATAGTTATACAGTTATGTTAACAAAAGTTTTCAAAACAAACTATTGTTTCTTGCTACTACTTCCGCTATTTTTATTGCTACCGCTATTTTTGGCCAAAAATATCTAAAACACATAATTTAGATTTAAATCCTACTTTAACGAGAATATACATCTAAACTTAAGAAACAAATTGACACTTTCATATGAAAGATAAATCTCAACCAAACGCTTATTAAAGAAAAAAAAAAAAAAGTAACAAACACACAGTTGTACTTGTTGTCTTGGTCTTTTTTTTTAATTAGATCTCTCGTATTCGTTTGAGCATGAAGAATAATAATGTCTTCCTCGTGATTATACATTGTTATCAGAAAGCATTTATTTTATTTTAATTAAAATGCACAATCATAAGGAAGCAGCATTACCTCTCATGCTCAAATGAACACGAGATAATCGCTATCCTTTTTATTTAGAGACTCAATGTAAAACAATTTCTTTAATTAAAGCTGTTTTTTTTTAAAAAAAAAAAACTGAACTAAAACTGTCAATTGCAAAATAAGTAGTCTAACTTTAATATAGAACAGTATACAAAAAGTGAAAAAGGTAAAAATAAAAAATAATCCATACAAGTACAACTGTACTGTATCTAATTAAAATTAAACCGCTGTCTTATTCTAAAGATTGCATCTTCAAAGGAAAAGACATACCCAAATCCGGTCGGGTTCGGGTTAATTCGGGTCGGGTCAAGTCAGGTCAAGGCTAAAAACATACCCAAATCCGACCTTGTTTAAAACTCATGTCACTCGATTTCGGGTCAATTCGGGTCGGGTTCAGGTCTAGGTTGTTTAAAAAACATATAATTTTGATGTTTACATACAAATTAGAAAGAAGAAAAAAATTAAACTCGGGTTGACCCGAACCCGAGTAAGGGACAAATATTATACCCGAACCCGGCCTTGTTTATAACTCTACCAAAATTCAGGTTGACCCAATTGACCCGAATATATTTTTGGACCCGACTAACCCGACCCGGGTTCAGATCGAGTTCGGGTAAGCTTTTATGACACGCCTAATTATAACAATTGGTGGTGTTCATTATGACGCTCACAAATTTTACGTCTCCCTGTTTTTTTCACCAAACAATGTGTTGCAACTTACAGGTACCAACCTTTGTTATAAACAATTTGTCGATCTTAGAAATCAAAACCTTCAATTAAACAAACCAAACTAAATGAACTACAGTAATTCACCAAGCCAACCTCCAACAAAATGCCACAATCCTGGGCCCAGCCAATTCACCAAGCCAACCTCCTACAAAACAAAGCAAAAATGTTAAGAATAACAAATCATTGTATAAAAAATATTTTACATACTAAATAAGGTTACTAAAAATGCATTTTGTAAACTGGAAACAAAAGCCTCTCAGATGAAGTTAAAGACGGGGCAAATTTTGTAAACTAAAAATGAGTTTTACTTAACCTGACATGATTATCTAATAATCCCCTACATATTCACGCGGGTTAATTGCACCAAAATGTCTTTTATTTCCACTTTTGATCATTCTATACAATATACTTGGGGTTTTTAACCATTGCAGGTAGAATACATGCGTTTTGATGCTAGTGCAGGTAATTTAAGTCATCAAATGGTATAGAAGGCGAAGGTGTTTTCTGTTTCAATGGCAATATTTTTAGTAAGATTTGCATCAAAATGCAAGAACGTTACATACAATGGAAAAACAAATGAACAATGTTATATACAATGATAAAGAGATGAAACTATATTTACATTTTGGTGAAATTAATCCTAATCATATAATCCAAGCATCAAAATTTAAGCTTTCAAAAATCTTATAATCAGTTTCAAAACACGTTTCCATACACCCCTATAAACAATCAAACATGCATGACGAGTCGTATGGTGCTTACCAAATGAATGACCAGTAGTTGGGCGGAAGAGGGTTGCACCGATCCCAGCTCCTATGGAGGCAAAAACTAGTGACGCACCACAATTAACCGTAACACGACACACCCTTATACCAAAAGCTCTGACTCGTTCTCTTGGGGAAACAAGAACATCATCTTCCCCTTCCTTTCCAGATTCTGCGATGTCACGAACACAACGATAACATTCAATACCAACTTGAACCAGCCATGATACTGTGACTCCCAGAAAGCGGCCTGGTCACCCAAATTAAAGTTTTAGATAACTAAATGACGAGTTTTTATATATCATATATGAAAACAAATTAAAAGGTTCACAAACTTAAAAGTCTTTAACCAGTGAACTCATGGCACATAACCAACCTCTAAATGTTGTTCTGGCAACACAAAAGGTGTAAGAATAAAATGGCATGCCCCTCTTAGATTTGCGCAATGCAGACTCTGGGAGATCTAGCATGAACAAAAATATAATTGGTCATTAAATAGTACATTATATTATATAAAGTTAACATGTTGCAGTAAAGAAAGAGTGTATACCTTTAAGAAGCTTCCACAGAGCACGTTGTGAGCAATGGTGAAGGACAAATCGTTCTAGAACACGTTTCATAGTTTCAACACTAGTCTGATGTAAAAAAAAATATATAAATCAGCATATTATTATATTACAAACCATATATAAATATTAAAAAATTATAGAAGGGCAAGACAAAAAGTAACTCTCTTTGGCTGGCAGGTTTAGATTATGAAAACCAAAAAGGAAAAAAATATATATATATATATACTCACAACACAAAATGCTCTTAATCTTAAAGAAACTTTTAGTTAAAACAAACAAACAAACAATTTTACACTTACCTCACGTAGGATTTGCTTTACAGAATTGGTGAAAGGTAAGACCAAATCCACATGACGCTCATCATCATTGGGTCTATGTTGCAAAAGATCTTGCAGAAAGAAGCAGATAGTTCATTGAGATAATCCTTATTGTAGTCCATGCAAATGGTTTCATCTGGAAAGCTGATAACAATGGTTTAAGCTCAATCGAATATTCTTTGGTTATATAGTTCAAAGTATCACGACGGGATATGGTCTCAGAAGCGGTTCTCATGCCAGTGAGGAGATATAAAGTTAAAACAGGGGGCGTGGGATCCGCATCACAAGAAGCAGCTCTTGTTCCATCAACCCTGTTTCATTGACATTATATAGCAAATTAGTACCTTAATAAATTGTGAGATTGACTATCCACAACTCAAAATTAGGATTAACTGCATCCAAATGCGAATTATTTTCACCTTTTGTTATATCATATAATAGATGTTTTCCCTGTGTACGTAGAATACTTGCTATTTATATGCAAAATAATTACACCAATGTGAAACGTACTTTCAATTTCTTACCAATTGATGCAATATAACTTACATACATTAGCATAAAACTGTAATTATGTTACATATAGTGAAAAAAGACATAAGTATATTGGATACAATGACAATAGGGGAAAGCACATTACATTCTGATGCAATTAACTCTAAGCTATATGCTTTCCACCTTTCCCCTGTTTGTCATAGTGCTCAACAACATCAAGATGAATACTATCAAAGTGACAGCACCATACTCAAGACATTGAGAATCAAATTTTTAGTTGAACCGATGTTAAGCCACTATGAGTCTACAAAAATCAGCGGATAATCTGAAAATACCAATGCCAGAAACTGTTTGAAAACACCATAAAAAGCTGTAGTGAAACTTTATTCGCAACTCTCTAGATGAGACATTAAACTTCTAATATCAAACTAGCTATATGTAACTCCAAAACCAAAAAAGTTTTTAATCCCGTATACTACAATGTAGTTGTTTTCATCCCAAATTAGCAAAACCTCAATCCTAAAACAATATATCAGCATATTAACTATGTTTCTCCCTAAAAATTACACTAGAATCACAATTATATATCTTCAAGTGCAAATTTTAGCTATGAGACAATAACATAAAGGAAACATATAAAGCAAAAACATAAAGAAAGAAAACATCAACAAATAACAATATACTTTCGCCAGTTCGGACAACTTTAAATATAAAAAAAAAGACATACCCAAATAAAGCCCTGTATGCAAAAGAAGAAGCAGCCAAAGAGGCAGAAAATAAACCAGTAGAACTAACCATTTGACCATTAAGACTTGGGTTATTCTTTACGAATGAACCCCACATCGACGCCATTGTGTTATACGTCTTCAAATGATGATGTGAGTGGTGGTGGCAAACGGTGGTAGCGGCGGCACCATGGAGGAGGAGGTGGCGGCTGAGAAATGACAAAGATAGTGAGTGAGTGTGAAGTGGTGACTAGGGTTTCTCTAACCCCTAATTGTAAACTTTTAAAAAACAACAAAAACAAAATAGCAACTTTATAAAGCTTAATTTCGACTATCTTTTGCAAAAATAGCGTTCTGGACTCGTTTGAGCTGAATAGAAATTAAAAGATAGCGTTCGGGACTCGTTTGAGCTCAATAGAAATTGCCCGAGGCTTTAAAACTTGTGCAGATATTTTTAAAAGTCATTTTTTCAATAAAAACGACTATTCACATGACTGTTTTTGTATAAACATCATAAATCATTTAATAAACGTATTATAGGTCTAGACTCGTGTTAGTGTGCGTTGTGCTACATTCACATGTCTTACGAGAAAATCTCTCGTATCACAAAATAACATCCCAATATAAATCCCAATGCTTTCCAAAAACAGTTCTCTGGTATTAACTATTTATTTTCAAATATAATGCGGTATAAAAGTATTTCTCAAAAACATTGTCGGTTGTCACACCAATCTATATGTTTTCTTCTGGGCCTTATTTTAGTACTTTGGAATAAATGTAAACCTTGAAGTTTGGATTTTGAAATGTTTTATTTAAAGCGGATGATGTTATTCTATTCTCTTATGCTTGTGTTGTGTACCGATTAGTAGCACCTCAATGTTAGTTTTGTCTTTCGTTGAACATGATTTTCGGGGTGTTACAGATTGGTATCAGAACTCAAGTTATAGAGAACTGTGTACTTATAAAAAAAAACCTATACTATAACTACTTTTACAAAAATTGATCCCATGACCGACACGTGCTTGTCTGCCAAGCTGAAGCCTCTCGTATTGTGATTATTTGGCTGATGTTTTGGAATAAGATTAAAGTGTTTTGTGCTATGCTATGATTAATGCGGTATTTTGTTATCATTGTTTTTGGGAAAAAGTTTGTAGTGTACTGTATTTTGGAAAAAAAAAATTATGATGTGGTTTTGCATTGTGTGCTTGATTACTTTCTATACACTTATACCTACCCGCTACCATTATCACATACTACCTTATCGATCCCTACTCACCTACACTGTTTTGCGGTAATATTTTGTATATTCCCTCATACTACAATCTTCCTCCATGTAGCCTCACCATTTAACTATGAGATTGGACATTCATCGTATTCTTAAAGCATATTTTATCACTGTTTGAAACCCGCCTCGAAACCACACACTGGGACACGTTCTAGTGCTTCGCCCTCCTTTGTATTCGAAAGGACACGTGGTCCGTAGACCTAGAAATTATTCGAGAGCTGCTACTGTTGAGGCACGATTGGTTATGGATTTTGCTTATTGTGTGCTCTAAACCGAGAAGTTCTCGTTAGAGACTTTAGTTTCTTTATCATCTATCGTGATCGCCTACGGTGATTTTGATTTTGATTGTGTTGTTTATCGTTATCGCCTACGGTGATTTTTATCATTTTCTGTTTGTACTTTCAGGAATTTTGTATCGAATCTTGATGTTTTGGTGAATTTGAATCCTTAGTTTTTTTGGTTTAGCTGGAAATCTTTATCGTTGTTTGGAATAGCATTTTGGTTATTATGGTTGGTGTTCATTTCATTATTCTATCTGTGATGCTCAAATTCTTGTGTGATGTTATTCCGGTATTAAATCTTATCATTCATTGAGGTATGTGAATCGATCAATGGCTCAAAGCGAAACCCGACAAACCACGCCGACACGTCGATGTTCTTTGTTAAAACATGTCGTCGTGATCGGCCTCCAGTCACTCCAATTCAAACTACTAACAACCAGGCTACAAACAACCAGGTCCCACCAAATCATGTTACTGTGAATTAAGCTTTGATTGATCAATTGGTGGCCCAACGAGTGGCCGAGATACTAGCTGAGTCGAATCACTCAAACACCTCTGTTGCATATATAAGGAAATCTGAAGTTGTATGTCAATTAAGAGCAAGAAAGGCAAACAATTAGTCAACCAAACAAGATCAAACCTAATATTTGATATATCTTAACTACATAATATGTAAAAATGGTAAAAGGTGAATGTTGAAACTTGAATGTTGAAAGTCAAGGTGAAAGTTGAAACCATGCATGCCATACGTTTAAAACTATTGTTAATGCAGGAAAGTTTGAAAAGTTTGATGTAGGAGTGCAAGCTAAAGTTGAAACCATGCATGACATACGTTTAAAATTGTTGCTAATGGAGGAAAGTTTGAAAAGTTTAATGGAGGAGTGAAAGCTAATGGAGGAATGTGTTTAATGGAGGAATCATATATCTTAGGTAACATTCTTCGTATATTGGGCATGTGATGTGTCTCGCGACTATTAGTTTTAAATTTATAACAAGGATTACCGAATTAAGCTAAGAGCACACGGCCAAGTATGACCCTTTCGTATGTAGTTAGTTTTGGTTGGTAAGCCGATGTCGTTCACTAGGATTTGGGTGTTTTCAAATGTAACAATAAGCAAGTAACGCGAAAGTGGTAAATGGTTGTCACGTCCCAAAATACCATATAAGCAACAAATGACACGAAAATAATGATTAAGGGAATTCAATACGATTAAAACTACACTTGCTTAAACTAGTTTCTTATCCCTGATTAGTGTGATTGTGTTAACCTCTTCTTAACATGTTGGTTATGATAATTAGTTGGTGTACTAATCTATTGTTCTTACAAGTTAAACCTTCGTCAAGACTTTAGTTTATAAAAACAAACATTAAGTTTAACCAATCAATTCAAAATCAATTCAAGTTTCATAAGTTTACTTTCATAAACTTAAACACAAAAACATCCGTTTGTCTTATCAAATTTGCTTAAGAAATGGTGAATACAAAAGGTAACCGATTATAGACAAAAGGTTACAATTGATTGTAAACAACTAATCTTACGACCTTTTAGATGTTTCCAATCAATCCAACTTGATAATCAAAAAGCGTTCTTATTACAATCACACTTTAGTTTCTTTGTTTAATCAAGAATAATGGGTAAAAACAATCATCCATGGACAAAATGATTATAACTAGTTGAATAACAATTAGTTCTTTCGACCTCTCCGATTACTATCAACTAGTCAAACTTGATTAACAAATGCCACTATGAAACTTAAGCACAATTGGATCTTAGAATCAACTTGAAATTGAATTAAAACATGTTAACACAATCATAAACTAATTATACGATAATCAACATCATTTAAGCAAGTGCATAAAGAAACTAGCCACTCATAGTAAACATAAACATAAACTCAGAACTTTGAACATTAGAAAACATGATTGAGAGTCTTACAATGATTGAAATGAGATTACAAATGATGAAGTAATGATGCCTGATATGTGCTTAATCACATATCTTTTCATTATCAAAACTGACCCAAAACAACCAAGGAAAAGCCGTTTATTGCTAATATTTGTGGTTTTCTTGAGTTTATGCTTGTCAGTGCGGATATGCAAAAACACGCAAAAGGATCCAAATCGGATGTAAATCAGAGCACGAGAGATCAAGAGAGTTTAGTTTGAGTGGAAGGTCAAGATTGTGTATTTTGGAAGATTTTATTCTCAGAAGATGATTTTTGAAGTTTCAGTAAAGTTTGAAGAAATGGCAAGATTAGTCCCTGCACTTTCAGTATTTGGCAAAAATGATCCCTTAAAATTTCAGAATTTACAAAAGTCACCCTTGGATTATTTGAGATTGACAACAATGGTCCTTAATGAGATTTTCAGAAAGTACACATTTGGTCCCTTGGAAATCCGGATATGCAAGATTAGCCCTTAAAGTTAACATTGGGTTCATGTATTATCCTTAGTCCATTATTATAAATCTTGGCCCAATCCAACATATAAAACCGGTTCAAGCCCAAATACAAAACAAACCAACACCCGTATCCAATATAACCAAGACCCGGTTCCACCTTTTACCCAAGTCAAATACCCGTTTACCCAAGTCAAATATCCAAACTATATTAAAATAAACCCACGCGCCAAAATTTTACCCCAAATCTGCTTCTCATGAACCCTAATTACCCCTCTTGGTCAATCAGTCAAAGTTACCACAATTAAGGGCACTTTTGTACTTTTATCTGACACACCTGACACATGGGGGTGTCCAGGTCATCAATCCGTGTGATATGCTCTCTTCTCATTGGACGATTTGACACATGCACATGATCCAAGGGTTGATATCAAAAGAAGGTGCGTGGGATTTGATCTAAGGGTGGAAAGGAGCTCAAAAGAAGCACAATGAAGGATTTCCAGAAGCTTCTTAGGCCTTAGCTTGGCTATTTATAGGACCTCTTCTCATTCACAATTGTATATCTCATTCACTTTTTAATTTTTCTTCTCTCTAGTTGTAGTAGGTTAATCAGTAATAGTTTTTAATTTCAATGTTTTAAAGTTTCTTTGTAATTCGTATTTGTACTCAGATTTCCATTATTAATAAAATTTAGTTTTCATTATCAAGTGTTTGTTTAAGCTTTTATGATTTGAATCTACTTATTATCCTAGTTTAATGCTTACTTCAGTTTTACAAATCTGTTTTTAGCATCTGTTTTCAAAAACTGAAAAATACAAAAAAATCAAATTAAATCATTGAAAAATAAAAAAATCACTTTAGATCTGTGTTATGGATTGATCCACCACTGATCTCTTGTTTCATATAGTTCATTTAAGCTTTTGATAGCTTATTGTGAGCTTATACTTGTTTTAACACTCAAATCACAAATAATTCAGTTCATCTCAGTTGCTACAGTAGCTGTTTCATTCATACTGGTGTTGGATCTGGGTTAATATGTTGCAG
Source organism: Chrysanthemum lavandulifolium (assembly GCA_022545495.1). Taxonomy (NCBI): domain Eukaryota; kingdom Viridiplantae; phylum Streptophyta; class Magnoliopsida; order Asterales; family Asteraceae; genus Chrysanthemum; species Chrysanthemum lavandulifolium. Next base: position 35,668,788 of record CM040242.1, on the reverse strand, counting down.
TAGCTGGATTTGGTTAAATTGAGCTGGAATTGGTTTAGGTTAGGGGTTGGATAGGATAGAGGTTACTGTTTCATTGGTGCAAGCCAAAGTGGCTATGGTACTTGTAAGTCTCATATCTGTTTTAATCCTTAAATCTGTTGTTTAATCTGCTATTTAGTGTTATTTAGTATTGTTTGATTTTAGTTTGATGTTTGTTTAGTAATAGCTAGGCTATAATCTGTTATTAGTTCATCATCAGTAGTTAAAGTAGTGTTTGGTATTGGTATTAAAACTGTGTTATGGATTAGCTTATCAGTTGTTAGTAGTTGTTTCAAGCTTAGGTAGGTATTTGATAGTGATATAAGGCCTTTGATATAGCAGTAATACTCATTTAGTCAAAATCATATTGAAACTGATCTTGAATCTGTGTCTGTTAATATCAGTAGCTCATCAGTTGCAAATAGGTTTAAAACTAATAGATCTAGCACTTAGTAATCATCAGTAGTCTAATTTCATTGAAATCAGTTCATTAATTTGGATCAAAACTGAGTTTAGTCAAAGTTTCACCACTGTTCTAAATAGTCAAAACCTATGTTAAACCAGAGTTTTACAGATCTTGCAGAGCTTGTGTAGTTTTCAATTTAAAGAGTTAGAGTCTGGTTTTTGGCACAATTGTAGTTGGCCAGGTGGTTTATAGGACTGCATTGCTTGTTTTTGGTTTGGCTATTTGGTTAAGCTTGTGTACAAGCTCAAACCCAAGGGGTCATTAGCTGTTTTCCTGTTGAGGCAGTTTTCTTAAATCATCAATCTGAGCTTAGAACTTATTAGGAGTAGGTATAATCAGTTTATTTTAGCTTATATTAGCAATAGTAGCTTAAGTCACAGTTTGGTTGCTTAAATAACTTATTTGCTTAATTTTAATAGCTTATTTCATAAGCAGTTGCACTACATCTTTCAATTTTCACACATAAGCTACTAGTTTCTTATTTTTCATAGAATCATATTATCATTTTAGAATTTTCCTGAGAATTTCATAATTTTTGGTCATTGTTAGCTAATTTTCTCATTTTAAAGTAGTTTTTAATCAATTTTTAATAGCTTTAATTGCAAATAATTGAGAAAAAGTTTCAAAAAAATAATTTTTCAATTTTCTTAGTTTAAGATAAATATAAAAAGTATAAAAAATATTTTTCCTTATTTTTCCACCTTTATTTAGTATTTTTAACAATTAAATTAGATTTAAAATAGTTTAAAATTTGTAGAAAATAGAAAAATAATCTGAAAAATACAAAAATAGTTTTAAAAAGTCTTTTGAGTTATTTGTGATTTTTAGAAAATAGTTTCATATTTTTCTCTTTGATTTTTATAAATTTTAGTATTTTAAATTAGTTTTAATAGTTAAAATTAGTTTTTAATTTTTATAAAATCAAGAAAAATCCAAAAAAATAGTTTTAATTCTAAAATAGTTTTCTAATTACATTTTTAGAGTAAAAGTAAATTTAGGCATTTTTAGGGTATCATTTAGACGTAGTTGCATTTTTATTTACGTTTGTTAATTTCGTTTTAGTATTTCGCGTTTAGGATTTCCCGTAGAATAGACTCCCTTTATTACTTTCCCATTCCGTAGTTTAATAATCAAATCTATAATCCAAAACATCTAGCATTAAAATCCAAACCAAAACGGCGTTGGTGATTCAGCTCGTTGGAAAAGCGATTCGGTTGACTAATCCGTCTATACGATCACCTGCAGGATTTGATTTATTATTCTTTTTCCTAAGAGAATTTGAATCTATCTTTGTGAATATTTTGATATTGATATTGAGGATTTATCCACACACAACCCTTAAGCCTTCATTATCATAGACTCGGTCCGAGCCGTTTTAAGTTTCTACTACTAGTCATTCCAAGTGGCTAGTTTGTGTGAGCCAAGCTTGGCGTTGTTTCGACACTGAATCAATGCCTCAAGTATTGGTGATGACTTCTTGATGTTTTGACCTCCAAATGATGACTTCTTGGACCTCCAAAGTTTCCTGGAACTTTATGGACGAATTTTAGGCTTTGAGAGAGAGTAATGGTGGTAGGAGAGGTGTGAGAGAAGTTCTCTCAAGTTGGGATTTAGTTGGATGATGAAAACATACACAAATGAGTCCTATTTATACTACTCTCAAGCCATATGGTGTTTAATGCTCAACTTGGCCTCTAAGGAGCTTGGAAGGACCTAGAATACATGTAGGAAGGACCTAGAATCGTTTGGGACAATTTTGGAGTCTTAGTAATGAAGAAATGGTGTCGGGGCTTCAACCGAATCGGTTGGGCTCAACCGATCGGTTGGTCTCTTGATTGCTCTCCGACCGTTCGATTGCGGGGCACTACCGAACGGTTGGAGCAAGTTGACAGAAAATCATATGCACCAAAGTTGTAGATCTTTCTCTTAGATTTCCGTGGCATGACCAGGGGTCAAACGAACCCGTATGCAAAAGTTATGGCCAAAATGGTGAAGGTGTCTGGGGAACAACGAGTCTTCAATATGTCTTCGTTTTAGCTTATTTTCTTCATTTCTTTCGTTTTCCTTCTTGAACTTTATTCTTGAGTCTTTGGACCACTAACTTGATGACTTTATCATCTCGAATATACTCATGAGTGTTGCTTTTGTCGAATTCTTCATATATGGAGAAATCTTCGTATTTTACTTCTTTTCCGTCTTTTCTCCATTTTCCTGTACTTGACTACAAATGAACTAGCAAACGCACTTTTATTCGATTAAGTAACAAAATCATATGATTATAGCCAAATAACATACATAAAAGGACAGATAACGCTACTAAAAACATGTACCATTTGAGCGTTATCAAATTCCCCCACACTTAAACTTTGCTTGCCATCAAGCAAATCTAAGAAAAGAAAAATTAAAGTACATTCCTATATGACAAACCGAAAAGAAAAATTTTAAATTTGATTTTTTTTTTCTTTTTTTTTTGTATAAAAATGAGCGAAAAATGAGCGCAAACTCTCCCACACTTAAGGTTTTACTTGCCCTCAAGCAAATGTAGAAATTAAGAACAATAAAACCAACATGGTGCATGAAATATGATTAGAAAAATATGATGCAAATCTACCAAGTACAAGTACGAGATAAGATTCATCGTTTTAATCTTTTTAGAGGTGAAAAATCGAGATGTTTGACAATACCCCATGGATTCTCTCGCTTGATAACACGAAAAGGAATTGATATATAATTCACTCAACACTCAATTTATTTAGTGATGGATAGTATTAAGGAATAGTACACTCATATTGCTCAGTCATGATCTAAATATTACCATAGGCTTGTACAAGAAACAAAACTCAACCGATGTGGCGTAAGCACCAAGTGTAAACATCTAAAGAGGGCTTTTATTCGGGTTGAAATGATAGGATTCGGGTGATTAAATGGTATGGATAAGGCATGAGAATATTTATGAAATTGGTGTTAAATAAAAATAAAAAAGAATAAAGTCAAGTATAATACCCATGTTGCTAGTTACCGAACAAACCGCAAACCCGAAAATGATTATAGTTACAATCTTCTCTTATTCACATATCGATCACCAAATATATATACATACATATATATATATATATATATATCTATACATTATATATAAGAGGAGGCATGCCACGTCATAATGCCACTTGGCATCCCATAAAGCCACGTCATATTTCCATGTCATCAAGTAATCCACCTAACCTAAGCAAAGCATGCCACCTAAGCACTGAAATTTTCGGATTAAATGTAGAGTAAAATATATTTCCATGTCATCAAGTAATCCACCTAACCTAAGCAAAGCATGCCACCTAAGCACTGAAATTTTCGGATTAAATGTAGAGTAAAAAATGTAACCAACAAGGTTCGAACATGGGATCTCTACTAACACTAACAAACATGTCAACCATTGGAACAATGGAACTTTTGTTATTCTTTTTACAAGTCAAAATTAATAAAGGCACATAAACTGTTATTTCAACAACAATATCCATTCCTTAAATATAGCTTTCGTTAATTATAAAGTTTAAAAAAAATCCGGGTAACAAAAAAAGGTACACCTCTTCTTCTCAAACCCTAATATCTGTTTCAATGTTTAAGGAATACTGGAAACGTCCTGAGGTACTTATATATATTGTTCTATGTAGATGACGAAAGTTTGATATCACGTCACATATTTTGTTTTCTAATATTGAATCATAAAAAACTATTAGGTAACCAAGGATTCGTTTATAGAGGTGGCTATTTCAAGGCGGTATTGTTAAAGTGGATGAAGATGGATATTATGTAATTTTGGGACGTAAGATTGTTACTCTTCTTATGTAATATTTTTGCTTTTCACCATCGAAACATATTGACACTTGTATGTCCTCCAACGAACCGGTACTAATCTTGATATAATGAAGGTTGGTGGATACAAATTGTCGACATTAGAAATCGAGGCAATTCTTTTAGAGGTAAGTTCTCTCTTGTATCTTGAATAGGTGATGAGAATTGGAAATGCATTTACATAATAAATCAACACGTTCGATCAACGTGCAACATCCGACCGTTTGAATGTTGTGTGTTGGGGTTACCAGATAAAGCTTATGGAGAAGCGGTGGCGCAATAGTTGTGCCCGACGTAGAGATTAAAAAGGCTCGTGACAATGAATCGAAGCCTGCTTTAACTCTCGATGAACTCTGCTCAATGGCTAAACAGAAACTCGCACCATACAAGGTCGCCCTTTATAAAGTTGATCTTCATATTAATTTATCAACAATTGATACTCTATGGTATGAACACCACTCGTAATATGTTTCATGTCAGATGAGATTTTTTCGTATTTTCTTCATCTTGGCATCCAAGTAAAGATCGAATTGATAAAGAAATTCGCGCCTAAAAACTTAATTATTGATTGTGTGTATGCAAGACAACTTACCATGGCTAACACTGCATTTTTCTTATGGGCAAACAGATTTATGATGCAAAATTCTTAAAGTTACATTGAGAAGTAGCAAGAGCCACCGCCTGCAAAGCAGCCTAAACCACTCCCAGTCCCAGATTCTGAACCCAAGAAGAAAAGAGGTGCGCGTCACCTTAGGAAATGAAGGAGAGGTGAGTATCTTATCTGAGTCTCAAATCGATTACAACTTCTAGAACCGATTTTACATTTGTGTAGTTGTAGTTAAAAATCCTAATACCAGTGTACCTCATTTTCTTATTAGACATGTTACAATGTATTACAGGTGCAAGCTGGTTATCCAAATGTTGGTAAATCATCTTTGATCAATTGGTTACTGAAGCGTCGTATGTGCCCAGCAGCTCCAAAGGAAGTGAGAACTGTGTAAATCATCTGCCAAAGGTCCAAGCGTCGTATGTACCCATAATAGAAGTCTAAACATTTATTACTACATCTTCGTTTCTTTAGGAGTCTAAACATAGGCATAAGGAATCACTCATAAGTCATATCCCTGATATTTAACCTGGTTCTAACTACATGTTATTAAAGAACAAAATTGGTGGCAGATGTATCAAGGTCAGTGGTGATTTGTTGTTGATTCCATATGTGCTATTCGTGACTAAAGAAATATTATTGGCAATTATTCCTTTGTTCAGGTATGCTTGAATGATTATTTGTTCAAGAAATTCTTATTGAACTTTTACAATGTCGATCTGTCGGATAAATCTTGAAATAGTTCCCACAATAAGTGAACACTACCAATCATCCCCTTAGTGCGGTGCTATAACCGAGATGAGCAAGTAAGTTGTAAACATTATTACATTTACGTGTGCGATATGAGTATCACGCACTACAATTCAATGAGACTTACTTAATGAAAATAAATCGCCACACGAACATGAGTAAGAGGCAAAAAAGTATCTTGATATTACTAAAATTTCTATATTTTAGGTTTTTCTTATTAGTTGTCGAGACTAACATTGGCTTTTTAATGTAAGGTGATGCACGGCGGTCGGTGTGAGTTAAAAAGAACCATTTTCAAGGCCAATTATGCAGGGTTGGGTCGAAACGGGTTATGTTGAATTTTTGTCTTTCCTAACTTACATCTTCACTTCTAACTATAATCTTACCATTCCATAATCATTTTATGTACCTGATTGCGGTGTTTTTGTCCAATATAATCAAATGAACTAGAATAAATAATCACCTCAACCATTATTTATAATTATTACTGGAAAACAAATTGACTGATCTTTGGACAATACCAATCCTTTTATTTCAATGTGTAACTACAGAAGTGTGAAAGTACAATGACATTTTTTTCCTTCTATGGATGCTGGAAATAAGATCTTTTGACTTTAGTATACAGGAAACAAACTAAAGGCAAGGAGTAATAAGGAGACTAGCTAGCCAACCACCAAAGCGGATCATTGAAACCGAAACAAGGTCTTCTGAAGAGTATTTTACGCCACAAAGGTCGAACAATGACATGCATACATGCACCACTTACCTGCCACATTCGATTGAGTATGTTGTTATTGTGTTCCTATGCACCGCTTAATGTTACTATCATTAATTGAACACGAATAGGTTTATTATTTTAAAAGATTCCATGGATTTTTGAGTTCAAACCAACCGCTTATGTAGGTAACTATTCTTAAGAGACTACCCAGCGGTTGGCAAGCGTGATGATAACGAATCGAGAAGGTCGGCATAGAGTGCGGATCCAAATGACTTAGACAACAATGGAAGAACTACTTTTGTATACACATATTTAATTGCAAATTAATTATTCGCATTGGGCATATACCTCATATTGACTTTCATAGTGTTTTATGATTTTTTGACATATAGCGACCTCGAAAGGAAGTGAGCTAGCTGCGCTAGACTATGGAGCGAGATCCAAATTCCTGATTCGAAGGAACATTCCTTTGTTGGAGGCTATTATGGTTGGTTATGATACGGTGGTTGGACCTTTGGAAAGTTACGGTGTCACTCTATCATTAGGTAGTTGGACCCCTTGAGACTTGGCTGACCAACAAGGACATGAAGATAGTTCACATATGACCACCACTTCACCAGAACCGCACCAGCACTACTCGTGCCGATCCTTGAAGAAAACCATGTCCGTGATTCCCTGCGAGTGAAGTTTCTTGGGAGGTTCAAAAGTGAGCCAACAATTCAGTCCGGTTCACAAGATGCAGATGAAAGATCTTTGGGTCGATCAAGTAGAAGACGAAGAGGTGATAATTATCACAATTCTCTTTTCCGGATAATATCAAATGTTACAGAATTAATCTTATTTCAACAATTATTAAATGTTTCAATTAAAATGTTTTAGACCAATTTGCCCTGTTTCCTTCTAAAACCTATTTTTATTGTGTCCTTAAAAAATCAAGTATAACCCTGATCGACCCATTTATTACTCATCTTCGATTCTTTAGGAGTCTAAACATAGACAGGAATCATTCATATCTGTGATATTTAACCAGGTTCTAGCTACATGTTATCAAAAAGACAAAATTGGTGGCAGATGTATGGGTCTAATCAGGTTATGTTACAAGTAACTAGAGGTTCACTCATAAGGAAACGGGCAATAAGTGTAGTTATGTTGGTATCTAATTCATATTATAGATTTTTTTCTAATCATATTTGACACACTGGCCATTTCTGAGACGCAAAAATTTCTTCTTTTTTTTACCAGAAAGTGTTTAAGGTCTACCCCAAAATATTGAACTATTTTGACATATTCAAGGTCAATTCATGTTGCCACTTCTATTAGCGTATCTCTGTTATGCTGCTTTTGTGGTTGTTTTTATAATTTTTTACTGAAAGTCAGTAAGAAACCTCCTGTTGGTTTTTCCTTGATATGTCCTCCTGGACATCATCCTATTGCAGAGGTGGCCCTGGGATTTTGTATTTTTGGTAATGTGGTACATTGCACTCGATATGCACAATGGTACCACAGTTGAAGTGTGTCTTCATTATCGATTTTGATGTCCGTCATGGGAATGCAACCAATGATGTGTTTTATGATGACCCTGACATATTCTTTCTGTCAACTCACCAAGTAAGCAATACATGTCCATTGACTTTCTATTTTAAATGCCATTTAGTTTGGTATATAAGTGACTTCTCTATACTTAACTGATTCAGTAAGTGTCCCCATGTTGTCTTTTAATGTTATTTAACATGATAAGCTGTTGTTTCTAGGATGGTAGCTTCCTTGGTACCGGCAAAATGGAGTATATATTAAGGAGGCGTTTGGATTAGCTTATATTCGGGCTTATGGTTTATTTGAAAAAGGAAATGCTCATAAGCTCACTTTTTCCAGCTGATGAGCTCATCAACTTGAGCTTATGAATTATTTATGTCCGCTCAACTTGATTAACCGATAAAAGTGGGCTTATAAGCTTTTACAAATAAAAATAAGCCTATAAGCCCGGAAAATAAGCTAATCCAAGTGACTTTTGCAGGCCAACGATAGACAATGTCAATCTTGAAAACTCCCTTGTCTTAAATAAACCCGTTTTGTTTTTAGAATCTCACAGCAGTTTGTGTTCCAACCCTAGATATGGTATGAATCTGTTTAATCTCTGGTGTAAATTTGATGATGTCACTGAATCATACAAGAACCATCTCCATCAATAATACACAAAATAAAAAATTAATCAAATGATAAGCCCTTTTTTGTAGACTAAAGTTTTGGCTCCACAAAAAAGACAGACAATATTTGAACCATGACTCTTGTGTTCTGCAGGTGGTTTTTCTTGTGAAAGGACCAATTTATTTAGTTTGCATAAGTTGTCTTTGAAGAGCCTTACAGTCTTTGCACGGCAACTGGAGCTTCTTTATGGACAGGTAGGAATGGATATTTTTCCCATGATCAATTTGTCTTAGACGAACATCTTAGCTTATAGTCATTATAATCACTTAAAATATATTAGCCTCCCTGATTGTGCACCATTACATGGATGCAGATGTTACTTATTCTTACCAAGTCTGTAGATAGGTGTTTTGAGAAGAATCCCAAGTTTGATATGACCCCTTTGCTTGGAAGAATAGATGTTGTTTTTCATCTCTCTTCCACTCTCTCAGTTGGTTATTTTTCGTTATTTATTATTTTTTTTTTAATCCTCTTTGAAGTACTTGTCTGTTAGTTTTCTTTGCTTTACATGCCTGTAGTGGTGCAAATGGTTGTATGGTAGGTCATTCCATATATAAAAGTCAAGTTGAAAGGTTCTTCCTACATCTGTTTGAGCACATAGGGTATCATTATCATCATCTGTACCTTATAAAAACGTAGGATGCTGCTGCCATAAACCTTCATTGTAGTATGTCGTAGATATTACACTATAATGTTATTTAGCTGCAGCAGGGTCAAACGTGATACTCATTATCTTCTTCATGCTAATGTTAGGAATAAGTCTTTGTGATGATTACGTGTTGAAGTTTTGCCAATTATTTAGTGCGTCATATTTAAGCTCAATACTCGCACTTATAAACTGTGTGCTTAACATACTTATGATGACAAGCTCATATGCAATTATTAAACTATAAGCTTCAAGTCTTCAACAGTTCTAAGATGGTTCATACATTAAAGTCGAGTCATTCCATATTTATATGCAATCAAGATAGACTCACTAAGATAGTATTTTAGATGTTACATTATCATTCTTAGCATAGTGGCGTTTGTCTTTATTGATTACTAATATTAAAGCCCTTTCTATAATCAGAATGCTACAAAGAAAATCTAAATATTAAAGAAGCATTTTTTGGCCTTTATAATCAGTTGAAGCTATTTTCAAGAGATAAATACTTTTTTTAGATTGGTTGAGTATGTTTGCCAAGTTTGGCAACCTCTAACCACGTAAATGCAAGATGGTGTATGCAGATTGCTATGGATGACTGGTGCCCAAGGCGTTCGGAGAGAGAAACAACTTGGTGTTATGACACATATGCTTCCCTCGGCCAGACCATAAAAAGCTACAGATTTCCTAAATATGTTGTAAATTGTAAGTTTGATGATTGTTGGTGCTCTTGTGGAACAGGTTTTGAACCTTTACTTTTGCTATTTTTTGTCGTCATAACAATATAATTAAGGTGTCCACCTCATATGCAATACAGATATCACATTGATTTTTTTCTTTTTCTTTTTTGATGTCAGATTAATTTGGGAAAATTGGTGGGCACGTGTAAATCGGTTCATGCCATCTTTTTCTAAAAGTTAAGAATGCAATGATGCATTTGTTACATCACCATGACATCTAGCATTTATTCATTTGTTATGATTAAGAGCAGATGATATATTGTGGGATTTTATAAAGAGCAATTGAAATCATCGGTATAAAAGACTCAAAAGAGGTATCGAAGATAAAGCGAGCTCGAGAGGAGATTAATGGCGAAGACGATTTTTGAGCCCTTGTCATAAGAATCTACACAACAAGGTATAAAATCCTTATCATCGATTGTTGTGTAGGTATTTAGTTATAGTGTTACGATAATTTAAAGTCAAATAATTAGCTCAAGAGTAGTGCATAAAGGCCCAAAAATTAAAGAAGATGATTGCTAAATCTCTTGTCTTAGTGTAATGATAAACATAGTTGTTGTGGGGATATTATATCAAAATCCGACTTACAACACACCCAATACATAGGAATGTTGTGAGGCTCTGTAGAGCAACACCCGAAGTTGAAATAATAATTCCTATGTATATGATTGCTAAAGTAGGCCAAGCTATAGTAGCCATCAGTAATTTGCAAAAAAAATTGAGTTACTATAACTCGCCATTATTGTCTTTTAATAGAATAAAGGGGATCATTGAACATTTACATGTGCGTAAAGGTTTTCCTTGTAGCTACATATCCAGTAGAATACATATCCGTTAAGGATAAATTGTGACGCATTTTACCTGTCGAACGTTAACTTAAAAAATCTTATCTTGAGCCGTAGGGATAGATTATAACCCAAATCAAGAAATTAAATAAGTAAATTGACACCTCTACGCCTGATGTTGAGTCAAATGGGGGCCTACATACGCTATCGCCGTTCAAGTTATTCTTGCTACTGACACTAGCTTTCAACTTTGAATATTAGTTCAAGTTTCAACAGTTAATAAAGCAAGTCAAATATTCTTTGCTACGTGGTATAGGTGCCGATGAGAAAAAGCCAAACCCTAGCTGACAAAATTACAGCCCTCCAGAAGCTTGTCTCTCCTTATGGCAAGGTTAGGCTTTACACAAAGATTATCCATTCTATTCTATGGGTACTGATCCCATGAAATGATAATTAAAGTGGGATAATTATCGCGTTTTTTACAAGAAAAACTCTAAATCACATGGTGCTCTATGCAGACGGACACAACTTCTGTGCTCCAAGAAGCTCATATATCTATCAAACTCCTTCATGACCAAATTCAGGTAAATTTTGCTTCATTTAAAAAGTCATTCTATAGAACCAAACCGTTATAGTCTATTAATTTGGAATTTGAATTTTCTTTGATAAGCGAGTTCTTTTGAGTCTTGAGACTCAACGATCAACATTGGCCCAATCCAAATAGGGTAAAACAAGATTTACATAAATGTTACATTATTAGGATAGGTGGCTTTTCACTAAGCGTATAAATGAGTTGGTTTTGGTTGAATTGTGATTTATTTCAAATGAGTCAAATCAATACAAGTAGCCAAAAGGAACAGTTCGGATGTGTCAAGCGGGTTGAAAGTGACCAAAAGTCTATTTTAATGCATACAACCGCCTAATTGGCTACTTATTTTATTCAAATATTTATAGTTTCTGAGTTGTAATTTATGTTACCATAATCCATAAAACGTCTAAAAGCAGGTAAGTACTTTGATTTGTGGTTTATATTATTAGGATTTAGTAGAGCAAATATATACTAAAAAGTTATTAAAAGTTATTGATGTACTTATTTTTATAAAGTTTTTACTGTACTTATTGCTGTACTAATGTTGAATTTATTAATTACACGTTAAAAAGCTATTTTAAATTGTTTATGTAGGCTTTTGTAAAGCATATCTACTTCAAGGTTATCAGATGTGTTGTTATTGCAAGTCCAGAATTCACTAAGGTGGGTATCTGAAGCTGAATCATTCAAATTTTTGCATATAGGAATAACGTTGTGTGTATGCTATGTGTGAAACTTGTGAAATTTTTTTATGCTTAACGATTATTTCATGTGTACATCAGGATCAATTTCATCACCATTTAATGTTAGAAGCGGAAAGCAGAGACCTTAGGAATATGATTGAGAACAAATCACGAATCATTCTCGTGCACTCGACTTCAAGAGACAAGTATGTTGATTGTTGGCATGTTTGATCTAATTTCCATTCAAGAGTATATTTGCTGAAGACAACTAAAAATATGTAAATTTGTATTAGGTTTATTTGGGTGGTTCTAATTTATATTCTAATTGGCAAGTTTTGATGATTCATTTATGATCATGAAAAGTAGTTTATTAAGATCTGTGAGACGAGCAAAATGATCCCATAATAAAATTGAAAACCTTAAATTAACATCAATTATAGTTGTAAATTGTTTAATTTAACTTTTAGTATATATTTGTTCTACTAAAACCTAAAAATAAAACTACAAGTCATACCGTCCATCGGACAAGTTTTGACATAGTATATATATATATATATATATATATATATATATATATATATATATATATATATATATATATGTATATATATATATATATATATATATATATGTGTATATATATATATATATATATATATATATATATATATATATATATATATATATATATATATATATATATATATATATATATATATATATATATATATATATATATATATATATATATATATATATATATATATATATATATATATATATATATATATATATATATATATATATATATATATATATATATATACATATATATATATATATATATATATATATATATATATATATATATATATATATATATATATATATATATATATATATATATATATATATATATATATATATATATATATATATATATATATATATATATATATATATATATATATATATATATATATATATATATATATATATATATATATATATATATATATATATATATATATATATATATATATATATATATATATATATATATATATATATATATATATATATATATATATATATATATATATATATATATATATATATATATATATATATATATATATATATATATATATATATATATATATTTATATATCTTCACATATCACGTCTTAGCACATTGGTTAATCGATATCTCAAACATACTTCATCTTCATAATAATAAAGCACATCGACTATAATTGTCATCACATATATTTTTTTTTCGATGACTTATTCTTTCCTTTTTTTCATTTTTTTTTCAACACTTCTTCTTCGTACATTACATCTCCCCCACACTTCGTATAAGTACACACCACAAAAATACAAATAAGAAGTATGCATCCTACGTCTTTGTCGGAATGGCACACACGAATGACAAAGTGCGGCTAACTCATAATCATCAAAAACAATCCAACAACCGAGCAACTAGCAACCCACCATTTAGACTTTGACAAGGGGTAGGCTAAGGTTTAAAGTGTAAAATATTTTTGTAGTTTTCTGGATGTAACAAAAAGAAAGGGATGGCTCAAAGGGGAGTACTAAGGGTATCTAGCGCTAAAGAATGAGCACTAACAAATGGGTCCATATGGGTGGTTAACTAAGCGATGTGGCTAGCTAATATATCATTAGATGTAAACGGAAGGCCATTTGGTTTCATTCATAAGTTTGCCTCTTTATCACGCATATACACTTATATCACACTAATGTTATCTTACTGCGATCTGGTAATGATTTACATGTACAAGTTCTAGAATAAATAAATCACCGGCACACTTATAGCAAAAGATTCAAGCATAAAAGATGTATGCTAGTAAGAAATAGGCTAAAATCCTCACAATTTAGTGGAAGGGCTATAAAATGTGCTAGCAGATGTCATCGATCCCAGAATGGATTGCAATATTAATCGGGACACATCTCGAATTTTTTAAAAATTACCGATTTCACCAGTGGGTTGATCCAGTTATTCTAATATATTATCTTATAAGCGTGAAAACAACTAGATCAAAAGGGCAAACAAGTTCACAAAATTTAAAATTGGCCTAAAAATTTGGAATTTAAAATCTGGTTTTGTTTTTCCTATAATACTTCCCCCCAAACTTAAGTTAAGCATAGTCCTCAATGTGAAAAATAAAACTTCAAAGCATGTAAGATAGGGAAAATAAAATAAACAAGTTGTGAGAAACAAAACCTTCCCGGGTCGAAGAAATCGCGGTCGAACTGCATATGATAAAATGCTACGCATAAGCTTATGAGAACAATCGATTTTAAATCCAAGCATCCTCCTCTATCACCTGCTGAAATTATCCAAACAAAACAAAACACACAAAATGCAAGTAATAATAAACACTATTAGCATGTAACACCCCCACACTTAAGATTTTCCAAGTGTTGAAAAGAATTTTGCCAAAAGGGTGTACATGATTTATTTAAAACAAACAAACAATTAAAAGCACGGGTTGCCTCCTAAAAAGCGCTTAATTTATTTATGAGGCATTAGCTAGACTCTTCCCCGGGTTAGGATACTTTGACAATATGGTTCAAATGGGGAATTTCAGTTCTTAAACGTTGAGGGTATGGGATCTTTGGTTTGTACTCCACAAGTGATGGAGATACATTTGATTCTTTTGGTTTGACCAAGTGAAAGCCCCTCTTCGTTATCTTGAACGTTTGGTCGATTTCATTAGAAATGAGGATAGTTGGCGGATCTTTTTGATTTTTCAGAAGTTCATTGGACTTTCTACTCCCAGTGAATACGACATCCACATTCTCAAGGTGAGCTGGAGGAGGTGGGTTAGTCCTACCGTTTTGTTTTAAAGAAACTGAATTTTGTGGCTCAGACCATTCGTCTATATTTCTCTCGAGTTCTCCATTCCAGTTGCCACCAGTTTTTTTGAACTTCTTATCACCAACATGGTGTTCAGAACTTTGTAATTGAGTGGTTGGGACATGCATGGTGCAATCCTCAAGAAAAGGTGTCGCGGTTGGTGAGTTAGACATGATTTGGTTCAGATTTGGCGTGGTTGGAATATGCTCGGTCTTGTACTCTTCGATAAATTCAACCTCACTCTTATCGTTCTCGTTTTGAATTGAGGGTGGTTTGTAGACAATTTCATGTCTCGAGTTGGTATATGTGGTATAAGGAAGAGATTTAGCATGATGGACTTCCTGCTCCTCACTTAATCTTTCTATACTCCTCTCCAAGTCTTGGATTATCGCTTGTTGGTTCCTTCTTCCTTGATCGACTTTACATTCCAATTCAACCAACGGAGTTCGTCATATTCTCATTGGCTTTCGTTTGACCGCCATCCACTCTCTCATCATCTCCTCCGGTGAGGTTTTAGGTGTATTGAAATGTTGTGATGGATGTGGTATTGTATTCCATGGATTATATCGAGGATAGTTTTGGGTTGGGTTGTGGTATGGAAAGGAGTACGAATTTCTGAAATTTTAGTCATAATATCTTCCGTGATATTCTTCATGTTGAACTTGGTTCACTTCCATGGGATCACACATCGGCGTGTCATCCTCAGCATCGTAGTTTGAATCGTGGTGATTATTTCGCAGCTCCATCATCTCCCTCCGTATGCTTATGAATTGGGCATCGATGTTTATGGAGAGAGCTTCCAATTTCTCGATCAATGAGGCATGATCGGTATTGATGTTGCTTCCACCGGCGGAAACAACAGCTTTTGGATTGGATTCAATCATAGAATTTTCCGAGAGATCGAGCTTGAGTTGGACCTTGTCCTCGAGGATTTTGAAAGCTTCGTTAGGAGTTTTATAGAGGAAGATTCCTCCGGCGTCAAGATTTCCTTGAGTTGGATCGTCTAAACCGTGATAGAATATTTGAATTATCGCTCCTTTGGTTAGACCGTGTCCATGACAAGTGCGAAGCATATCTTTCATACGGAGCCAAGCGTCAACGAGAGTTTCATGATCGATTTGGTAAAAGTTGTGAATGTTATTTAGGAGACGTTTAAACTTAGCGGGAGAAAAGTATCGGCTAATAAAAGCTTCTCTCATCTCTTCCCACGTAGTAATCATTCCTTCACTTAATTCATTCAACCAAATCTTGGCTTCTCCGGTTAATGAGAAAGGAAAAGTCCTCAATTTAACCACTTCCTCTTGATTTTCACCATAATGGAATAGGCTACTAATCTCAAGAAAATCGGCTATGTGTCGGTGAGGATCGGATCGGATTCTCCCATCAAATTGATTCTCCCGAATCATTTGCATTGTGGGTACCCTTGATATGGAATTTTTTGTGAAGAGGGCGTTGAATAACATCGAAACTAGGTGTTGGTGCAGCGGTCCTAGTGCTTGACCACATGGGTTGGTCATTGGGATCAATGACGATTATGGTTGGGGAATCGGGTGGAGGTTTGACTTTCTCTTCGAATATGTCGATAACGACAAAGAGTTCCGCGATGAATGGTGGTTTCGAGTAAGGTTTGGGTTTAGTCCTCTCTTTGATTTTACGTTTAAGCTCGTAAAGGGGAATAACGAGTTGATCACTCCAAGAGTGTGAGTTTATAAAAACCCGAAGCGATTCACAAAATATTTTTAAAAAGATAATAATGAAAACGAACATGAAGAAAAATCTTTTTGTATTTTTTTTTCAGAAAAATGAGTTGAAAGAAATAACTCTAAGACTTTTTTTTTTACTTTTATTTAAAAAGAAAACTAGTTATAATTTTTTTTTTCTTTTTCCAAGGGTTCTCGGTAGCTCCATTGAAACGCACAAAGAAGCGGAGAAGTAGGTCAACGCGAAGCATATTAAAAACCCAATAAGTTTGATGGAGGAGTGCAAGCTAAAGTTGAAACCATGCATGACATACGTTTAAAATTGATGCTAATGGAGGAAAGTTTGAAAAGTTTGATGGATGAGTGAAAGCTAATGGAGGAATCATATATCTTAGGTAACATTCTTCGTATATTGGGCATGTGATGTGTCTCGCGACTACTAGTTTTAAATTTATAACAAGGATTACCGAATTAAGCTAAGAACACACGGGCAAGTATGACCCTTTCGTATGTAGTTAGTTTTGGTTGGTAAGCCGAGGTCGTTCACTAGGATTTGGGTGTTTTCAGTTGTGAAGAATCTTTGTAACAATAAGCAAGTAACGCGCAAGTGGTAAATGGTTGTCACGTCCCAAAATACCATATAAGCAACAAATAACATGAAAATAATGATTAAGGGAATTCAATAAGATTAAAACTACACTTGCTTAAACTAATTTCTTATCCCTGATTAGTATGATTTTGTTAACCTCTTCTTAACATGTTGGTTATGATAATTAGTTGGTGTACTAATCTATTGTTCTTACAATTTATACCTTCGTCAAGACTTTAGTTTATAAAAACAAGCATTAAGTTTAACCAATCAATTCAAGATCAATCAAGTTTCATAAGTTTACTTTCATAAACTTAAACACAAAACATCCGTTTGTCTTATCAAATTTGCTTAAGAAATGGTCAATACAAAGGTAACCGATTATAGACAAAATGTTACAATTGATTGTAAATAACTACTCTTACAACCTTTAGATGTTTCTAATCAATCCAACTTGATAATCAAAAAGCGTTTTTATTACAATCACACTTAAGTTTCTTTGTTTAATCAAGAATAATGGGTAAAACAATCATCCATGGACAAAATGATTATAACTAGTTGAATAACAATAAGTTCTTTCGACCTCTACAATTACTATCAACTAGTCAAACTTGATTTAACAAATGCCACTATAAAACTTAAGCACAATTGGATCTTAGAATCAACTTGAAATTGAATTAAAACATGTTAACACAATTATAATTACGATAATCAACATCATTTAAGCAAGTGCATAAAGAAACTAGCCACTAATAGCAAACATAAACATAAACTTAAAACTTTGAACATTAGAAAACATGATTGAGAGTCTTACAATGATTGAAATGAGATTACAAATGATGAAGTAATGATGTCTCAAGTATTGGTGATGATTTCTTGATGTTTTGACCTCCAAATGATGACTTCTTGGACCTCCAAAGTTTCTGGAACTTTATAGACGAATTTTAGGCTTTGAGAGAGAGTAGTGGTGGTAGGAGAGGTGTGAGACAAGTTCTCTCAAGTTGGGATTTAGTTGGATGATGAAAACATACACAAATGAGTCCTATTTATACTACTCTCAAGCCATAGGGTGTTTAATGCTCAACTTAGCATCCAAGGAGCTTGGAAGGACCTAGAATACATGTAGGAAGGACCTAGAATCGTTTGGGACAAGTTTGAGTCTTAGTGATGAAGAAATGGTGTGTCGAGCTTCCTAACCGAATCGGTTGGGCTCCAAACGTTTCGGTTGGTCTACTTAACTGCTCTCTAACCGTTCCAGTTGTGGGGCACTACCGAACGGTTGGAGCAAGTTGACAGAAAATCATATGCACCAAAGTTGTAGATCTTTCTCTTAGCTTTCCGTGGCCGCGAACCGGGTGTCAAACGGAGTCCGTATGCAAAAGTTATGGCCAAAATGGTGAAGGTGTGTCGGGAACAACGAGTCTTCCAATATGTCTTCGTTTTAGCTTATTTTCTTCATTTCTTTCTCGTTTTCCTTCTTGAACTTTATTCTTGAGTCTTTGGACCACTAACTTGATGACTTTATCTTCTCGAATATACTCCACAAGTCTTGCTTTTGTCAGAATTCTTCATATATGGAGAAATCTTAGTATTTTACTTCTTTTACGTCTTTTTCTCCACTTTCTGTACTTGGCTACAAATGAACTAGCAAACGACTTTTATATGATTAAGTAACAAAAGCATATGATTATTGCCAAATAACATACATAAAAGCACATATAACCCTACTAAAAACATGTACAATTTGAGCGTTATCAGCATGTCAACTACACATTGAAACTTGAAACTATGTATGGCAAGTTGAATTCTTCAAACATTTTGTCTGCACACAACAAGTATATATACACACGCCTAATAAGTTGAATTATTTAAACAGTACATCAACTAGACATTCGTATAGATATAGCAAATTATGAAAGTAAATATAGGAATGATTTGATATGTAGTATTCCATTGCCCTATAAAGTCATCTACCCCATGATCAAACACATAGCTTTCACTCTCACACTTCCTTTCATCCAACACTTCTTCCTTTATTTTTCATCGAATTGTCGCACTCGGTTTCATGATTCTTCGTTGATCTAATATAATGTAATATACTAATATATTACATTATTGTTAACTTTGAAAGTTTTCATATGATGCGTTTGTTATGTTTTATGGTGTAGATATGAAGATTAAAATTGTGGAGTAGACATGAAGATGGTGATATGATAGTTATTAGATATTCTAAGTTTTGTTTTTCTTACATCTTTTGCCAACAAATATCTTTTATTTAGCTTTTAAGTTTAACAAGATAGATATGTTTATTGAATTTAAATAATGATAAGTTAAAAACCAAAATGGTGTGTTCATAAGTTCATAACATGTAGTTACACCAAACAGTGATCCATAACGCATTTGACTTTATAATTCATGCTTCCTTTCGTTCGATCGTTGTGTTTTCGTGCAATTTTTTGGTGTTTGTTTGTGGTTAGTAATTTTTGTTTTGTGTTCTTTGTGTGTTGGTTACTCAAGAGTGTTTGATTTGAACTATGTGTTGTATTTAGAGTGGTTAATAAATGTTGAAACTAGAAGATATGAAAATAGCTAAAGACTTGAAGCTATAGTATGAAGATGTGAAGATAAAAGAAGTTGAACAACTAATGAATAACAAAAACGTATTTAGTACATGTAACAAGTATAGCTCAAGTTATTCCGCCAATTGTTGAATTATGGTATACCATTTCTTTGTTTACGATACAAGTTATTTGGAAGTTTCTTGACATGTAACTTTTGGGAATGAAAATTTATGGGTAAAGAAAAAAGGAAATGATAATAACATGGTGTGAATGGCTGGGTGAGAACTTGAGATGTTAAAAGTTAGTGTCAGATAAATATGTGAAAGAGCATAGTAGTTGGAAGAAATATGGGTTTGTGTTCATCTATCACAGACATACACCATTACACGATGTCGTAAGCATAGTGTATGTACTTTTATCGATAAATATTTATTTATAATTTTTTATTGTACAGTAGTTCATAGTATTTGTGTAGTTGATAGCAAAACCATAAATAGTAATGGAGGTGTTGTTTCTAACTTTGTATCAGATGTACGAAGTTAAAGCTTTTATTTTTGTTATTAAATGAGAGAAAGTATTTTCATAATATTTAGATAGGATATCGTTGAACACGTGGTTTCATTGAGGTACTAGCTTTGTAAACATAATATCTATGTGTATAAATGTATAATGTTATTGTTTAATGTGTTACAATCTATGAAGTATAAATTAACGTAATGCATATCATTAACATTTTATTAGATAAAATAATAAGTTAGTTAGGACATCAAGTTGAATACTAATTTTAATTGAGAGTATCAAGTTTCTATATATAGAAAAAAAATCAGTGTTACAAAGAAACGTGATCAACTAATCAAGTTTTCTAATTTAATATCGAAAGTATCACGTTTTCTAATTTAATGTAATCAATCAAATAGTCAAAACTTATTGAACAAGAGGCATAAATTTTGGACTATTATTAAAACATCTAATCTATAATTTCTTCATTTTTATTTGAAAAACTAATTTCCACAAGAAGCTTTTTTATAATAAATGTGAGTGTCAATTTTGATCTATAATTTATTTCTCATTTTTATCATTAGTCTCTTCATTAACTAACATGCATT
Organism: Chrysanthemum lavandulifolium; assembly: GCA_022545495.1. Taxonomy (NCBI): domain Eukaryota; kingdom Viridiplantae; phylum Streptophyta; class Magnoliopsida; order Asterales; family Asteraceae; genus Chrysanthemum; species Chrysanthemum lavandulifolium. Next base: position 35,647,901 of record CM040242.1, on the reverse strand, counting down.
TCTTTACATCATTTTTTATTTGGGTGAATGCCGAATATACGTAACAAACTTTCTCAAATTTACCAATATACGTGATATATTTATTTTATTCACAACACACGTAATATATTTTTAAATACTTACCAATTTACGCAACATTGTCTGATTACCATTTAAAAAGTTATAGTTTTGGTCCATGTCGTTTGCGTTGACTTTCACCGTTTGTCCATTGACATTTTTTTTACTTAGAAAAATTACAATAATGGTCTTTTGACATTTGCATTGACTTCCACTGTTAGTCCCTTGACATTTTAATACACTTTCATCCGTTTTTCTTTACGTTTTCATACGTTTTTATCCGTCATAATATGTTTTTATAAGCTTCCGTTCGTTTTTCTTACGTTTTTATCCGTTTTATTATTCTTCTTTATCTGCTTTCATCCCATTTTATACTTTTTCATCCATTTTTATAAGCTTTCGTTCGTTTTCCTTACGTTTATATCCGCATTTATCTGTCTTTATCCGTTTTTATATGCTTTCGTTCGTTTTTCTTACGTTTTTATCCATTTTTAAACGTATTCATCCGTTTTATACGCTTTCATCCGTTTTTCTTACGTTTTTTTCTGTATTTATCCGTTTTTAAACGTTTTGTCCATTTTTATAAGTTGTTAACCGTTTTTATCCGTTTTCATTCGTTTTTATGCGTTTTGTCTGTTTTATACGTTTTTGTCCGTTTTTATACGTTTGTGTCCGTTTTTATATGCTTTAACCCATTTTGCATATACTTTTATCTATTTTTGTCCATTTCAAACGTTTTCATCAGTTTTTATATGCGTTCGCCCATTTTTCTTATGCTTTCATACATTTTTATCCGTTTTTATCTGTCTGTATCCATTTTTAATACAAATATTGTCAAAAACGTCATTTGCATTATTCAACCTCTTTATGTTTTGATAATCACAAAATGTAAAAACACGTTACGTAAAAATATATTTGATACATTTTTAATCGGGACAGTTTGTTTCAACTACAACATCACTAAGGTATGAACAAACAAGATATCAACTTAGTTAAGTGATCCAAAAAGTTATTTTTTCTTAAAACTCACATTTTCATGAATGTAACAAAATCTTTTTACACAAATAACTTATACATCTTTTTCTATTTAGGGTTTTTTTCGTTCCTTTTCTTCGACAAAATGGACAAAACGTATGGAAACGTATAAAAATGGACAACAACATATTAAAACAGATGAAAACGGATAAAGACGGAAAAAAACGTATGAAAATGTAAGAAAGCGTATAAAAATTGACAAAACGTGTAAAATGGACAAAAACGTATAAAACGCATAAAAATGGATATAAACATATAAAAATTGATGAAAACAGTTAAAGATGGATAAAAACGGACGAAAGCGTATAAAACGGATGAAAACATTTAAAAATGGACAGAAACGGTGATGAGTGTGTAAATACTCATCATTTTTGTACAAAATAAACTGCAAAATCATCCGAAAACACTCGTAAACACATCAAAATGACCAAAATATCACAAATCAGTGTTTTATGTGTTTTAAATGCAAAATATCAAAATCAGATGAAAACATATCAAATTTGCAAAATTGCGCTTTAGTCCCCAACTTTCAAAAATTGTCAAAAATAGTCCCTGAGCCAAAATTTCAAAAGAAAAGTCACCAAAGGTCTTTTTAAAATCACAAATTGTCATATTTAGTCCTTTGGTGGAAAATCTAAAAGTTTTGAGAAAATTACATTTTAGTCCCTAAAAATCCAAAATGTTCAAAACTAGTCCTTGGGAATTTCAAAAATGTCAAAAATCAACCCTTGGATTAGTAAAGTTGGCAAAAACAACCCTTTTGACTACTCTTCATAAGTTACATGATTGGTCCCTTGGTTTTGAAGAATTACACAATTGGTCCTTTATGTTATTAATCCTAACAAACCAAACGGACCTATTATTATTACCCAAGCCCAAACCTAAACCTTGGCCCAAAATACTTTACCGGTCCTTTACCCACAACCCATCCAACCATTTTACCACCCTTTTAAATAAACCAAACTCACCACGTGTTACCCTCCCCCATCATTTCCCTTGGCGCCAAAAAGCAATTAAACGGCCAAGATTGATTTTTCACATCCAATGGTCAAGTATTCTTGGTGGGATATGTCCGAAAAGATGAGAGAAGTAGCTTGGGTGTATAAAGAGGCCAAGAGAAGCAAGAAGAAAAGAGTTAGTTTTAGTTTTCATAAAATGTATGTCTTTTTATTATTAGCATGTATTAAATAATTTGTAGTTGTTATTTCCATCTCATTTGTATCAAACAAAAGTGTTTAAGTACTTTGCAAATCTATTTGAGTGATAATTTGAGTTAATGTTCCATTTCCATCATTTATGTCCATTGATAAAACTTTAAGTTTCAAACTCCATTGTTAAAGCTTTAAAGCTCATTCTCAATCTCAAACAAGCTTATAAAAGCTTAAAATAGCTTTCTGTAAGCTTGATATCAAATTTCAAGCAATATTTGATATTGGTCAACAAAAGTCAATATGGGTAAGAAAATGATGCGAGTAAAGGGATGGGTTGATTCGTGCATGAAATGGGTTGAAATGGAAGCTATGGTTGGTTTGTATTAGGTTAGAGGTTCTTGTTTCACATTTGGCTAGCCATAGTGGCTTGGACATGTTGTAAGTGTTATTTAAGGTTTCATGCATAATATGTATTTGTAGTATAAATCATAAAACCGGTCAAATAGTAATATTTAGATTAATATAACTTAGTTTGATCATAACTTGTGTTTGTCTAGTGATTAGATCGGTTTACTTTGTTAATCAATGTATTAAAAGGGTGTTTGGCTTAACTGCTTTATCATCTTTAAGACTTGCTCATGGTTAGATTCTATTGTTTCATGTTTGTGTAGCCTTAGTATGGTCGATTGAATCAAAACATTGGGTTTGCAACATCACATAGTCAAACTTGACCATTAATCATCCAAGTGTCTTCATGTTGAGATTTTAGGATAGCTAATCATCATTTTGTGTATAAATATCATCAACATTGTTTGCATTAGGTTCAATACATCACATAACAATAATCTCGGTCACAAAATTTGGATTTGAAGCTCATTTAAGTCAACATTCTCAATTTCTTCAAAAGTCAAAGTCTTAACTGCTTTTGAGCTCACATAAGAGGATTTCTTTTGAGCTCATCTTGGGGTCTTATCAAATGAGGTTTGGTATTTTAGAAAGCTCAGTGGTGCTCTTTCTTGTGATCATTTTACCTAGCTTTTAAAATTTTTCAAAAGCTCCAAACAAGCTAATCTTTCGGCGATAGTACCTGCACCACAGATCAGTATATGCAGAGGTTTTCCTCAGTTTTGTGCAGGTGTGTACAGAGCTCATAAGAGCTCACCATGGTCTGGTTTTTGGTGAAAGTGTAGCTGGCCAGGTGTTTAGTAGGACTGCACTAGTGGTTTTCTGTTTTGCTTATTGAATAAGCTGTTGGATAAGCTTGAATAGTGGACCTGAACCACTGATTTGTTCATAAGCAGTTAGCATTAGATTAAGGATCTGAGCTTTTAGCTTGTTAAGAGTAGGTAATTTCAGTAGTAATTAGCTTAATCTAGTGTACTTTAGCTTTGTTCACTGTTTAGTTGCATAAGTAGCTTATTTGCTTATTCTTCCTAGCTTATTACTATAGCAGTTACACTATAGCTTCATTATTACACACATAACCTGCTATTTTCTTAATTTTCATAGAGTCATAATCTGATTTTAGAATTTTCCTGAAAGTTTCATAAATTTTGGTCTTAATTTGCTATTTTTCTCATTTAAAGTAGTTTTTAATCATTTTTAATTAGCCTTTAATATAAAAAAATCCAGAAAAGGTTCAAAAAAATAATTTTTCATTTTTCCTAGGCTTAGATAAATATAAGAAGTGAAAAAAGTAATTTTCCAGATTTTTCATAGTTTATTTGGTAATTTTTAGTAATTTAATTAGTTTTTAATAGTTTAAAATTCATAGAAAATAGATAAATAGTCACAAAAATACAAAAATAGTTTTGAAAAGTCTATTTTGATATTTTAGACTTTTCCAAGTGTTAATCTTATTTTTCTAGCCTAATTTCCTATTTTCTTGTATTTTAGGTAATTAATTATTAGTTAAAAATAGTTTTAATTAGATAATTAGTCTTAAAAATAATTTTCTTTTTCTAAAATTTTCTTTTATCATTAGGATTGTAAAAATATCATTTTCATATTTTTAGGGTTAATATTGATTTAGTTTCACCTTTTAATTTGTACGTCGCGTAGATTTTAATTTCAATTTTATAAAACATAAAAACAAAAACATCATTTTAATTTTAGTGATAGCGTTTATTTAATAGATTTTATCTTTTTAATCTTCTTTTTAATTTGCATTTAAGCCGTTATTATCTGTTGGCTTTTTCCGTAGTTATAATCATAATCGATCATTTTCCGTTCAAACTCCTCGATCACTAAAGCGTTTGATAAATCATTGCATAGCTCATTGGGACATAACGACCGGGAGACCCTATACTCCTCTCGATCTTCATTGATTTCGTGTTTAAGCTGTTTTAAGGTTTTCTTACGCTTTGAGAGAACTTGATTGCTCTTGATCAAATTTTTGGCGCCACGCTTGGGTTGTCTTGATTTATCTCCATTTTAGCGATTAGTTGTTTGAATCCTCACTCATTGTTTATATCATCCATCTTTGTATATATATATCCATATTTTCTTCTAAAAATCCAAAACCCAAAACATCCAAAACGATAAAACACAAAAATATTTTTCCTTTTGTTTCTATATATGTATCAAAAATAAAAATACAAAAAGAATCGTCGTTTTCTCTAATAATTAACAACTTAAAAGATTACCACCGAAAACCAAGGCAATGCACTACCTAACTGGGGTGCGACCATAATAAGTTCCCGAACTAAAGACATAAAACTTGCCTTTGTGTCCTTGTGATTGGTGTACCTTTTTCAAAGAAGCCATTCATCTTGGATTATTGGTTAAGTTCATCGTTGTTTTGCCTCGATTTTGTGTTAATTGATTTTGTTGTGATATCGACGTTTCGAACCGGAAAACCCATAAAGATTCTCCTCACCCCATTTTTATAAAACGCCTTCATAATTCTCATTCTCATCGGAAGATTTTCATAATTCCATTTCTCTCCTTAACTCGAGTTTCCTTAGAGTTAACTCTAGTGTATGCGCACTCGCTCTTCTAGATCCGTGAGCCCATTTCGTGAGCTTGTCAAGATTCCAAGAAGGCGTGTTCGCAGACTTTCGCTCCATCGATCGGATCCGAGATCCGGACTATTCACACTACTCCGTTGTCATGGCGGATGAAATTCCTATGTGTGAGCTTCTCCAGCACCCATCGACGGGTATGGAGATGCTATCGCATGCCGACCATCGTGGTGAAAATTTTGAACTCAAGACCGGTTATGAATCTTGTAACCTCTAATCAATTCTTCGGTTTTGAGGGACGATCCTCATGCTCATATAAGATGGTTTAACAAGATTGCATCTACCATCAAGTATAAGAATGTCCCAACCGATGTTAAGCTTCTTCATTCCCATTTTCTCTTGAGGACAAGCCCGGATTTGGCTTGAAAAACAACCCCTCGTCTATAGAGACATGGGAAGATCCGTGAAGAAATTTGTGAATGAATTCTATCCACCTTCCAAGACCACGAGTCTAAAAAGCGAAATCATCAAGTTCACTCGAAGTTTGATGAATCCTTGATGAATCGTGGGATCGTTTCAAGGAATTGCTTCGCAAATGTCCTCACCACGGTTTCTCCGAGTTGATGCAACTCGACACTTTCTACAATGGAGTGAGTCAATCGATCAAGATTCTCTCAATTCCTCCGCGGGAGGAAATTTCCTAAACAAAGCTGTCAAAGAAGCTTTGGCGATAATCGAAAACAAGTCTAAAGTCCGCCTTGACCGCAAGCAAGCCCGTTGTTTCCCAAGTTAGTGTTGGTCCTTCTTCTTCTTCATCGCCGTGAGTCGGCCTAGCACCGATGCTAAGATTGATAAACTCACGGAAGCTATTCAAGCTTTGGTTCTTTCCAACCGGAAGAAAGTCTCTTTTCCACAAACTTCACCTCCCTGAAGTTAAGAAAGTGGAAGTCGTGTTACCTGTGGTGGCCCCCATGCTTACTATAACTGTATGGCCACCGACGGTAACCCTTTGAAGCCAATCTTTGTGGGCGGGATGTCTAATCAAGGAGGCAATCAATATCGTGCTCTATAGACCCGAACCACCGCCCTAACCACTACTGGACCTCCGGTTTCAATCAAAATCAAAACCGTAATCGAATCAAAACAGACCAAACCAAGGTTTCCAAAACCAAGGTCATTTCAATCCAAACAACGGTTATCAAAATCGAATCAAAATTTCCAACATCAAGGAAATTACAATAGAAACCAGTCGTGGAAATTTCAACCAGTGGTATTATCATGGCAATAATCGTGAAATTTTCAAAATCAAGGCCCTAATCCTAACAATAGAGGCCGAATTTTCCTGCAAACTCAAGCCATTGTTCCAACCGCCCATCATCCGATGAGTTGTTGAAACAATTCATGAAATCCCAAGAGGAAATGAATCGGTTGTTGGTCACCCGATTTACGAGATCAAGAAGTCTTTAAATGATCGACCCTCGGGCTCGTGTACTCTACCTAGCAACACGATCGCTAATCCGAGGGGCGATGCTAAAGCGATCACAACCCAGTGGTGCTTTTATTCGGACCCATTGTTCCTACTACCTCTTCTTCTTCTCTCCCGAAGGTAGTGGAAAGCGAACCCGAGGCGACGAAGGACAAGGAACTTCCTACTAATAACGGAAATACCAACAATGTCCATCCTCGGGTTGTCCCCAAACCCAAACACAGAGTTGTTTTTGAGCCTCCGGTTGTTGACCCTAAATCCAAGACTTCTCTTCCTTATCCCTCACGTTTACATGAACAAAAGCTCGAGAAAGCTAGTCATCGATGGAAAAATTCTTTCAAATTTTCCAAGAGCTTCACTTTGACATAAGCTTCGCGGATGCCATCATGTTAATGCCCAAATTTGCATCTACTCGAAACATATCTTCGAGCAACAAAGAAAAGCTATTTGAAATGGCTAAAACGCCTTTGAATGAAAATTGCTCGCCAGATTACGTTGAAAAAGCTTCGAGAAGCTAGGAGATCCCGGAAAATTTCTTCTTCCTTGTGTTTTTCCCGGATGATTGAATGCTTTGCCCTTGCCGATCTTGGTGCAAGCATCAATCGATGCCTCATTCGAGGTGGAAGAAACTGTCTCTTCCGGAACTTATTCCTACCGCATGACTCTTGAGCTTGCGGATCGATCTATCTCGCGTCCTCTTGGCATCGCCGAGGATGTATTTGTCAAAGTAGGAAAGTTCCACTTCCCACCGATTTTGTGGTCGTTGATTTCGATGTCGATCCTCGAGTTCCCCTCATTGTTGGGCGGGATTCTTGAGGACGGGCCGTGCTCTTATAGATGTGTTTGAGCAAGAAATCACTCTCCGTGTGGGTAATGAAGTCATACCTTTAACCTCGATCGACTTGAGGTACTCCTCAAACTATGATCTTGAATCAATTAATCGAGTCGATTTAATTGACATTGCTTCAGAGGAGTACTCTCAAGAGTTTCTTGGTTATCTTCATAATTCGTGAGTGGAAATTCGATTCCACCACATCTTCTCATCCTATCATTGCCGACTCTTCCCCTCTCTCACTCCGTTTGAGGGAGGTGACTTCCTTCCGGAAGAGATCGATGAATTCTTGGTCTATCGATGAATCAATTCACTTTGGAATTGATGGTGTCTATGATTCGGAGGAGATATTCTCTATCTTGAGCAATTGCTTAATGAAGACCCATTGCCTTCACTCCTCCGAAGGAAATCACAAATGAGGAAATCAAATCGGTGCAAACATCCACTTGATGAATTTCCGAGGTTGAACTAAAGGACCTACCTCCTCATCTCGAGTATGCATTCTTGGAGGCGATGATAAATTACCCGTCATAATTGCTAAAGACTTGACCGAGGAGGAGAAACCGCTCTCATAAAGGTCTTGAAGTCACACAAGCAAGCAATTGCTTGAAACTCTCCGATATAAAGGGTATCAACCACGAGTTTTGTACTCACAAAATCTTAATGGAGGATGACTTCAAACCAGCAATCCAAAGTCGAGAAGGGTGAATCCTAAGATTCACGAGGTTATCAAACAAGAGGTTCTCAAACTTCTTGATGCGGTTTGATTTACCCGATCTCGATAGTCCTTGGGTTAGCCCGATTCATTGCGTTCCAAAAAGGGTGGCATTATTGTTGTCACGAATGAAGAAAACGAGTTGATTCCGACTCGATTGGTTACGGATGGCGTGTATGCATTGACTATCGAAAGTTAAACGAAGCCACCAGTAAAGACCATTTTCCTCTACCCTTCATGGACCGGATGCTTGAGAGACTAGCGAGGGCAGTACTATTGTTTCCTTGATGGTTTCTCGGTTACTCAGATCCCCATTGATCCATTGGATCAAGAAAACCACATTCACCGCCCATACGGACGTTTGCCTATAGACGTATGCCTTTTGGCTTATGTAATGCTCCTGGCACGTTCCAACGTTGTATGATGGCTATTTTCCACGACATGATCGGGGAAACTATGGAGGTGTTTATGGATGACTTCTCGGTCATTGGGGACTCATTTCAGACATGTCTCTCCCACTTAGACAAAATGCTTAAAAGGTGTGAAGACACCAATCTATGTCTAAACTGGGAGAAGAGCCACTTTATGGTCAAAGAAGGCATAGTCCTTGGCCATAAGATTTCGAAGAATGGGATTGAGGTAGATAGAGCCAAAGTTGATGTTATCGCTAAATTACCTCACCCTACTACCGTCAAAGGTATTAGGAGTTTTCTTGGTCATGCCGGGTTCTATCGTAGATTCATTCAAGATTTTCTAAAATCGCCTGCCTATGACCCATCTTCTCGAAAAAGATGCTCCTTTCATCTTTTCTCCCGAGTGCATCAAGCTTTTGAAACACTTAAGAAAAAGCTTACGGAAGCACCCATTCTAGTTGCCCCGATGGGATTTACCTTCGAGCTAATGTGCGATGCAAGTGATTTTGCTATCGGTGGTCTTGGGGCAACTAAAACCAAGCATTTCCACCGATCCACTACGCGAGCAAAACGATGATCAAGCTCGGACCCATTACACCACTACGGAAAAAGAATTATTAGCATGGTGTATGCGTTTGAGAAATTTCGCCATATCTTATATTGACCAAATGCGTGGTGTACACGGATCACTCTAAGACTCAAATATCTCTTTGCAAAACAAGATGCAAAGCCGAGATTGTCCGTTGGGTTCTCCTCCTACAAGAATTTGATATCATCATTCGTGATAAAAAGGAGCCGAGAACACGTCACGATCATCTTTCCCGATTAGAGAACCCTCACCAAAATGTGTTCGAGAAAAGGAAATTAATGAAACATTTCCTCTCGAAACACTCAATATGGTTTCTTTTCGCGGAGATTCTTCTACCCCATGGTTTGCCGACTTTGCAAATTACCATGCGGGTAACTTTGTTAATGAAAGGGATGTCGTCCCAACGGAAAAATAAATTCTTTAAGGATGTGAAACATTATTTCGGGACGACCCTACTTGTTTAAAATTTGTGCGGATCAAGTCATCCGGCGATGTGTGTATGGTCGGGAAGCCGTTGACATTCTCAAGGCTTGCCATTCGGACCCACTGGGGACATCATAGCCCCAACTACACCGCCAAGAAGGTGTTTGATTCCGGATTCTATTGGCCCACGATCTATAAGGATGCCCATGAATTCGTCAAAACACCGTGACGCTTGTCAACGTCACGGGAATATCTCAAAAGAATGAAATGCCGCAAAACGCCATTCAAGTGTGTGAGATTTTGACATCCGGGGCATTGACTTTATGGGCCATTTCCTTCTTCTCATGGTAATAAGTACATACTCGTGGCGTTGACTACTTGTCAAAATGGGTTGAAGCTAAAGCTTTACCCACCAATGATGCCCGAGTTGTTGTGAAATTCTTGAAATCCTTATTTGCTAGGTTTGGAACTCCACGAGCCATCATCGTGATCGTGGTACGCATTTGCAATGACCAATTTGCAAGAGTCATGCAAAAGTATGGTGTAACTCACCGTACCTCTCTGCGTACCACCCACAAACAAGTGGGCAAGTGGAAGTTTCAACCGGGGATTAAAGAATCTTGGAGAGGACGGTTGGTGAAAACCGTGCCTCTTGGTCGGATAGGTTAGATGACGACTGGGCCTTCCGTGCAACTTACAAAACACCCATCGGGTGCACTCCATACAAGCCGGTGTACGGAAGGCGTGCCATCTACCGGTAGAACTCGAGCATAAGGCATCTTGGGCCTTGAAACATGCTAACTTCGACATTCGAGACGGGGTGATCATAGGAAAGTTCAAATGAATGAACTAAATGAACTCCGTGATCAAGCTTACGAGAACTCTTTGATCTACAAACAAAAGACAAAGAAGATTCATGACTCAAAATCAAAACCGCGTTTTCAACGTCGGTGATCGAGTCCTTCTTTTCAACTCAAGATTGAAGATTTTCTGAAAGCTCAAGTCCCGTTGGTGCGGTCCATTTACCATCGCTAAGGTTTATCCTTATGGTACCATTGAGTTATCTCAACCCGATGGTCCTAATTTTAAAGTGAATGGTCATCGAGTGAAGCATTACTTTGAGAGGACATTCCATCCATGGTTGTCCCGGATCTACAAACTTTCCCCATGAACCAATGAATGCGGGATCGAGTCAAGCTAGCGACTCGGGAATCAAAAACAAGAGCATGCCATATGGGTTTTCACCCATATTTGTCTTCTTACCTCTTTCTACCACCCTAGTGTGGGGGTTGCCACATGTTTCAAAAAAAAAAAAAAAAAAAAAAAAAAAAAAAATCTTCTTTCTAAATAATGGCCGTAGTATTTCCCTTTCACGTTCTTTGTTTCGCATAACCGCCGGTACTTTGAATATTGAGGGCAATATTCAATTCTAAGTGTGGGGGAATTCTCACGAATTTTATCATGTAATTATACCAATTCCCCGCTTTTGGCCAAAATTTTTTTTGGAGTAAGTGTTCTACACTTTCTCATTTGGTTATCGATCCGCCATATACGTAAGACAAAAGGATTAGCTAATCCAGAGCAAACGGCTCTTGGTAAAGATTTCTCAAATCCGTTTATATGGCTTGCAATTTGCCCAAAATTGTATGGTTCTCAACTCACCATATCCTAAAAAGTGAAGAGTTGGCTAGCCCGCAAGATTATGGCTTGTGGTAAAGGCGATGGAAAATCCATAATTGGTAATCACTCACCAAAGATAATGTTGATAATTTATCTAAGAGTTGGCTAGTCCGGAAGGTACGGCTTCGGTAAAGACAAAATCAAATCCGTTGAAAGTCGGTGGTTTGCTCAAAATCACATGGTTATCGGTGTACCATGGTTCTTACTTGAACTGAAACATTTGGCTACTCCGTAAGTAATGGCTTTTGGTAAAGAGTTTCAAATCCATTATGTTTTCTCAAATCATTGCTAGGGACTAGCAATATCTCGATGTGGGGATTGATGAGTGTGTAAATACTCATCATTTTGTACAAAATAAAGCGCAAAATCATCGAAAACACTCGAAACACATCAAAATGATCAAAATATCACAAATCGGTGTTTTATGTGTTTTAAATGCAAAATATCAAAATCGATGAAAAACATATCAAATTTGCAAAATTGCGGTTTTAGTCCCCAAGTTTCTAAAATTGTCAAAAATAGTCCCCGAGCAATAATTTCAAAGAAAAGTCACCAAAGGTCCTTTTAAAATCAAAAATTGTCATATTTAGTCCTTTGGTGGAAAATCTGAAAAGTTTTGAGAAAATTACAATTTGGTCCTAAAAATGCAAATTGTTCAAAACTAGTCCTCGAATTTCAAAAATGTCAAAAATGGTCCTTGGATTATCAAAGTTGGCAATTTCAACCCATTTGACATCTCTTCATAAGTTACATGACTTTGGTCCCTTGGTTTTGAAGAATTTACAATATGGTCCTTGTTATTATTAACAAACCAAATGGACCTATTATTACCCCAAGCCCAAAACCTAAACCCTTGGCCCAAAAATACTTTACCCGGTTTACCCACAACCGAAACAAACCCACCCTTTGTTTATCTTTTAAATAAACCAGTTGACCCGCCTTTTCCCTCCTCTTCACATGTTAACCATTTCCATCATTTCAAACTCGCAATCCTTGCCGCTAACCTCCACTCATCAATCATAAACCTACCCTCCTCCAAACACAAACAGCCAAGGTGCATTTAATGCACCTCCATACCTCACTCTATCCTCCCAATTGTTAAAACAACTTTTGGCGCCAAAAAGCAATGGAACGGCTAGATTGATTTTAGTGATCCAATGGTCAAGTTTATTGGTGGGATATGTCCGAGAAGAGAGAGAAGTAGCTTGGGTGTATAAAGAGGCCAAGAGAAGCATGAAGAAAATAGTTAGTTTTAGTTTTTAAAATGTATGTCAATTTTATTATTAGCATGTCTTAAATAATTTACATTTGTTATTTTCAAGTCATTTGTATCAAACAAAAGTGTTTAAGTACTTTGCAACTCTATTTCAGTGATAATTTCGGTTTATGTTCAATTTCCCATTTATGTGTCCCTTGATAAAATTTTAAGTTTCAAACTCCATTGTTAGAAGCTTTAGAAGCTCATTCTCAATCTCAAACAAGCTTATAAAAGCTTAAAATAGCTTTCCATAAGCTTAAATCAAATTTCAAGCACTTTTGATATTGGTCAACAAAAGTCAATACGGATCAAAAATGATGCGAAAAGAATGGGTTGATTCTGCATGAATATGGGTTGAAATGGAAGCTATGGGTTGGTTTGTATTAGGTTAGAGGTTCTTGGTTCACATTTGGCTAGCCATAGTGGCTTGGACATGTTGTAAGTGTTATTTAAGGTTTCATGCATAATATGTATTTGTAGTATAAATCATAAAACCCGGTCAAATAGTAATATTTAGATTAATATAACTTAGTTTGATCATAACTTGTGTTTGTCTAGTGATTAGATCAGTTTTACTTTGTTAATCAATGTATTAAAAGGGTGTTTGGCTTAACTGTTTTATCTGTCTTTAAGACTTGCTCAGTGGTTAGATTCTATTGTTTCATGTTTGTGTAGCCTTAGTATGGTCAGTTGAATCAAAACATTGGGTTTGCAACATCACATAGTCAAACTTGACCATTAATCTGTCCAAGTGTCTTACTGTTGAGATTTTAGGATAGCTAATCATCATTTTGTGTATAAATATCATCAACATTGTTTGCATTAGGTTCAATACATCACATAACAATAATCTCGGTCACAAAATTTGGATTTGAAGCTCATTTAAGTCAACATTCTCAATTTCTTCAAAAGTCAAAAGTCTTAATCTGTTTTGAGCTCACATAAGAGATTTCTTTTGAGCTCATCTTGGGGTCTTATCAAATGAGGTTTGGTATTTTAGAAAGCTCACTGGTGCTCTTTCTTGTGATCATTTTACCTAGCTTTTAAAATTTTTTCAAAAGCTCCAAACAAGCTAATCTTTCGGCGATAGTACCTGCGCCTGGATCAAGATATGCAGAGGTTTTCCTCGCTTTGTTCGGTGTGTCAGAGCTCATAAGAGCTCACCATGGTCCAGTTTTGGTGAAAGTGTAGGCGGCGGTGTTTAGTAGGATTGCACTAGTGGTTTTCTGTTTTGCTTATTGAATAAGTCGTTGGATAAGCTTGAATAGTGGACTGAACCATTGATTTGTTCATAAGCGATTAGCATTAGATTAAGGATCGAGCTTTTAGCTTGTTAAGAGTAGGTAATTTCAGTAGTAATTAGCTTAATCTAGTGTACTTTAGCTTTGTTCTTTGTTTAGTTGCATAAGTAGCTTATTTGCTTATTCTTCAAACTTTATTACTATAGCATGATTACACTATAGCTTCATTATTTCACACATAACCTGCTATTTTCTTAATTTTCATAGAGTCATAATCTGATTTTAGAATTTTCCTGAAAGTTTCATAAATTTTGGTCTTAATTTGCTATTTTTCTCATTTAAAGTAGTTTTTAATCATTTTAATTAGCCTTTAATATAAAAAATTTCGAAAAGGTTCAAAAAATAATTTTCATTTTTCCTAGGCTTAGATAAATATAAGAAGTGAAAAAGTAATTTTCCAGATTTTTCTTAGTTTATTTGGTAATTTTTAGTAATTTAAATAGTTTTAATAGTTTAAAATTCATAAAAATAGAAAAATAGTCACAAAAATACAAAAATAGTTTTGAAAATTCTAGTTTGATATTTTAGACTTTTCATTTCATAATTTTATTTTTCTAGCCTAATTTCCTATTTTCTTGTATTTTAGGTAATTAATTATTAGTTAAAAATAGTTTTAATTAGATAATTAGTCTTAAAAATAATTTTCTTTTTCTAAAAATTTTCTTATATCATTAGGTTTGTAAAACATCATTTTCATATTTTTAGGGTTAATATTGATTTAGTTTCACTTTTTAATTTGTACGTCGCGTAGATTTTAATTTCAACGCACGTTAAAACATAAAAACAAAACATCATTTTAATTATAGTGATAGCGTTTATTTAATAGATTTTATCTTTTAATTTTCTTTAATTTGCATTTAAGCCGTCTTTATTTGTTGGCTTTTTCGTAGTTATAATATCATCGATCCTTTTTCATTCAAACTCCTCGATCATTGCTAACGACATTGATAAATCATTGCATAGCTCTTTTAGACTTGATTGTTTAGACATAACGACCGGGAGACCCTATACGATAAAAGCCTCGGATCTTCATTGGATACGGACGTAAAAAGGACGAAAGCGATAAAAGCAGATGAAAGCGGATAAAGACATATAAAAGCGGATAAAACATAAGAAACGGATAAAGAGAGATAAAAGCGGACAAAACGTATGAAAATAGAAAACGAATGAAAGCAGCGTATTAAAATGGCAAGGGACTAACAGTGGAAGTGAACGCAAATGTCAAGGGACCATTATTGTAAATTTTGTTTGTAAAAATTGTCAAGGGACTAACGGTGAAAGTCAACGCAAATGACAGGGACCAAAATGTAACCTTTTTAAATGGTAATCAGTCAATGTTACGTACATTGGTAAATATTTAAAATTATATTACGTATGCTATGAATAAAATAAGTATATTACGTATATTATTAAATTTAAGAAAGTTTATTACGTATATTCAACCTTCACCATTTTTATTCTATCTTTTCCCAGATAGAAGTAGCATTTAAAGAAATGCCATGTAACATTTGAAAACCCGACTATCAATCGCTTTCGAAGATGCGAAACCAAATTTTTTTAGGCAATCATTAAAATAATGCTATTTTATTGTATTAATATTTCATCTCCTCTAGAAACCATTATAGTTGTATTGTATTTGCATAATTTTTGGTAAGGGTTCGGTGGTGGGAGTTGTGGTGGTAGGTATGGTGGTATTATTTTGTGTTTGTGTTTTTAGTGTAAGATGAAGGGGTGTGTGTGAGAGAGAGATAAGTTTTTAAAGTTACCAAAGATAATTGGTTATTGACTTTCAACATTCAAGTTTCAATATTCAACTTTCAACTTTGACCATTTTTCTATTTTATGTAGTTAAGAAGATTAGCAATAGTTTTCTTTAAATGCCATGGTTGAATACATCTTTTAAAATTTCCATTTAAATGCATAAGCATGGTTGAATACAGGTTTTAAAGTTTCCATTTAAACACATACCCATTTAAACGCCATAGTTTCCTTTCTCACCACAATAGTTGACCGAATTCAGTTTTAAAGTGTTGACCAAAATGCAGTTTTCCACTTTCAAGGAAGACCATTTTTTCTTTATAGTTAGTAGAGAAGAGATATAATAGAGCCTAAATGGTCTACTGCAAAGTTGACTAAAAATAAGAAATTTGAATTTTGAATTCTTATTCTAGCATGGTGGTTTTGGGTTCTCACATTTTTCAATGTACGATGTTTTTCATATCATCACAACCAAGAAAACCACTTTGAAACATCAACCAAAAATCAATAAACAAAGCAACCTAAAACAAAACCATGAACTGAACTGATTCTACAGTATATCCTGTTAAAATTTTGGCATATCTACCGCAACGAAACCACCAAAGACTTATAAAACAACAGTATAACAAACTCAAAATGCCTAAGTTTACATACACTTACAAACTACCAACAAACATACAAATTACTAACAAACTTACAACTACACACAAGAATTTACTAACTACTTTAAAAAGAAACTACACATTTACTGACAACAAAAGCAAGTTTGATTGCGACGGCGACACACATTCAGGCAGCAGCGGCGGCACCGGTGGACTCCGGCGGCAATAACAAATCTATAAAAAAAATTGTCAAAAAGTTATATAAACTCAAAGCTGAAAAATAATACATATATAGATAGATCTAAAAGTAACCACAAAACTTGATATAAATCTATCAAATACTAAAAAAAATTGAATAACACTATCAACATTATCAACTTTATACAAATATTAACAACAATTAAAATAAAACATACTATAAAGTGCGGCAACAACTTTTTTCGGCAACACAAGCCATGCATCCATGACGAAGAAATTTTATGGCGAGGCAATGATGGCGCCCGTTCTATTCCGGAAAGCGTTGGTGGCGGAACCAATTTTCGGCGAGTCCACGACGGCGACTGTATCAAAATTATAAATAACTTAGATCTACAAATAAAATCTATAGATATGTAAAAAAATTATAAAAAACCTGATCTATTAATAAAACTAAAAAAAATTACCTCAAAGCATGATGGTCATGAGTCGTGGTGGTTATGGGTTTCGGTGGTGGTTTGGTTTAGTTGGTGGAGTCGTCGAGTGGTGGTGACGTCCAGTGGTACGGGTTCGGTGGTGGGAGTTGTGGTGGTGGGTATGGTGGTATTATTTTGTGTGTCTGTTTTTAGTGTGATATGGAGGTGTGTGTGAGAGAGATAAGTTTTCAAAGTTACAAAAATAATTGGTTATTGAATTTCAACATTCCATTTTCACCTTTGACCATTTTTTCTATTTTATGTAGTTAAGATGTGTTTTGAATTTGATTATGCGTTACAATTTTGTATCTTTCCATCATTATCTATATTAGTGACTGTGTTTTGGAAGCATCTATATATTCTTTTTCAAAGCTGTTAATACAAATAAGCCATAAAAACGTTTATTTATATTTTACGATCTTCTAATGTTTTGTCGATAATAAACGTAAAATCATTTTAACGAAAAAAATAAAATAAGTAAAAGGTTTGAACCAATAGTTTACTAACACACTTACATTTTCATATAAAACACTAAACAAGTAATATTATTTACATCTTATAGATTTGAATATGTATAACAACTAGTGTTTACATAATATGGAAATGTACATATATAGTTTGTATATATTGTAATGGGTAAAAACCTAAGTCCATGACCCATAACCCATAACCCATGATCCATTGACTAGGTATAATGAATGTTGTTAGATAAAACCCAAAGTCCATGACCCATACCCATGAGCTTGATCCGTAACCCATGACCCATTGCATGACATCATGCATGAAGTCATGTTGGGTATTATCCATGATCCATGACCCAAGACCCATGACCCAATGTCTAGATACATTGCATCTTGTTGGGTATCCATAAAATATTACCCATAACCTATGGTTCATAACCCATAACCCGGTTTGCAACCCGAAATCCGGACTTAAGCTGACCCAGCAGCCGGATCCCTAGGATTGCACTAGCCGGATCCTACGGGAAGGATCCGTGGGGAACAGTGTGGCGATGAACATTTTGTCTATTAATAGTGATCCATTTCTCTTGCTCACCACACCTTTTATACATACTCTCTTAGTATTGTAACATCTCTAACCTCATATCCAAAGGATCATTCTATGTAGTTTTATGTTTGTGTGATTCTCTAGGTTACTCTTAAAGGCGAGATCACCACCTCTTGAAGACGTGGAAGCTCAAGGTCATGAGTTGCTAAGCTTCGTCATCATCAAGACCACTGGAGTGTACCTTGTTGATAGTTCTTTTCTTCCTCCATAGAAGTGTTGTGTTGAAGGCATTAGTGAAAGGTGCCGAAGAGTTGTGTCGAAGGCATTTGTGAAAGGTGTCGAAGGGTCGTGTCGAAGGCATTAGTGAAAGGTGCCGAAAGGTCGCATCGAAGGCATTAGTGACATGTGCCAAGGGTGTACATTCGATATGGTGAATCGATGTACAAGATAGTTAGTTCGGGTTAAAGGATATTGATATCCTTTTGACGTTGTAATAAGGAGTGTGTCTCCTTTGGGGTAGTCATGTAGTGGTGTAGTGTTGGGTAGTAGTTCCTCCTTTGTAATGGAACTTGGTATCTAGCCTTGTACCGGATAAAGTGTAGGCGACGTTGTGATTGGTGTGGTTCTACCTCGTGGAAAAACTCGGTGTCTAGCCTAGTACCGGATAAAGAGTAGACGACGTTGTGAAGGCTTCTCCGCTACATTAAGGAACTTGTGTTGTGTAGTGCTTACGAACTCGAAGAGTGGAGTAGGGCAAGGAAGGTGTCCTTGTAGCTAAACCACTATAAATACTCGTGTCGTGGTTTTGTGTTCCTTTACTCTTTATCTTTGCATTACTTATTTATATGTTTATCTATCATCATCCAACACACACATTAAATAGATTGACATAAGTCGATCTAAATAGTTTAAAACGAAGTTTTAATCGGTAAAACTACTCAACCCCCCCTTATAGTTTTCCACAAAAGCTTTCAACAAAACTCTAAGTGCACCGCTGGTTGACACTCTTGTGTGTAAGGTCGCGGGTTCGAATCCGTTAATTGACAATTTTTTTAATTATTTCCGGATTTATGCATGAAAGCTACATCATTAGTCATCAATGACATGGACGTCTAGTGGCATTATTTCTGATTAGGTGGCATTTGAAGCATATGTGACGCGTCATTATTAGACAATTATATAGTGCAGGATATATATAGGGGCACTTTATTTTCATAACTATTTTAAGTGCGAGAATTGCGAGAACCACCTTTTTACAACTAATAATACACAATATACATCACTTAAATGCTCCATAGCATTTTGTTATTTTTATTTAATTCAAAAGGGTATAATAGTAAAAGACATTTTCATATTATTTATGTTTTTTTTAATAAATCTCTTATTTTATACACTTTAATTTTCGGAAGGTTTTTTATTATTATTATTATTATTATTATTATTATTATTATTATTATTATTATTATTATTATTATTATTATTATTATTATTTTCATGCATGTTTTGAATGATTCGATTACATATGTGTTTTTTGGAATTAATTTTTTTATTTCAATTTTTGAAATAACTTTT
Source organism: Chrysanthemum lavandulifolium (assembly GCA_022545495.1). Taxonomy (NCBI): domain Eukaryota; kingdom Viridiplantae; phylum Streptophyta; class Magnoliopsida; order Asterales; family Asteraceae; genus Chrysanthemum; species Chrysanthemum lavandulifolium. Next base: position 35,628,387 of record CM040242.1, on the reverse strand, counting down.
TAACATGTATGTTTTTCAAATAGTAAGGTGTATCTATTTTTTTAAATCATGTAAATTTATAACAAACCAAAAACATAACTTATATACACAAAATAAAATATTAATTGAAATACAATTAAAATACAAATTTCTAAAAATACAAATACAAAATATGGACCTTTATAAAAAAACAAGATGCATATACTTACATTTTTTATTTCGTAATTACAAATACAAAAAACACATATGCAATAATCGTATCTCTTCAAAATCGCAAATTATCTTCATGTATATATGTGTTCATCAACTTCTAGGTCATCATCTTCATCAATATGAAAAAAGCATACACAAAAAACAATTAAACAACAAATAAATAAATAGAAAACAAAAATTAATTACAATAACTAGGATAACACATATGCATAATATAAGATGCATAGGTACAATTTTAAATATATATGCATATATTTTCTCTAATTTTATATTAATCATAATACACATATGCACTCTTTCAGATATTTTATATCAACTATAAAAACACATGTATCATTTCATTCATTTTATATTAACCATAAAATATGTATGAATTTGTAGTTTTTCATTAGATTCTTTTGAACATATGTGCACGCCTTCCAAAAACATATATGTACACCTTCAAAAAACACATGTCTACTTTGAGATTCTCATCAAATTCATTAAAACACGTATGCACACCACTTTATTGATTTTGGACGAGCCAAAAAACATATATGAACCTTAAAATAGATATGCACTCTAAAACACGTATGCACTATATCTTAAAACACAATGTACACCACTAGAAACATATATGCACCCTAAAACACTTATGCACTATTTATTAAAACACGTATGCATTATTTCTTAAAATACATATGCACTATTTCTTAAAAATAATACATGCACGCATAAAACATTATGCACACCCATTTACATTAATTTTGTATTAACATTCAAAAACATATGCACACATAAAACAATCGGTTAATGTTAAAAACGCTCACTTACTTTGTATGTTGCTAGCATATACTAAAGTCGTGTAGATGAACTTAATGGTAAGAAAAAACAAATCAAATATGTCGCAAATTATATGATAGGCATTTGCTTTTTTTTTAGGTATTATCAGAAGCAATATAACAAGATTTAAATCCTAAATCAATATGAATATCATAACAAGTACATTATTTTTTTCCTAAACTTTTAAATCCTACTTTTATCACGAGTTGACAAAGAAGCAATATACTCAGTATACTATCTAGAAAAGAAAAAAAACTATTTTCATGTATTATTAACTTATTATGGTACCCACTTCCCCATGCCTCCACATTCCACAACTCCAGTACTCAAGATTTGTTGGGGGCATGTCCCCCCAGTACCATGGTCATAGCTCCGCCCCTGCCTCAGACAATATATAAGTGGCGATTTCTAACCCATTTACTTAATAACGAGACTATTAAGATCATGTTTTTATCTATAACTAACACTAAATTATTATGAACATGGAGATTGGACGAATAAATTGAATAATAATCACATTAAAATATATAAACTCACCAGATCGGATCTGAATGACTGATTTAAATCATATATGGGGTTGGTCATCGTCATTTGTACAAGTCATCGGGGTTGAGGCTCTTCAAATTCGTACACTACTACAAAAAAGCCTATAGACATCCGTTAATAAAGACCGGTTATATAAAAACTGGTTTACATGATAAAATATTAGCGGGGTGGGAAGTATTAACCGGTCTTTGTAATAGAAAATCGATAAACACTACTCTCTCTCAAATTTGTACAAGTCATCGGTGTTTTATCATACCTTTTAGTGGAAGGTAACTTGTTCGTGCTTCAATGATTATGACAAAGAATTGACATAACACTTAAAGGAGTTACGTTATTGTACTCAGTGATTATCGTCAAGATATTGAGGTCTCCCTATACATAGGTATACGTTCAATGTCATCTATAAACAAGACATAAGATACAAGTTTGGGTTATTTTACTTCTTCATCAAATTCGTTATAATTGGTTTTCTTCAAGTGATCATTACAAGGAGCTTCTGATTTGAAGAATCATTTGATGTTCATGCACCACTCGAGGGGAAGTGTTTGATTTTACTCTGGCGATCATTATTACTCTTGCTAGTTGGAGTTTTCTCTTGTTTTGGATCCATTTTCTTATGATGCGTAATGGTGGGCGATTTGAAGCATTGGAAGTCTTAGATTGGAAGTATGATATTGGTTCGTGGTGGTCAAGATCATTATTTGCATCGTTCCCTATTTGGATAATAACAAAAGGGAAGAGATGTTGAAGTGGCATGGCATGGATTAAGGGAAGACAAAGGAAGACATACTTGTTTCATTCATGGTGATTTAATGATCTCAATTTCTGCCGATCAGGGAAGTTCGTTCAAGAATGGTTTTGTCATTATCAACTAGGGGAAGATTGTTGGGAATTATACATTTGAGTTGATAAGACAAAAGAATGAAACAAGAGGGACTTGTCGACAAGAAGGAAATCTACAAAAGATGGAAGGACTTGCTTGCAAAAGAAGTTTTATTTATTAGTCCTTAGTAGAGATTTGTAAACCCTAATCCTCTAGTATATAAAGAGGACATAGGTGTAGGTTTTAAATCAAGTCTTCCAAGATGTAGACGTCTAGTAAAGGGGTGTGTGTGTGTGTGTGTAACCTAGGGCGTATAGTCTTGTAAACGCCTAGGTAAGTTAGTTAGTTAGTTGATCAAAGAAGACTTTGATTATTGTTTAGTTAGAGATGGTGAATGAAAACCTTGTTCAATATCAAAGAATTGATTAGTTTATTCCGTTGTGCATGTTATTAATCTTTATTATTGATCCCTAGCTGAGCTTATAAACGATCTTATCAATTGGTATCCGAGCATAAGTAACATGAGAAAGACCATATTCTTTCCAGGCATCAAACTTTGCTAAGAATTCATCTCTCTCCTCAGTCAGTTTCTCAATTTCAGCAATGTTACAATTTAATTTCCATTCACTTAGTTTTAAGCGATAATCACATTGTTCATACTTTTACGCCCAAGCCATTTCATTATTTTAATGTGTTAAGATTTTGGCTTCCATAGACTCTAAGGTTATTTGATAACCTGCTACCTCAGACCTAGCCCTTATACAGTTATCTCTTTCAGCCACATAACTATTCAGTACTTTTTGATAAAAGTCATGACAATTGGAACATACCTCAGAGATAGGGGTGAACTTGGTGAAGTAGCCACCATTGCAAGTAGAACAGGATCATCTTCACTCTCCATGCTCCAATCAAAGCTTCCTACACCATCTCTGGATTCCAAAGCAGCATGTTCAGTTTCCTCATCAAAAACTGTGCTCCAATCAACTTCTTCCACTGATTCCTCCACAACTACCATACAATAGGTTACTGGTTCATCATCAAACTCAGAACTCCAGCCAACCTATGATAAACTTTCTTGAGCAACCAAAACTTTTGTTTCAGTAATAGGAATTTCTTTTAGCTCAAGCTTTGGTTTCTCGGACATCCTGTTTGCTTGATATTTAGCAAACCGCATTCCCACAAAGTGTCGATCTTTTGACAATTGAAGCATTTAATTTTGGATTTGTCAAAAGTAATTCACTATTTTGGTTTGAAGTCAATGCTTTTCTGTCTTTTCATATACTTCTTGATCCTTGCGCGTGATCATAGCAACTTGCCACCGATATCGGTTTCTTCAAGATCATCCTCTTCAATCTGAGAGATCTTCTTCCGTAAGTGACGGTGAGAAGCTTGTTGTGCAAAGAAAGAGCATACAACTTCATCCGAGTGGAGAGTATGTGATGGTGTGGGTTCTTGAGCAAGGTGGGGGTAGAATAGGCAACAATACCTTGAGCAATAGTACTTTGGTAGGAAGCGATTTTAGTGGAAGTCTGCCTCTCTTTCGGATGACAAAAGGCTATCTTGTGAGACTTTGAGCTGGTTTGGCCATTCATCTCATGCTCATACACCTTTAGATGGTTGTAGAGATCATCAAAGTCCATAACATCCAAACCAGTTGTCCTCGATCATAGTAGCAATCACATGCCATGTAGATGGCAAACTCATAAGAACTTGATTGGCATCTTCAATCGAGACCTCTGCTTTGTATAACTCCGGACATCTTGAGAAGGTTTTGGAATCATCATAAGCGACATCAAGGCTTCTCTTTCTCCAACAAATGAATGTTTTAAATTGCCGCTTCAGCAGTTACATGCATCTTGGAAGCATCATTACCTCAAACCTTGTCTTGAGAGCAACCCATAGTTGCTTTGCATCCTTAGCATCATGGAACTTGAGTAGGTGTCCATCGGGAATGGCGACAAGAGAATGTTGAGTGCCTTCTCTTGATTCCTTATTGTAGCTGGCGGTAAGACACCTTAGGTGCTTTAGGTTGTCCGGGAATATCAATAGGTTGGAGCGACTTCATTACCATTGACAATTACATTCCACGATTGCATGGTCCAATGGCAATGTCTTGCCTCATCTTCATGCTCTATAGGTCGTACTCTCCTTCTTAATGATGGGTTTCTGAGTGAGGTGATGGATGGTGGTGGAGCGACTTGATCGACATCTTTAGGTTTTGTTGTTAAGCGGGTTTTAGGGTTTCTTCTTAGTCGAGTTTCCACACAAGCTCGATACCACTTGTTGGATCGATGTACTCTAACCAAACTAACTATATAGCTTGTTAAGGGTTTAATAACCTCGGATAAATCCTAAGTTATTAACAATGAAACACTGAGCAATCTCTATTAACTATGCGGAATTTACTTAACAAAGCTAAGAAGAATATAACTTTAACTTTCAACGATTTTATTGATAACTCTAAATCTGCTTGTTATGCAGACTCTTTAACAACTCTAAAACACTAAATATCGAACTCTCTAAAACTCTAAGAACTTGTAAACTCGTAAGGTAAGGTAAGGTATCTCTAATGCCAATCTAGGGGTCCTTTTATAGGCTCAAGGATAACCCTAGTTGATTTACAATTTGTAACCTTGTACGACAAGTAATCTAAATAAAGAATATTCTAGAATTACAAAGTTTTCCATAAACGAATATAACAGTTCTTTAGCTTTGCGACTTTGACTTCAACAAGATTTTGACTTTTCTTTAGCAGATGCTGACATTCTTCAAAGACTTTCATATCCCAAGGTCCTACAAGAACCAAAAAAACAAGCCTAATGTAGATCAACTAAAAAGCATAAATTAACTCATAAACCTATGATAACTGATGAACATATGATAATTGATTAACCTATGATGACATAGGACAATAACTGATGAACCTATGATAACTGATGAACATATGAGAACATAGGACAATAACTGATTAACATATGATAACTGATAAACCTATGATAACAAAGGACAGTAATTGATGAACCTATCATAACACAACACAAAAACACAATGAACAAAAAAGACTAATAAATTATGGTAACATAACCTATGATAACATAGCATATTATAACATAATATGTTATAACATAACCTATGGTACACAAACAAACACAAATAAAATTAACTGATGAACCTATGATTATGTTAAAAAAAATTCATCAACTTAAAAAATATAACAAAAAGGCATAGACTGATGAAGATCTGAAAAAAATCAGTACTAACCTATTTTGGCACATTTACAATGGTCTCTCTCAGTTGTGACACGCCTAGAATAGAAGCAATCCTATGTCGTTTATTAGTCTTTTTAGGTATAGGAACATCAACATCTGCCTTTGCCATTAACTCAACCTGATGATTTCTAAACTTATGCAGTAGCTCGGGATCATTTGCATAACGATTCACACAATACTCAACTGATCTGAATATCTCACGCAAGATCATATCAGGACTCCAACCAGTGGCTTGAATAACTGATGGAGGTGGTAATGAATCCTTTGGCCAAGTCCAAGCACGTACTTCTTTGAAAACTTTTTAACCTTTGACAACCGAAGCACATCAAAGATATGACAACATAACAGTCCATATGACTCAAAATGTTTGCAAGTACACTGATAAAAGTCATCAGCTGGTTTACACAAGACATGGAAAAAAGAAAAATAATACATACAGTGGTTGATTTCAAACAACTAAGAGTTAATTACATAAATCGTTCTTGTGGTTTGGTGAAAATTACGGATCTTGTCCCTGTCCTTTTTTTTTAAGCGGCTCGCGTCCCCGTGCTTTCTCAAAGTTACGGATCCTCCTTAAAACGGACGTAACTTGACATGATGAACTAACGGAGGGTTAACCTTGTAATTTAGGTTTTCCTCTCAAAATATAAACCAGAGACGATATATGTAATTTACTCTAAAAAAATATAAAAATCTCTAATTTTATTTTACGAAAATATTTTAATTTTATTATAATAATTTAAAAAAAAAAATAAATTTTGTTAAAAAAATATTACAAAATTTAATAAAAAATCATTTTACTATAACATTTAAAAAAACTGTTTATTTAAAAAATTTATTTTATTAAACTTTTTATTAATAAATAAAAAAACTTTAAAAAAATTATTTTGTTAAAAGAATAATACTAAAATTTAAAAAAAAATCATTTTACTATAATATTTAACAAAAAGCTGTTTAATTAAAAAATAATTTATTAATTTCTTTAAAATAAATTAAAAAAAATAGAAAAATCTTTATTTAATTTTATTATAAAAACGGATGAAAGTGCCATATTTATACGTATAAATGTCCGTTTTTATAAAAAGGAAAAAAAATGTTCGTATAAATGTCCGTTCTAATCCGTATAAATGTCCTTTTTAAAACGTATAAATGTCCGTTTTAATGTGTTTTCGTACGTTTTTTGTACGCTTTCATATGATTTATCAAAAACGTACGAAAACGCATTAAAACGGACATTTATATGTTTTAATGCGTTTTTGTCCGTTTTTGTACGTCTTCGTACGTTTTCATCCGTTTTTATCAAAGACGTTGTCTCTTTGTTTTTATTGCCAATAAGTAAAAAAAAAATTAAATGAACAGATTTTGTTTAAATATTATAGTAAAATGATTTTTTTTTATAATATTTTTTAACAAAATTAATTTTTTAAATTTTTTTATTTATATAAAAAGTTTAATAAAATTAATTTTTACCTAAACATTTTTTTTAAGTGTTATAGTAAAATGATTTTTATTAAATTTTATAACATTTTTTAACAAAATTTATTTCCTTTAATTTTTTTTTTTTTTTTTTTAATTTATTATAATAAAATTAAAATGTTTTCAAAAATAAAAGTTTTTTTTTTTTTTTTTTTTTTTTTTTTAAGAGTAAATTATATATCGTCTCGTGGTTTGTATTTTGAGAGGGAAAACCCAAGGTTAACCCTCCGTTAGTCCATCATGTCAAGTTACGTTCTTTATAATGAGCGGGTCAAAATTTGGACAAGATCCGTAACTTTGAGAAACCACGAGGACGCGACCCGCTTAAAAAAAACCACAAGGACAAGATCTGTAATTTTCACTAAACCACAAGGACGATTTATGTAATTAACTCTATTCATTATTTATTGATTAGTTAGTTGTTTATTATTTTGTCTACGCTAGACGTCCCAAAGTCTGCCATGCGCAAGGCTAACAGGGGGATGCCATTTTATATATACTTCGTTCGTGTTACCTAAACAACATTTAGAGGTCAGATACGCATCGTGTTTTCATCAATAAACACTATTTTTCTAGCAAATAGTGACAATGGTTCAAAAAGGATTGTTGAGTTTGATATTTACTTCTGCATTTTGACAAGTTATCGTAAACCATTTGTTCTTATGAATGTAAATTTTCTTCGATTTGATGAAAATTATGATTTACTTGATACCTGAATACAAAATATCTTAAAAAGTTATAGTGGTTAAAATTTAAAAAGCATTGTTTTGGGCGAACAGGGCAAATTTTAGGATATGCAGCATCGTGGCTGGTTCAAGTTGGGATTGAATGTTGCTGTTACATCTCAAAATCTAACCAAGTGGATGATATTAATGTTGATGCTAAACACAAAGAACGAGCCAAACTTCTCAGGCAAAGGGTGTATTATGTTACGGTCAGGTGTTGTTTGTCACTAGTTTCTGTCTTTATAGGATCCGGGATCACTGCAACACTTTTCCGCCCACCGTTTGGTCAATCCATCGGTAAGAACCATACAACTCATCAAGCATGGCTCATGAGACTGTTAAGATGGTATGGTCCTTGTAATTGAACATATAAAAAAAAGAGTAAACTGCAAAATAAATCCATGTGGTTTGCAATTTCTCATCTTATATCCCTGTCAGAAACTATTAGCACCTTACATCCTTCGTTAGTCAAACGTTTAACATCATCCATCCTAAGATGAGGACTAACGGTGCAAATTATTTCTCCGTTATCTCTTAACGAGATATAAAATATTACACTGTTAGCCTTCAGGAATAATTATATTTGCACCGTTAGTCCTCTTTTTACGTTCTTATCCGTTTTTTTGTACGTTTTATCTTCTCTTTTTTTTACATTTTTATCTGTTTTTTTATGTTTATCCTTTTTTTGTACGTTTTATCCCTTTTTTGTGTTTTTATCCATTTTTTGTTCGTTTTATATGGTTTATCAGTTTTTTTTTACGTTTTATCCATTTTTTGTACATTTTATCAGTTTATATCCTCTTTTTTTTTTATGTTTTATCCATCTTTTATGCGTTTTTATCAGTTTTTTATACATTTTACCCATATTTTGTACGTTTTGTCCCATTTTTTATGATTTTTATCCGTTTTTATCTGTTTTTTTACATTTTAATAGTTTTTTTTACAGTTTTTGTCCCTTTTATTACGTTTTTATCTTTTTATGTATTATCCGTTTTTTGTACGGTTTCTATTTTTTTTTTACATTTTTATCCGTTATTTGTATGTCTATCCGTTTTTTGACGTTTTATCCGTTTTTTTATGTTTTATCCGTTTTGTGTACGTTTTATCCGTTTTTTATCTTTTATTTTTTATCCATTTTTTTTTACGTTTTTATTAGTTTTTTATACGTTTTATCCGTTTTTTTATGATTTTTATCCGTTTTATATGTTTCATCAGTTTTTTTTATGATTTTTATCCGTTTTTACGTTTTTTTATGTATTAACCAATTTTTGTACGTTTTTATCAATATTCAGTACGTTTTATCCGTTTTTATACTTTTTTATGATTTTTATCCATTTTTTGTATGTTTTTATCAATTTCTGTACGTTTTATCCGTGTTTTGCGAATAAAACATACAAAAAACAGATAAAAACGTAAAAAAGAACGGATTAAAATCGTAAAAAATTGATAAAAACGGATAAAACGTACAAAATATGATAAATATTGTAAAAACGGATAAAACGTACAAAAAATAGATAAAAACGTAAAAAAAACATATAAAAATAAAAAAGATCGGATATATCGTACAAAAAACTGATAAAGACATAAAAACGGATAAAACGTAAAAATAAAATAAAAAATAAAAAAAGAAGTGATAAAACGTACAGAAAACAGATAATACGTAAAAAAAATCAGATACATAAAGATAAAATTCATAAAAAATAGATAAAACGTACAAAAAATTGAAGAAGAAAAAACATAAAAAAAATGGATTAAACGTTAAAAAAACGGATAAACGTAAAAATTTGGAAAAAAAGGTACAAAAACCTGATAAAACCGTATAAAATGTACAAAAAACGGATAAAACAAACAAAAAACGGATAAAGCGTAAAAAAAACTGATAAAAACGTATCAAAACAGATAAAACGTTAAAAAATCGATAAAAGGCGTAAAAAATGGATAAAACGTACAAAAAACGGATAAAAACGTAAAAAGATGACTAACGGTGCAAATAGAGTTAGTCCTGAAGGCTAACAGTGTAATACTTTCTATCTCGTTAAGAGATAACGGAGAAACAATTTGCACCGTTAGTCCTCATCTTAACCGAGGAATGTATGATGTTAAACGTTTGACTAACGAAGGATGTAGGATGCTAATAGTTTTTGACAGGAATGTATTTGCAATTCACTCTAAAAAAGAATTCACCATAGCAATTGAATGTGTACGTAAAATGTGTTGTAATTTTCAGTTCGTTATTTGTACACCCTAAGTCATTTAATTTATTATTTTTAGTATTGTAACACATGTTTACATTTTAGGTGGTACATTTTCGTTATTTGATCTCTCATTTTCAGAGTGCTTTCTCGTTTTGGCATTAATAAAAGTCATGTAATACCCTCAAATATCGGGTAATGGTTTAATGACTAAGGATCAAATGAGAAGTATTCTTAAAATAAGAAGGATGAGAAATAAATATAATTACACATTAGAGATGCATCAATTTGAATTAGTTGCATCTCTAATCTTTAGATGCATCATAATATATTTTCTAGCAAAAAATTAGATGCATATACATATATTAGATGCATTTCATCAAGTTAGACGAATCCTATGTATTTTTCGTCCTCTGCGGGTCAAATTTGTTGCTAGTACTAATTCGCATCGTTTTCACTTCAAACTCACTTTTGAAACTAATTGTGATGCATCTAAATGAATAGATATGCATCTAATTCAAGTCGATGCATCTCAAATATGCAATTATAGTTATTTCTCATTCTTCTCATTTTAAGTTTTCTTCTCAATGAATCCTTACCCATGATTTAATATTATTTTGACAGGTTACAGGTCATGTTATATAATTTTGAATGTATTAGATAGTTGTATTTAAGGTGTGTTTTGGGAGGGGCTTATGGGGCTTGGGCTTCTAAAATAATCCGGCTTATAAAATAAGTTTCCTTTGTCATGCGGGCTTATAAAGGGCTTAAAACTTTAGCCCCATAAAAGGGGCTAAAAACTTTAGCCCGGAGCTTATTAACCATAAATTACATATTTACCCATAACATATATCATAAAACTCATTTAATTATATCATTTTTAGTAATTTTGCAATAATAACCCAAGCCTCAGCTCATTTGTTAAATGTTTCACAAAAATACAATTTCAACTTGAATTATAATAAAAGCCCTAGCCCATCTCCAAATTTCAAATATCATTGTACCAAACATACCCTTAGTCCCAAAGACCAAAACTAGCCTAATATGTTAACTAGTGTTAACTTGAGAAGCTCAACATTGTTATTTATTAACTACTTTAGTAATTATCACTATTCTAAAAGGTTCACAAAGGCCCCGCAAATGTCTCGCAAAGACGTGAGGTTTGATCATGACGTCACGCCATTCCGCTACGCCGTCTTTTAACACATATTTTTGTAAACTCGATATATATGAATTATGATATAAATATATAAATAATTTCATACTTCGTACCGTCTTATGTCACGCCTTATAAACGCAAAAGTTTCGCCTTAGATGCAAAGACGTGAGGCTTGGTCATGCCGCCACGCCTTACACTATTTATAACCTTGGTAATTATCATTTTACACTTCATAATTATAGTTATACATTGATGTTAACAAAAGTTTTCAAAACAAACTATTGTTTCTTGCTACTACTTCCGCTACTTTCATTGCTACCGCTATTTTCGCCAAACATATCTAAAACACATAATTTAGATTTAAATCCTACTTTAACGAGAATATACATGTAAACTTAAGAAACAAATTGACACTTTCATATGAAAGATAAATCTCAACCAAAGGCTTATAATTATATTAAAAGAAAAAAAAGTAACAAACACACCGTTGTACTTGTTGTCTTTGGTCTATTTTTAGGGAGTCAATGTAAAACCATTTCTTTAATTAAAGCTTTTTTTTTTTTTTTTTTTTTAAACTAAAGCTGTCAATTGCAAAATAAGTAGTCAACTTTAATATAGAACAGTATACAAAAAGTGAAAAAGGTAAAAAAAAAAATAAAAAAATGATAAGGATCCTCTAATGTTCATTTGAACATTAGAGTTAATGTTGTGCTTGTGATAATTGTACATTGCTATTAGTGCAAAACATTTATGTTATTTTATTTCAAGTGTACAATTACCACAAACATAACATTACCTCTAATGCTCAAATGAACATTAAAGGATCCTTATCCAAATAATAATCCCATACAAGTCCAGTACAACTGTACTGTATCTAATTAAAATTAAACTGTTGTCTTATTCTAAAGATTGCATCTTCAAAGGAAAAGACATACCCAAATCCGGTTGGGTTCGGGTTAATTCGGGTCGGGTCAAGTCAGGTCAAGGCTAAAAACATACCCAAACCCGACCTTGTTTAAAACTCATGTCACTCGATTTCGGGTCAATTCGGGTCGGGTTCAGGTCTAGGTTGTTTAAAAAACATATAATTTTGATGTTTACATACAAATTAGAAATGAAGAAAAATATTAAACTCGGGTTGACCCGAACCCGAGTAAGGGACAAATATTATACCCGAACCCGGCCTTGTTTAGAACTCAGGTCAATTCGGGTTGACCCAATTGACCCGAATATATTTTTGGACCCGACTAACCCGACCCGAAAAGCCATATTCAGATTCGGGTTCAGATCGAGTTCGGGTAAGCTTTTATGACACGCCTAATTATAACAATTGGTGGTGTTCATTATGACGCTCACAAATTTTACGTCTCCCTGTTTTTTTCACCGAACAATGTGTTGCAACTTACAGGTACCAACCTTTGTTATAAACAATTTGTCGATCTTAGAAATCAAAACCTTCAATTAAACAAACCAAACTAAATGAACTACAGTAATTCACCAAGCCAACCTCCAACAAAATGCCACAATCCTGGGCGCAGCCAATTCACCAAGCCAACCTCCTACAAAACAAAGCAAAAATGTTAAGAATAACAAATCATTGTATAAAAAATAGTACATGCTAAATAAGGTTATTAAAATGCATTTTGTAAACTGGAAACAAAAGCCTCTCAGATGAAGTTAAAGACGGGGCAAATTTTGTAAACTAAAAATGAATTTTACTTTACCTGACATGATTATCTAATAATCCCCTACATATTCACGCGGGTTAATTGCACCAAAATGTCGTTTATTTCCACTTTTGATCATTCTATACAATATACTTGGGTTTTTTAACCATTGCAGGTAGAATACATGCATTTTGATGCTAGTGCAGGTAATTTAAGTCATCAAATGGTATAGAAGGCGAAGGTGTTTTCTGTTTCAATGGCAATTATTTTTAGTAAGATTTGCATCAAAATGCAAGAACGTTACATACAATGGAAAAACAAACAAACAATGTTATATACAATGATAGAGAGATGAAACTATATTTACATTTTGGTGAAATTAATCCAAATCATATAATCCAAACATCAAAATTTAAGCTTTCAAAAATCTTATAATCAGTTTCAAAACACGTTTCCATACACCCCTAAAAACAATCAAACATGCATGACGAGTCGTATGGTGCTTACCAATTGAATGACCAGTAGTTGGGCGGAAGAGGGTTGCACCGATCCCAGCTCCTATGGAGGCAAAAACTAGTGACGCACCACAATTAACCGTAACACCACACACCCTTATACCAAAATGGCATCCCCCTCTTGGATTTGCGCAATGCAGACTAGGATTTGCGCAATGCAGATCTCCCAAAGACTGCATTACGCAAATCCAAGAGGGGGATGCCATTTTATCCTTATTGTAGTCCATGCAAATGGTTTCATCTGGAAAGCTGATAACAATGGTTTAAGCTCAATCGAATATTCTTTGGTTATATAGTTCAAAGTATCGCGACGGGATAAGGTCTCAGAAGCGGTTCTCATGCCAGTGAGGAGATATAAAGCTAAAACAGGGGGCGTGAGATCCGCATAACAAGAAGCAGCTCTTGTTCCATCAACCCTGTTTCATTGACATTATATAGCAAATTAGTACCTTAATAAATTGTGAGATTGACTATCCGCAACTCAAAATTAGGATTAACTGATCCAAATGCGACTTATTTTCACCTTTTGTTATAGCATATAATAGATGTTTTCCCTGTGTACGTAGAATACTTGCTATTTATATGCAAAATAATTACACCAATGTGAAATGTACTTTCAATTCCTTACCAATTGATGCAATATAATTTACATACATTAGCATCAAACTGTAATTATGTTACATATAGTGAAAAAAGACATAAGTATATTGGATACAATGACAATAGGGGAAAGGCGGAAAGCATGTTACATTCTGATGCAATTAACTCTAAGCTATATACTTTCCACCTTTCCCCTGTTTGTCATAGTGCTCAACAACATAAGATGAATACTATCAAAGTGACAGCACCAGACTCAAGATATTGAAATTCAAATTTTTAGCATGAAACTACTTTTCAACTTATTCCAAAGTAAATAAGCAACCCCGAACACCCTTAAGTGACATTATCATATAAACATCAAATAATATAATTATTCACAAACAAAGCGAATGTCTACCTTGTTTTAATCATTATGAAGGTAGTCTAGCCCACGGGACAGAAAGAGCGACATGAGCTCGATGCCTGAAAGAAATCAAAAGCCATGAGCTTGACCAAGAGTAGTGTTCCTGGAAGAAAACTTTGCTTGCCAGGAGATGGGCAGCCAAACAAGTAAGTGTGCTATGTGCTATATGCTATGTTTTAGGGTTTTAGGTTTCAGTTTAAATAGTGAGTTTGAAAAAGCTGATGGAAGAAGTTAATGAAATAGTTAAAGTAATGAGATGTAATGGAAGTAGTTGGTGAAGAGTAGATATAAAGTAAATATGTAACCAATAATTCAATGTAAAGTTACAGTACAAGCTCCTTAACTTATGTATATACTTTTTCGTATTTAATATCGCTGAAAGACTGCACGATGATGCGCAGTGACCCAATTACTTCTTTCATAAAATTTATTTCTGATTGTGATCAGTGTAGGTTAAGGTATATGATTGCGTAAGGTTGCTTGAAGATGTTGAAGTGAATTAGGTGTTAGCTATGGAGATAGGTTTTTAACAACCTTTGTTGTTGTTCAAGGTATTCAAAATACCATTCAAATATTAAAAAAAAATAATAATAATAATAAAAAAAATAATAAAAAATAACATGGCAAGAAGTCCTCAAGAAGAATGTTGCGCAAATAATGGTATGTGTGACTAGAAAATGCACAAAAATTTGAATGGAATTATGTGGTCACAGTACGTGCGCACCAATAAAAGTTGAGTAATTTTATGGTACTAGTAATAATTTAGCCTTAAATACTTTTGTCACCAAGACCACGAAAACGTCGTTATACAATGAAAAGAGATGATATAAAACACAAGTTGTCCTCATTTGGTGATCCAATGTTGTGCCAAGCGTTGCCAGCCGGTAATAGCCAAAGGCAAAAAGGGAGCCACCTTTTTCTAAAAGGGACTTTTTCTAAAAGGGATTGTAGTAATTGTTTTTATACTCTTTAAAATGGCGCTCAAGGTATGGAGTCGATAGTTGGTTGTCAAGTCTTATAGTAGCCAAGTCATTTTTAGTTAGATGCTTAATGTGATATAACTACTTATACCAATGGGTGAACATGGGTTTAGATATGTGACCTCCTAGATATTACTGTGTAGTGGGCTTATAGACATTTTCATAAGATTCAGTTTACAGTTTCTATGCTATCCAATGGTTAAAGGACTGAAAAAAACCTCTAGCTATGATGAAAACGTGGTTCAAACGGGTAAAAAATTGCGCAATGTATATTTAAATCCACAAAATCTCTTATATTGTTTTAAACAATATGCAATATTGTTATCGTAATTGTATAGTCTTTGTGTTCATATTTAAATCAGTCATTATGTATAAAAACGGAAAAAAGAAAAAGACAAACGAGTGTTTGTGTGTAGGTCGACCCAAACCAAGACGTTTCTACCCACATTAAGTTTTTTATTCGTTATCCTACTGTTATGACCCATGACCCATCTTGTCCTCGACCCATTCCGCTAGCTTGATTCGGTGAAACAATAGCAATTTACTATGCTTTGACCCTAAAAAGTCAAAAGTTATCCGCTCATTCACTTGGTCTCGTGATGATGACTTATTTGTTCTGCTCAGGTGCTTTGAAGGAGACCAGCGACACTTGTTCGCCTACTTTGCCAGAAGAGACAGCCATGGTGGAGATTACACCACATGTTCTTTTACATTTGAGAAAGATAGTGAGGGTGTGTTTGTTTTCTCAAACGTTTTCTCAAACAAGCTTGAAATGATGGCCAGTTATAATCTCACTCGGACCAAGTGAAAATGTCCTTGCACAAAATAAAAATACAACCCAATATGTAATGGGCCCTTTTCAATTTTACCCAAAAGCTATAACTAACCCTAAATATATATCACTATTTTACTCTATCAACCCTAATAACATGTGTGTTGCGATCACCAAACACATATCTAAACCAGATGAGATCACTAAATCACGAAACACAAAACCTCTTGAAATTTTTTCCAAAACAGGTTGGTGGTTTCTTGCTTTTGTTCTTTCTTATTTAAACGAACCACAATCAATTTTTTCATTTCTATAATATTGTTTTGAAGAACAAGTTCTTGCGATCGATGATGGGTTTTGTGAAAATCTTCTGATTTTGTGAACAATATCTTGTAAAGAACATGAGATTTTGTGAACAATATCTTGTAAACACAAACAAAACTTGGTCTCAAACTTGAGAGGTGGTGAAGATTTTCGAGGGTTAAGAGGCGGTCGACCTAATCACCATCTTACCGCGTCGACTCAAAAAAAAAAAAAAAAAAAAACCCCAAAGTCTGACCGTGTCTGACTGAGTAAGAGTCAGAGGCGATTAGACGTTTTTGGCAAAAACAAACACACCATTAGTTTTTTGTCAATTTAACAACGTTTGTAAAAATAGGTTGATGAATTCAGTTTAGTAGTTTATTATTATGGTTTGTACTTTATTGATGATTCTCTTATTTTGTAGCAGATGGTTAGGTCTTGTTGCTATAAACTTGAAGACTTGTGATGGCACGAATGTGTCACAAAATTTAGTGTGTCATTAAATATATGCAAAAAATTTAATGTGTCATTATATAACGTCAAAAATTTAGTGTGTCATTATAAATATATTAGAAAAAATGATGTGCTGCTATGTATGTATCAAAAAATTTAATGTGTCGTTAAAAACGTGTCATAAAAATTTGTGTGTTATTACGAATGTCTCATAAAATTTAGTGTGTCACTACATATGGGCAAAAATTTTAATGTGTCATTATATAAGTATCAAGAAATCTAGAGCGCCACTACAAATGTGTTAAAAAAATTGGTGTGCCAATACAAATGTGTCAAAAAAATTTAGAATAAACGCTTGCTAAAACGTTAGAATTGAGCATATAAAAATTGGGGATAAAATTATTTTAAAAAAGTGATACATCTTTATACATATTGAAACACTTAATACATTTTTATCAGTATTTGACACGTTTAATATTAAAATGAAGTATTTTGACACACTGCATCAACAATGTGATACTGCGTTACCAGTGAATGTCTCAAAACTATAATATAAAATGTATTATTGTGTCACGAATTAAACTAGTAAAAATAATATAAATTCCAGATTATATTATAAAAATAAATTGGTGCATTATAGATTAGTATAGAAAAACAGTTAAATATATAAAAAAATAAATTTAAAAACATTGTATCCACATTTTACAAACCGAAGACTCTAGTTGAAATGCTATTAAATGTAATGTATAGAAAATACCACTGTTTCACTTATTTACATAAATGCCATTGGTATTTATTTTTTAATAGTGATCTTATTCTTGTTCATAATGATTGATCTAACCGTTCAAAACTGTAAGAAGGATTTCTAGCTACACATTTCAAATAGGGAAGAGAATTTTAAGGGAGATGCATCCATTTTTGTAGATGCATCTAAAATGAGTGGTTGTAGTTTCTTCTTATCATTCTTATTTTAATATTTCTTCTTATTTGATCCTAACTCTCTATATATATAACCGGGTTGATCCGGGTCACTTCAAACACGACGGGACTAACCAGGTTTCAAATACATAAAAACCGGTTTTATTTGACCGGAACCGGTTCAACCAACGGAAACAGCTAGGTCGAACCAGGTTTCAAAACGTTATGTTTAATCTTCAAACTTTGTCGTTTATAATGGATAAACTCTTTATTACTACAACTATTTGCCCAATTTAGTTTTCTCGCATGGGCATCTTTATGTGGCATTTTCTAGAGCATATCCCATAGTACAACAAAGTTATTGGTTAAACCAGTCAAAGAGTTCCGTCAAGCAGGAATTTATACCTCAATTGTTGTGTATCAAGAAGTTTTACGCGATGGGTAATATGTGTTATTTACTTAGTATTTCAAATTTTGCGTAATGTTTTCTTTTTCAGTCTCACTAAATATTTTTATATGTCGTTTGATACATATTAAGAATTTTTGTTAGAGTTGAATAACCGCATGTTACAACCGTTTTTTAATACATTTTTATCTTTTCACGTTCTATGTTTAATGTTATACGAAACACTTGCTACAATATCGCATATCGTTAATTGTCTGCCGCTAAATACCGCTACCGCATGGCGGGTACTCACCCCGTGATCAAATATGGTAAAACATCCAAGGAGTATATTCCACGACTTCACATGTTCAAGAAACTAAAGTAATTGATGAAAGTACCATAAAACACGAGCATAGCAAGTTTAAAGGTAAAATACTAAGTTTTCATCCCAAAAGTTTATTCTATTACAAATTACTACATTCATCATGATAGAATTTTAGCTATTTTCCGTTATTTCGCTCATCATTATCGCTTGCTGGATCATCAAATGATGCATAGTTGGTGGATGATTCGTGAATGAAGAAGGATGATATGTAGGACTTATTCAAAGGTTTCATCACTCTATTGACAAGTGAATATTGAGGACCTTGAAAGTGTGGGTGAAAATGCATGAAGGGATCATAGAGATGAGTTATTTGATGTTATCAGTTGTAGACTTATACACTGGCCTCTTTTAAAAGATGATGCTTTCAACTTTGATTGTAATGTTGGAACTGTGTAACTCAAGTTCTCTACAATCATATCAAGACATATGGTTGCTCTATATTTTCTTTAATTAAAAACACTTCAGCGGCGATGTGTATCGTTGCCAAGAGGTTTTTCGGGAACAGTTTTTTTATGTTGGGAAAGTTTTAAGGGGGTGTTTGGTTGGGGTAATTTAGAGTATATTTGGGGCATTTGCATTTTAATTTCTTTCAAATATCCTGTTTTGGTAACTCAAATGGGAACATTTGAAGTAATTTACAATTTTCACAAATTGCCAAAATGGAGAGAATTATAATGCCTCCAAAAAGTGAAGAAATTTTAATTTACTTGAAAAAAATATTTGTAAACCTTTTTCTTAGATTGTTTTTTTTTATAAACTTTTAAATAGAATATTTATGAATTTTTTATAAACTTTTTTTATAAATTTTTTTTATAAACTTTTTTTATAAAATTTTTATAAACTTTTTTATAAAATTTTTTATTAAATTTTTTTATAAATTTTTTATAAACTTTTTTTTTATAAATTTTTTAAAATTTCTTATAGATTTTTTATAAACTTTTTTTTAAATTTTTTTTATAAACTTTTTTTATAACTTTTTTTTATACTTTTTTTATAAACCTTTTTTATAATTTTTTTATAAACTTTTAAATAGAATTTTTGTGAAATTTATATTGAAAAAATAAAAAAATATACATATAAATTTCTGTCAACCAAACACGCGAAGGTATTTTAAATTCAAAAATTTTAAATTTTCAAAATTTAAAATTTCAGAATTTAAAATTACCCCAACCAAACGCCCCTTATAATAATTGAAAAGAAAATATAGTCTCATTTGTTGACGATTCTTGTTAGTTGGAAAAGTGTTGTCAAAGTCAAAGTAAAAAACACAAGCCTCTTGTCGTTTTGTGACTTTTGGCTACAAGATGTGTTGTTGCAAAAGTCTTGGTCGCGAATAGTGTCTATTCTTGTACCCCGGGTAGCATTTTCTATGTCATACAACCGAAGTATGGTTGTGGTCACAACTCACAACCAATTTATTGCTAAATAGTCAAGCTTAGCATAATTGAATGTTACAATCATTATTTCTGCAAAAGGTGATATCTATTTATTCGATATTTGGTGTTCTCTAGTATTACAGTATTACATGCGAGAACGAGAACATGTCTGGCTAACTCGCTTTTATTGCTAAATTTCAGAAAGCAAACACTTAAAATACACACTATGTTGGAAACTAACTATGCAAAACACACACTATCGAAGAAGATCTGTCCTCAAAATTTGCATGTTTCCAATGGCCAAATTGAAGAAAAGTTCAAGTTATGGATGTCCAAAGAAATGCAAGAATCCGCGCATTTAGTGTGATGATTACCAAAAAGAGTCAATAGATCACTAGTTACTGTCCTAGAGCATCACAAATATGGAAGAGCTAGATAGATTGCTTGTTGTCATGGTGACAAATTATATGGTAATCTCGCGTTCTGCAATCAGTTTATTAAAGATATAAACCGTTAGTATATGTTGTAGTGATTTAGCACTTGAACTAGCAGTACATTGTAA
This sequence comes from Chrysanthemum lavandulifolium, assembly GCA_022545495.1. Lineage (NCBI taxonomy): Eukaryota > Viridiplantae > Streptophyta > Magnoliopsida > Asterales > Asteraceae > Chrysanthemum > Chrysanthemum lavandulifolium. Next base: position 35,607,864 of record CM040242.1, on the reverse strand, counting down.
AAGCAAATCATTAGCCTTTGCTTAATTAATGCTAAGGATAAAATGATCTAAAACCATCTATAACATCATAGTTTTGATGTGATTCTCCTTTAGCTGTGAAAAATAAAATAAAATAAAATAAAATAAAATAAAATAAAAGGGTAATTATGTTTAAGTGAAAAGTTAAAGGCTTAAAATAAATAAATTGCATTACAGGGTTTTTGCATGAGATAGTGACTCTACTTCTACAAAATATCTAATATACTCATCGTGCCTTTCTCCTTTCTAGAATCAACACTCCACTAATAAAGCATTAAAGCCTCTTGTTTTAGTCACCACCATATAACCTGAACAGAATTTCAATAATAACAAACAATATACGCCAAGTTATTGTTCGAAGCCTGTAACGTCCACGGGGGCACATGCAAGAGTGAAACCCACACTTGTAGCAAAAATGGAATCCACATCTGCAAATATGTCATATTTCATAAACTAGTTAGATTATGTTGCATATATTTATATAAAAGATTACCACAGACAATAGAGTTAGAATCGTGTTTTACAAAATAAGAAGTTAAGAAATCACAAAACAGCTAACCATTCAAATTAATAGACAAGAACTGCCAAGTTGTATCTTTGTTTACTAAAGTATCACAATGGTAAAACTTTGGACAAGTTTATAAACTTAAGGAAATTGCTAAATATTGCCTTAAAAGCTGTGTATAAGATATTTAGACAAGCATTAACTGCTTGTACCTTTAATACTAATTGCTCAACTCGTGCATTTAACCTCATATAACCAACTCTATGTACCACAAATTATGCATATTTTTTTTTTAACATAGCCCTTAGGGCTACATTTTTTTTGAAAGTCATCAAGATAAATAAGACCCCAAAAAGGGAAAAACCAAAATACAATACAAGGCATCCCTCCTCAATTAACAAGCTAATTAATAGAGGAAGGACCCAGACGAAACGAAAATACATCAGCAAACTCTCTAAAGCTCGAAATACTATGCCTCTATGCCATAAAACATCGACATACCTAACTATTACAAACTCAAGAATATACACTAAGGCATAAGTGGCCAGGCCCACAAGAGAATAAAACTCCTATGAAACATGGACCACCCATAAACTAGTGACAAACAAAGGAAGTACAAACACAGTTGGTCAGGAAAAGGAACTGCAGACATAATTTGGGTAGAAAAAAAAATGTAACTGCAGACCCACAGAACCCCTTAGGGCTACATTTAGCAAAACCCCTTTCTTAATATATCATGTCAAATCATAAACTTTTAATTAAACCTCCTTAACTTTGAAAATTTATTTGCATCATGAGGTATAAACCTTTTATTTCACAAAATGTTCCATCAATCCAGCGGAATTAGAATAAAAAGAGGTACGTATAGTATAAGCTTTAGGAGATTTTCATGTCAATTAGACATGAAATAGAAGTTCATTGTGATTGAAGTACATGTATAAAAGAATATAATAAAAAATAAAACTTCTTATGGGTCATAGACTTATTCTTGAACCTTTCATTATAGACTTATCACTAAAGGGAAGTGATACTTACACCACACTTTTTCACTAAACCTTCCATAAGAGTTATCCTTTTCATGAACCTTTTCATGTATTTTTGTCCGTTTAACGACTTAGTAAACAACCATAAACAAACACGAAGAACCTTATTTTGTTAAAAAAAAAATACATGAAAAGGATAATTTGTTTCATTTATGCATTCGTGTTTGTTTGTTTCTATTTAAACTTAAACAAATAAACACATACAAGGTCTCGTTCAAATTGGTTAATCTACAACAAATTAAATGTGACATACATTTTTAAACTTAGCTACGGGCTATATAGAAAAAAATAACTTAGATATTTAAACAAGATTGGTTAAATTATAAGCCTATAGTTATCACAGAGACGGAACTTAGGACCGAGGGGTTGTGGCCGTCCCAAATTTTTTGACACTCTGTATAAATGGATTTAGTTATTTTTTACACAAAAAATTTAGCGTAGTGTACACCTTTGTATATTGGCCCCCCTAAAATAAATACTTTTCAAGTTAGCCCCTCCATCAACAACGTTAAATTTGCGTCCCTGTTGTATCATATTCATTATATGTGTGTGATAGAGGAAGGAGAACAAACCTGCATTTAATATGTTTGCAACCACCAGTACGTTCAACAACATGCCTACACGCTCGACACCTTTGCCACTTTTTCGCCCTACAAAGAGCACGGAAATCAGCATCGTTTTCACCTCTCATCTCCTGAATCTCTTGGCAAGAAAACCCATCATGCCAAGCTACCTTACACTCAAAACAAAAAGGTTGATCGCAAGAAGGACACACACATCTCTTTGGATTGTCATTACACTCGGACAAAATCAATTCCGAACACTCAATGTTAGGGCAATAAACCCTTTCAACCAAGGACACCGCTGCTTCACATAACTTATCACACCACTTATTAAACAGTTGGTATGTTAATCTAGGGCGGCATGATAAGGGATCAAGAGGACGAGAGCATGTGGTTGCAGGACATGTAATATCTGAAACATTGTCATCGAGTTTACCTTGAATGTATCTACTCATACAATTAGTGCAAAACCGGTGTGCGCATTTATGACCATTCTTGAATATGCTGTTTAGCCTCACTTGTTCGAAACAAATCTCGCACATGATGGTTTCTTCTTCCTCTTGGACAGCTTGCTCAACTTGATCTTGATAACGGTATTGTGATTTTAGTTGGCTCTTTGGTATTGCTTTCCCCATCAAAATTTCTTCATGCCGAACTAAATCTAAACTAGGGTTTTGTGATCTTGCATCCCTTATCGAATAAGGACACTTCTTTTCTTGAATTGGCTCAAGAACTCGAGTAGGGTTTTCTGATATTACTTGTCTTCTAAGAATAATATTACTCATAGAATAAAGAGAACTCCACATCGTTATAAAATCTTGAAATATTGTTCGTCTATAGGATTTATATATGGTTTTGATAAATATAACTAAAGATTTCGAATGAATAACTTACATAAATACGTAATATATAAATCAAATAACATTGAACTAGGTTATATTGAATGGAAACCTGCATGAGAAAAGGAAAGAGAATAATTACATAAAGAATGGAAACAATTCCAAGAAGATATGTCATCGTTTTTATTAATTAATTCTTCTACACAAATAAGAGCCAAGAAAGATATACAAGAGCTGAACCCTTGCGTTTTATACATTTTACCTCTGAATAAAAATCGCATTTGTAGGCAACTGATCACTTATTGGAAGTACTGTTGTTTAGAGCTGCAAAGACTCGAGCTTTTATCATGCTATTTGGGATCTCAAATTAAGGTTAAGAGGGTCGAGAGTTAAGCTACTTGTTTCAGCTCTATAGGTCATAGTGCAGAGCTGGGGTTACCAATTACTAATTAAATTCAATGCGATTGGTCAAAACTGATCGACAATGAATTTATGCTATCCTTAAAAGGAATAGGATCCTTAAAAGGGTTAAACGTTTTTAGGCCCACTATAATTTGGACTTATGGTCAGTTTAGTAATTGTATTATATTTATGTTCACTAAGATCTCTATATTCATACAATTTGTTATTAAAATTACATATTACAGACCTTTTTGTGAGCTTGTTTCATAATTGCAAAATAGGAGTCACTTTATCTTGATTACTTATAAATTCATGTTACCAAAGGACAAATCCTCACCATCCATCTGGTTTGATATAATGGTGAAGATTAACCTAAAATTTAAAAGGTAAACTTAAGTCGATGTTTTTTTCCTTGTCTTTTTGTCTTTCTTTTTTATTAACATACTTTTTTTTTTTTTTTTAAATTCACGTTTTTTTATTTTATTCACGTTTTTCTTTTTTTCTTTTTTAATTCGTGTTTTTCTAAAAAAATCGCGGTTTTTTTTAATTCACGTTTTTTGTTAATTCGCGTTTTTTTTGCTTTCATATATTTTCGTCTGTTTTCATACGTTTTCATCTGTTTTCGTTCGTTTTCATACGTTTTCATCCGTTTTCGTTCGTTTTCATACGTTTCCGTCTGTTTTCATCAATTTTCTTTCATTTTCGTCCATTTTCATATGTTTTTGCCCGTTTTCAAACGTGTTTTTACGCTTTCATACGTTTTCATCCATTTTCATACACATTCATCCGTTTTCATACGTTTTTTATTATCACAAGTGATATATGTGTCCTTCAAAATATCACTTGTGATTTTCAGAATATCACTTTGTGATATTCTGAATATTACTTGTGATTTTCTGAATATCACTTGTGATTTTCTTAATATCACGTCTGAAAACTGCTGAAAACATTTAAAAACGGACAAAAACGTAAGAAATGAATGAATATGTATGAAAATGGACGAAAATGTATGAAAACGGACAAAAATAGACGAAAACGTATGAATAATGGACGAAAACGTAAGAAAACGGATGAAAACGAAAAAAAAACGTTTGAAAACGGGTTAAAACGTATGAAAACAGATGAAAATGTATGAAAACAAACGAAAACGTATGAAAGCGAAGAAAAAACGCTAATTAGAAAAAATGTGAATAACGTGAAATAAAAGAAAACATGAAAAAAAAAAAAAAAAAAAAAAAAAAACGTGCATTAAAATTTTTTTTTTAAAAGCAAAAAAAATGTGAATAAAGAAGAAAGACAAAAGACAAAAAAAAACATGGACTTAGTTTTATCTATTAAATCTTAGGTTAATCTCCATCATTATATCAAACTAGATGGATGGTGGTGATTTGTCCTTTAGTAAGCATCAAAATAAGAGTAATCATTGAACTTTTCTCCGCAAAAAAGGTCCCTTAAGCATGAATAATATGAGATTTAAGATCATTTTAGGACAAAACATTCTTTACATGTCAAGGGTTCAATCTCCACCCTCTATCTTCCCTCTATTTTTATTTGATCTATTGGGTGAGATTAATCACAACAATTTAAAAAACCCACTTACATCATTTTTTTCAAATATTAATATCTTTCAAACCGTTAATCTTTAAGCGAAAAAAATGTTAGGAATTAGAAATTCCATAGTGAAGAGTCGGTCACCCCAAATATAATCTAGCATAAGTTAGCTTGTAGACATATCGTTATTTATTAGTTAGTTGTTAGCTTAGTTTAGCTTAGTGCAACACCGTGGAGGAAGGACGGGTCTTTACCCACTGTATGCCTGATCCACAGCCCGACAGGAGGGCGTGTAGGTTGTAACTATAAATACCCCTTCCATCCTTGGAAGGGGTGGAACTTCTAAATCTAACCTTCACTTTTTTGTTTTACTCTCTCTCTAGAATTCCCTCTCTACTCTCTTCATCTCTCTAATATGGATTACTTGTATCATCACCATCATAGACCACCCGAATCATCAAACAACATAATATGTATGATCCTACAATTGGCATAAGATCCTAGGTTTTGTTGTTTTGATGATTCGTATCGGTTTTTATACGGTTTGTTGTATGCGGTTTGTGTGGTTCTCTTGGAAGCGGTTTGTTCGGTTTGATGTGGTATTGGTGATGTTTGAATGATCTTTGATGCGGTTTTGTTGAAGTTTTTGGTTGCTTGAATCTGTCTTTAAGAGTGTTAATCCTTTGGTTATGTTTGTGATGGTTAACACCACTACTACAAAAAAACCTATAGACATCCGTTAATAAAGACCGGTTCTATAAAAACTGGTTTACATGATAAAATATTAGCGGGGTGGGAAGTATTAACCGGTCTTTGTAATAGAAAATCGATAAACACCGGTTCTCTATATGTTAAAACCGGGCATACACGTTTCCTTTTGTTCATTTCTCTATAACTCTATTATTTAACATCATAAAATACCAAAATATTTTGCGCCACACTCGTATACATTTCCTCCATTTTTTTCTCAATTTATTTGTAGCAATTGGATCTGCCAATGTAATTATAAGAAATTTATTTAACATTATAAAAAATTACGTTAATTGGCGCCACATATATTCTCTCCAAGGCTCCAACTTCTTTTTCTATTTCATGAATTTGAACCTACTAATTGACGTGGTCAAAAATTAATTAGCGCCGCATTTGTTAGTTGTTACACGTTCCATTAACCAACCTTGATGATAAGTTTTATTTTTAAATTTCAATAGTTTGTAATTTCATGTGTTTCTGGGTTTCGTAGAAATCATATCTATATTTTGTAATTTGTTTTGGTCCGAATTTTTCGTACTTCAGGTGTAGAATTGCAGTACTGTTGTTGTCACTGAGGACAAGGGTGAAAGTCCTCCCAGTCGTGACCCATCCGTTCTCTTCTTTCCAAAAGAAACATGTTTCACATAAAGCGCCTCATGCAAAGGTTGTAGCTACCAAAGAGGCTGGGGTGCGCAACTGATTTCTCTCATATACTATGGAACTTAACATCATGACCCTACGATTACCTATTCTAATATGTTGTTAAGGTGACTTTTTCGACTCATTTACTTATAATTTTTTTAGTTTGACTATCTTACATCTCTAATGGGTCAAACTAGTAAAATATAAAGTGGAGACATATTCAACGCATTGAAAGTGGTTGAAATATATCTGTAATGAATAAATATACTAAATCATTTTTAATATTTAGACTATTATTTAAATAATAATTGACAACTATCTATATATTAGATTTTGGCTATGCTTCAACATTATGTAGAAAAATTAACCCTCTTGTATCTTTCGTGTAGCTAATCCCTTACCAAAAAAGAAGAAAACGTGTAGAAACTAGACGAAACAAATGATGGAGGGTCAACCATGGAAGCAACAGAGGTAATTGTTGTGTACAATAAATAATAAATGACTTGTTTATGTGACAACTGCTTTAAGGGTTATAAACTAAAGTCGTAATTGATTTTTGTTGTGCACATAATTATTAGTTGTTTGAGTTGATCGGGTTATACGAAACAACTTAAAGCTGTAACAATATTTTAAAGATTATAGCTTAAGTTGTAGCGAAAACTGAATTTTGCCACCAAGTTATATTAGTTTCTATTTTGACTATGGTTAGAGCAATAATGTAAATATTCGATTTCTGAAATTACGAAACCCACCTACATGATGTTAGAGCAATAATGTAAGTACGGTTGAAATTACTACTAGTTGATTATAAGGTTTGATAGCAAGAGCCTCTGATAGTGATAAGTTTAAGTTGTGTTCAGCATACACTAAAATGTTACTGGATGCGAGAAATGAGATATTGGTTTGTGAACGCTGAGTTAAGTTTTTGCTTTTTATTATCATGTCTGGAACCTTCTAATCTTTGTTTAACATATGTGACACAGATGATGACGATGAGTAGAAAGTTGGAGAACAAATGGTACCCAATGTTGAAAGAATCCATTTCCGTTCAATTGATGTGTTCTTGACATTCTTCAAGATTTAAATGTATGCTTTGTTGTTTTTAAGGCTCTTTGATCTTGTGACCTTAATACTTGATACTGCTTATGTTAGAACAAAAAGCTTATGTTTGACATGTTTACCTATTGATGCTATTTTATGTTTGGGTAGATTTGAATGTTACTTGAAATAGATAATTTATAGTGGTCGTTTGGGAATGCTTATTGAATTAACTGCTTATAGGACTAGGACTGTTTGGATTTTTTTATGAAAGCCGCTTACCTTGATAAGTGGTTCAACAAGAAATCCCAAACAGCCCCGACAAGCAGCTTTTATAAGCATTCCCAAACAACCCATTTAAAAAAAATAAATAAATGACACAATAGAGAGTGGTTTTTATCTTAAACACTAGTTTATTTGTTATATTTAAACAAAGACAAGCCGGTGTGTTTACTCTATAATAAAGACCGCTTCCTAGCAGAAAACCAGTCTTGATGAATCTTATAGAGATTGGTTGGAAAACCGGTTACTATGTATTTCGGTCATAGAGATACCCCCTCTCAGAGAGTGGTCCCGAAACCACTCTTCATGAGCCATTCTAACCGGTTTCCATGACATTTTTTGTAGTAGTGCACGTTGATTAATCTGTTTTTAAAGTAGTTTTGAAACTGTTTTTAAGCTTGTTCTTCGATGAGGTTTGTCAATATTCGTTAATGAGGTTTGTCCGTTTTGACTGCGACTTGTCCAGATTCAATGTACCTTATGAGGTTTGAATCAAAAGCAGTTTTTCCAGATTATGCGATTTGTCATATATGCAGTTTGATTTTTGAGTCAACTGCGGTTTGCTGACTTTTTTTGATATGCGGTTTGTCATATAAGTGTTGACTTTTATGCATTTTGTCACTTAATATGCGGTTTGATAAGTCACAATGCTGTTTGTTGACCAAAATGTTGCGGTTTGTCAAATGAGTGTGCGGTTTGTTAAATGGAAAAATGCGTTTTTGAGAAAAGCTTCAGATGCGTTTTGACATAATGAAGTCTATGGTCAAAGGTCAAGTGCGGTTTGCACTGGTAAACTGCGATGTGAACTGGTCAAAAGAGATGTGAACTGGTCAACTGCGTTTTGAACCGGTCAAGTGATATTTTGAACCGGTCCACTGTTGCTAAGAAAACGTTACTGAGTAAAGATAAAAAATGCAGTATGCGCTTTTGATGCTTAATGGATGTGTGCTCTTTGAAAAGATGATCTAAAGAAATATCAAACGAGTCTACAAACAACATCATTCTACAAACAATACAAACAAGCCACTCTACATCAGATTCATTTCATACTGTCATCTAACATCTACCAACATCAACAAAATTGAACATCATCAAGAACTATCTCTGCTATAAACCCAATATCATAACGAACAACAAACAATATCATCATCAATTTGTTACATCTATCAAGACGTCATCAATCTTTCAACAAAGCTACAACAACACTCGTACAATATCATTCTCAATATCAAATTCACGTATCTCGTACATGGTTCAAATCGCTAGACAACCATCATCACCATGTTCGGACAAGAAAAAGAAAAGGTTAACATCAAGTCCTACAATCTCAGCTCACATTTCTCGTTTTGCCTAAAAGTTAATCAAGACTTAAAGGTCATTCAAACGGAAGATTGCATCATAGATCTTAAAACTTCTTGACAAATGTCCGAATGTAAAGTTTTGATTTTAACAAAATTGTTAAATCACGTCTTTGATTCGTTAAATGTACATCTAACAATTACAAAAGTTAAAGGATGAACGATCTCAGATAAAGTTTGGGGAAGTCATTGTTACATACGACCATGAGGTCTTACCCTCAAACACAATCATCACTGACCCTAGTATTTTTGTTTGAAGTCTATTCTTCAGGTTAATATACGAAAGAAGAAACGTTGTTAACAATTATGTTAACCCGTTTTTCATTTGCTCATGTTAATTAATCTATAACAGATCATACGAAATCAATTACCTACCAAAACCTGGATAAGATCTCAAAAGCTTTTTCAAAAAGCCGTCATTACCCTCAAGCCATCCATGTGGCGTTGATGTCCATGCTCCAGCCAACCCTATGGCGAGCAAGAAGGTGTGCTTATCATGATGAAAGGGAGACATACAAGGATTTGATCTATGAGGCAGATATGTGTGTACGATTTGGGCTAAATGTGATTGTTTTTTATACGTGTTTATTGATATCATCAGGATAAGAGGCGATTATAAGAGAGATTTGGGATTAATATTGAGTGATTTTAGGATAGAAGTGATGTGATTTTTTTTTGGAACAATATGTTAAGGAGGCGGATGAAAGTGGAGAGATATTTTAGGGTTTGGTAAATGAGCGTTTAGGGTTAAGTGTGATTTAGGGAGTGCTTTATACCCGTATGGAATTAGGGTGAATATGTGAGAGTGGATCCAGTGTGTGAAATGGTTTTCGTGTGTTATTGGGCCAAGAGTTAAATTATGGAATGGGCATGTTACATCTCTGTGTGGACCGAATATGGGTCATGCATTTTGTGTAAGTTTGCGTAACAATTTGTGAGCCATGTTACTTCAATGTGATAAATACTTGGTCGACACATTACTGCTAATTGGTGTTATTTGGACAATCTGGTATAAGCAACTTGATCGAGATTATTTATTGAATGAGACTTGTTCAAAGGACCATGAAATGTTATCAGATCTCATTAGTATTAACAAGGGAGGAGCTTAATTGGGCCATTAGATGTATGCAATTTGCTTCTTGAAGTGTGATTTGTGCGATTTGAACTAATATGGGATTGACTGGATATGTGAGGATTAGGTTTATTCAAGTACGGTTTGTATTGGATATGTGATGTGTTCATTCTTATGAGTTGGACCGGGCTTGAGTAGTACAATTGATGAACTAGATTCAGATGATGGACTTCTCAAAATTGGATCGTATATGCGTGATTAGAACATATGAGAATTGGCAAATATGTGGTTTGGATAATATGAGATTTGCATTTTAATGTGTATTGTCGACAAGTTTTGATGAATGAGATTTGATGAGTTATGAGATTTGATTATGAGTTTTGATAAAGAGATTTGAGGTGTGATGAGATTTGATGGTGAGATTCGTAGTGTGATTACTACTTTGGTGTATGCATTTTCACGAATAATATTATGTCACGGCTTGAATTTATGATTGATCAAAGTTGACTTTGGGGTTGCTTGTATTTGGTATTTCTTATTTGGAATTGATGTGAGGTTTTCCGGGCGCGTTTACTTATTTTCGTCTTCTTTCTTTCTACCCTTCCGCGAAGATGACTTGTTTGGGCATTTATAGAGTGTGATAAAGACTTGGCTATTTAGTTACGTTTGTGATTCTTTCTCGCTTATCTCACAACACAACCATCACTTCGGTGTCTCACGCAATTGAGGATACGTCAAGAGGTCTTGTACATTGGGTACACCGTTTCTTCTTCACAAGGGTTAGTACAAGCTTAAGTAACAAATTTGGGGAATTTTACGTCATGTTCAAGTTTGGCATACCGGGTCTATTTCTCTAACTAGTCATTGCCATAGCTGACAGAATACGTGAATGGTGTGTTTACCAAAGTGTTTAATGGTTGAGATGTAATCAGCAAATCTCATGGGTTACTCGATGCCACAACATGTCTATGACACTTCACAATCTAAGCAAAATCATTAAAAATCCTCAACGACATTCATTATCTTTCAAGATGTTTGATTATGACAAGAACTTCTCGTGCAAATGGTCGTACACGTTATGATGCTTCCGAAAGTTCAAAACCATCATGGGGGAGAAACGTGTACTTTGTTTTACGGACAACCTCCAGGGGGAAGTAGTTTATACTACTTAACTTAGTATGGTTTGTGAAGTTGTCTACATATGGGTAAAGAATTGTTGATGATGGAGGAGAATCGTTGATGAGCCGTTGCATGTTCCCCAAAAACAGAAATTCACCTCAACCAAAGTTGTCATATCACATTCCAGCTGACATTGTTTATGGTTTAGTCTTGATTTTGTAAAATCCCGCGAAAGAATCTATTTCTCGGTTTAAATCATAGACTTGTAAAATCCCATGACAATGAAATCATACCAGTAAAAGTAATGTGCATTTCCGGATCTATCTTACGGTTTATTCTTGGTTTTGTAAAATCCCGCAAAAGAAACTATTTCTCGGTTTAGACCATAGAATTGTAAAATCCCGTGATGATGGAACCATCCTGGAGAAAGGAAAGTGTATTTTGGGATCTTATCGGATGTTGGTGCTACGGTTTCTACTTCGAAGAAGGGATAAAATGGTGTACTTCATGAATTGGGTGATTGCTTGGATATTCTTCATGGCAGTTTAGTTATTACATGATTTTACGGGGTTATGTGCTTTTAACCATGGTCGGGATGAAACCATTATCATAGTTCACTTAAAACGTCAAAGGAGGCTAGATTTGAGCTTTAAACCACAAGATGCGACAACGGCGTTAATTCAGTATTATCTATTTGAGGTTGAAGTGAAATGTCACGGGCAAGTGTACTTAGTATCTGAAGGTATCGGGGATGGTTGAATGAAGATTCTTCATGATCCTTGTTCGAGCGTTTAATATTTTCAAAAACGAAGACTTGGAAATCTAGTTATTTTTGGGTGATTTTTCCTTTTCTTTTTACCACTTGGGGGAATTGGTCTCTTACCACCACAAAATAACTATCACTTTAAGGAGTTACGGTGTAGTGCTCAGTGTCACATTGAATTATGGATTTTCAAGAGGTGATGTATGTCTAATACTTGAAGGTTGGTTGGTTAAAGAGTATAGAGTACTTAGAGATTCAAATGGGCATGATTTCTCGGCACCGCTCTTTGTTGCATATGTGCAAGCTTAAGTCACGAGTTCGGGTTAGTTTACTTCAAGGTCAAATTCATCATATAGAGTTTTCTCCATCAGCTGTCACGACAAAGAGCCTACTGAATGATAATGGGGTTGATTACAAGTTTTGCCAAGAGATGCTGAAAAGAGAGAGATTACGACGTTTGAACACAACAGTTCAAGCCTCGTTCTCTAAAGAAAAGAAAAGTGTACGCTTCAGTGCGCTTTATCTTCTGAAGAAGAGAAAATCTTCTTATTAATGACCATTCTCATCAACATGCTTCATGCTTTTTTCATGCACTTTCAATTATCAAGTGAACTGGACTACCGTTGATTGTTTTCTTATTCCACTTGCTCAATTATAATGATGATGGCGACATCATATGCTACCTTTAAGGGGGAGAAGTGTGAATAGACTACATTTTTTGAAGATAGTCACTTGTTTAATCAAGAATGGCAACTTCGTATGCAATTCTTGAGGGGGAGAAGAAGTGTGAATTTACAACATGTTGATTGACTTCGGAGTATAAATGGTCATACGGATCCTAACTCATGTAAGAACCGAGCTTCTTCTTATCGGGTCACCTTTACATGGAGTTTCTTCTAAGAGCCTTTGGTTGACATCTTCTCACAGACTGATGATTAATGACAAAGTGCTTCTAGTTACCGGGCTGATTTCTTTGATGAACATCTTTCTGTTCTTGTTTGATTGGGAGGGATCTTAGTTAAGGAGATTTGCTACATTTAAGTTAATTGGAACACATTTGGTGAGATGAAGATGTTGACTTTCTATTCCCCAATTGGACAATCTTGAAGAAGGTCGAGTCTACAATAGGTTCTACATTTTCTGCTGCATGTTAGAAGACTAAAGACGAGTTGCATTTAACGATCTAAAGACTTCTTCTTAATCTGGGCATGTATCAAACAGATTGTCGGTTTAGGGGAGAGCACTAATTGGGGGAGAGTGAAAAGTCAAGATTCAATCCCCAATTAGGCTTGCTCATTATTTTCAGCAAGTTGATTCTCACAAGACTTCAAATGGTCTTCTCAAAAGATTTCTAGTACATGGGCTTATAATGTGTTGCTGATTCTGAATTATCAAAACCAGCAAGGGGGAAGGAGACATGCATCTAAACGCGAGTAATCGTGATGAACTTAATACTTATAAGTGATTGAAGATATCCCGGGAAGACAAATGTCATTACCGCAGAGAAACTCAAGGTTTGACTCATGACGTTTAGTGTTCTTATTCCAACTATGTGGGGGAAGATATGGAAGAGTCAGTTTCTGGTAATAAAAGAGGTACACAAGTGTGTGATGATTTCGATGTTATTGCAATCATCAGGGGAGAGAGATTGTGTACATTGGGGACGCACAACTGTTTCACTTGAGAACTTAATCAGTGATTCAAAGATATAATCACTTATTCCGGAGTTGACATCCGCAGAGACAATCAGTGATTCGGCCTGCTACTTCAATGTTATCGGTTATTTTGTCTTTGGGCATTCGGGTACTTCGGGTTCATGAGCCTCATACACTTTCTTGATGGAGAGAAAAGTATACATCGGGGTTATTCTTTGGCTATCGGACTTAATCTGCTACTTCGATGTTATAAGTTTCTCTGTCTTTGGGTATATGTGTATTCGGGTTCGTGAGCTCTATTCTAAGAGAGTGACTGCATCAATTCATCTACTTGGGGGAAGTGGTCTCTTGACAACTTTTTGGTATGGATCGCTTCAGACTTCAGTGGAAAAGGAATTTGAGAAGATTATTTAAATGTGGGATGATACGTTGCTGTTCTTTTTGATTATATAACCCATAACGAAGAATCACAAAGATCATTCTTACAAGGAGCAGCAAGATCAATGTTAATGATGTGCTTCTTTGTGCACCTGGCTAAGGGAAGCTTGAAAGAAAACTTTGAATCTTCTCAGCTAAAGGATTTTCGGTTTGGGGGGAAGCTGCCAAAGTCTCGCATTCTTAAAGGCTCAATTCATTCTTCTCAAGAGCCTCAGAAGCTTTGGTGGTGGATGTTTAAGAGATGACGATTTCTAACTTCTTCAATGGGGCAGTTCGATATCCTTATCTCGGTACTCGTATCATCATCTTTCTTAAAATATATCATCTACTCTATCTTTGTAAATATTTATCAAAAACCAAAATACAAAAATATAAAACCCACAAAAAGAAAATAGAAAAATATAAAACCAAAAAAAAAAAACACATAAAAATCAGAAAATTTGAAAAATACAAAAAATATTGCTTTCTCAAGACATGTCTCCTGGTATCGATAACATCTACAGTCTTTCAGAAATGTCATTCAATAATGGCACGGGACCATAGATGAAGTTCGAGCAGGAGGTGTAAATATTATATTCCAAAACATGTCTTAAAATATGGCTTGCAGTTACTTCAGACTGTAACCCGTTCTTTAAAACTATGGTTTGCTATTATTTCAGATAGCAACCCGTTCTTCAAGAAAGGAAAGTGCTGCGCTAAACCAATTTTTAAATATTTCGTGCACTTATCCTAAAACAATATGAGGAAATTATGTCGAAGGACTGCTGTTCCTACTCAAATAATTTTCCTTCTAAAATTCTTCAGAAAAATATTTGTTTTAACTAAATGGTGGTAAAAGAGTTGCTTGAAAAATCAATCAGAATATGTGTTTTCATAAATTTGCAAAACCCAATCAATGACTTCAACATGATTAAAACTTTTCATAAAATGAGTCATTGATTGAGGGGGAGAATGTTTTTCAAATTTACATCATCTAACGGGCTTATATAATCATCCTATGTGCTTAACTGAAAAAGATAATTGCCTATGTTGAAGGACTAGGAATTTAGGATATGATTGTTAGGATTAGATGATTAGAGTTTGATGAAAACATAATTCCCATGCCTTATATGAACTGATTGATATGTTGGATTGACTTTTATTAGTGTATTGCTGATTGGGTGACGTCGACCACCATATATATGTTTGTGTCTACTAACATATGCATGTATCATGGTTCATAAGATTGTTCCCGATCCGGATCCCACAAATGAAGATGATTGGATGCCGAAAGGAAAGGGTAACTATATCTTGGGTTGACAAAAGAAGAAACGAAGCTTAATTGGATCTCTATTAAGAGTTGGCATGATATATGCAACGTCAGAGGTCTTGCTGCATCAGCAGATGGTTTTCTTCAAGCCTTACAGCAACAACAGAAGCAACTCAACCAACTAACGTATCTTTGACCAGGACAAGTAGTGGATGATAACATTTTTAAACAATTTTGAAAATATTGTTTTGAAAATGGAAAAATATTGTTTTGAAAATAAATTGGACTTAAATTTTAGAAATCAATCGGACTTCATTTTATCAAAACTTAAGTCACTCAATCATCGACTACGGTCATCGATTGAGGGGGAGAGTGATTTCAAGTTAAATATTTTCAAACAATATATCATCAAACGAATCAGAGTCCAATTGTACGAAATAAAGTGGTGATCTAAAGATTTAATGTTATGTCATGATATGATTTTCTTTAAAACTCAAAGATCTTTCAAAATGATTTTTTTTTGTTCTTGTTTGATTGTGAAATTGTTTTATTTTACTAAAAGATCTCTTAAAACTATCATACCTGACTCTAACAATCTTTAATGTAAAAAAATTGGTCCATATCAGTCATTTTTTAAAATTAAATCAAGCGACGTCTTTCCCTAAATTTTTCTAAATGATTTAAATCAATTGGGATCACAAATCTCAACTGGTTTGAAATTTTTGATTGGGGAGAGATCGTGATTTAAATCTCAAATCGGTTTTAAAGGGTAATTGTTTCAAAGCACTCCTTCCTTCATGTGTAAAACAATTTCAAATACATGATGCACATGATTGAGGAGGAGCATTTAACCAAAAACCAGAAGAGTATTTAAAACAAGGCCACATTTTCTCCCATGTTTTCTAAACCTTATTAAATCACTTGGGGATCCCAAATCTCAAAGGCTTTGATATTTTTGATCGGGATAGAATTTGTGATTTAATTATGAAATATGATAAAAGATGATTATTTGAATCAAAGTGCAGGCTTCTCTCCCATATGTGTTAAACGCTTTCGAATCTCGAAGCACATATTGAGGGGGAGCATTTCAAAAGAAAATAAACTTTCAAGGTACAAAGATCTCTATGTTTTAACATAAGTACCTTGATTGATTTTCTAATGGTTTCTTAATGGCAAATGTGATTGTGAAAGTCCTTCAAAAACCTCCTTCCTCTATGTGTCAAATGAATTTCTACTAACCAACGCACATTTTGAGGGGGAGAATTTACCAAGAAAATCAAATGGCTTTTTTCACGGAAATTGTGATCAAGAAATTATTTCTAAGAACTCTTACCTCCATGTGCTAAACAATTTCAAAATCATATGCACATGTTGAGGGGGAGCATTTCTAAATGATCAAAATAATTAAGGTACAAAATGTTTTGATATTTATATCACAAGTACCTTGATTGATTTTCCAAATGATTTTTCAACTAAGAATAAACCCAACAAGGTTCTAGTTATGAAGTCTCGGTAAGCACTGAAGGGGTTGAAGAATGAAAAAGAATTGAATGAGAAAAGGGTGAAAAGAAATAGCCTCCATTAATTCAACCTTAGGGCGTAAACCGGGTTCAATACATATGTTCTTGGTGTCTACTAAGGTAACACCGGTATTGAAGACAAGACGTCATGGACCCAAAGGACGACCGCACCTAACTTCCAAAGCTACTCAAGTTCCTCTTAAAAGGACTTGTTTCATTCTCATTGGGAACCTACATAATCTATCGACTTTCTCTTAAAGATTGTTGATATTGAAGAAGGAGACGCTCTCCCTAGTCTCCGGCATAGGAAACCAAAGTGCACAATTGAGTCTAGAGCCAAGAGATCATCCACAATATCTCATTAGGACACAAAATTAATGAAGACTTGCTGTTTCACACAATGTGGAAAGTAAGAATATATTAAGAGTCCCACGATTATCCTTGTGGTATTTCGAACATCCGAGTGATATGTAAAATATTCACGATGAAGATGGAAATCCTTCTAGAGCCAACATCAAACAAGCTCTTGGTGGGTGACATGTGAGATCTATCCAATAGATCAAGCTTGTGACAACTGGATTGAAACGATGGGGCGATTCATTCTTGAATCAACCTTGGTCCAGGAAATGAATTGACGAATACTTTTGGAAAAACCGTTCGATGTGCTAATCTTCTTTTCTCTAGCACATCAAATGTGTACTCATGTTTTCAAACACAAAAAGTATCTCTGATTGAAAAAAATACTTGTGGAAAAACCATTCGATGTGTAAATCTCTTCTTTTCTCTAGCACATCTAATGTGCATTCTCTTTCAAATACAAAAGGTATTTTGATTGAAAATTGATCTTTCTCATAAAACCTTCGTCGTATTGCAAAACTCTTTCTTCTAAGCAATACGCGATTGTTTTTCAAATCAATTTTTCATCATCAATGAATCTCAATTCGCTGGTTCACTCACTCCGTGTTGTCTTCTTTGAGACGTTCCGGTTTGAGAACGACTAGAGCAGCTGCGAAACCCTATTAAGGAGATTCTTCATAATTTTACCTGATCACAGGCAGTACTTTTACTGATCAACGGGGAACCGTGGGCCGTGTACCTCAATTTAACGAAAGTGATCAAAGACACTTTCGTGTGTTTTATTGCTAACTTTTGTCTGCAGGGACACCCGACGGTTGCAACTGATCAGAATTGAGGAGTCAATCCATAGCCGCATGCTCACACAACACGTTCATTTATAAAGAAATCATGATAAGTGCATATCTTCATCAAGGACTCTGATATTTTCACTCCATGCTTCTGCTACGCTGCTGCAAATATTATGAATTAACAAAAGCTTCCGCAACTCTGATGAGAAGATATCATGATCCAGAATGTGAGCATGTCGGTCCAAATGTCACAACATCACATGAAGGCAACACAACAAAGGGTGATCCAGAGATTTACTATGGTTGATGATCTCAAAGAAAGCTCGAAGATCATCAAAGATGTGGATCAGTTCAAAGACCTCCACTCAAAGTACAAAATAATCGGACTTTGAAGTATCACTGCTAAAGCACAAAAGATGCGGATGTCGAATAATTAAAGTCTATGAGCTCAAGACTGAAAATTAAATAGAACTAGCTCATAACCCGTGTTCAACACGGGTAGTATTAAATAAATACCTAAGTTTAACAAAAAAAGAAAATGTAATGATTATATAGCTTGCCAATATTATACTAATATAGTGGATTAGGAAAATACATATACCGACAACCTTCTCATAATAAGAACAAACTACATTTTATATAAAACCAAAGAATACTCGAACAAAATAGATATCAAGCTCATTGTTTCCGCCACATGTAAGGTGAATTTTATTTTTGTAGTTGCAAGATGTTTTAGCAGTAAAGAGATCACAAATCCACACGCATTCATTTATATTGATAACGCTACACACGTCGTTCGGGGTCAAAGGAACTTCCTTTTCTTCGAACAAGTTTTATAACACCCTAGGCAGTGAACCTAATCGTTGTAGTGTAGTATTAGGGTAAGCCACGGTATTGATATCGTTCTCTAGGGAATAGTGTCGTTAGGGTGAAGTGTATGTCGATTTAAGTCTAAAGGTGAGGATGATTATTTTTGTATTTTTATATTTTATGAAATGGAAAGGTACGAATCTCGGGGTTTGGATTTGGGGGTTGGTATTTCTACCGATTACTCTACTTATCTAATTAACTAAGCTAAGGGTAGTTTATGTCTATTTTTGTGTGATCGTATGATGATTTAAAGATGTGTTTACTTAGGTTTTATTACTCCTTAATTATTTCCTATTGATGGTTGAATTGTCACGTCCTTATTCTTAATCGCGTTGTGTGTCTAAGGTCGTAGGGTATGCGTTTGTCCCTAACTCTGTGAAACTACCAAAAGGATCTTGTCTACAATATCTCTAGGAATTATAAACTCTAACTCTAAGGTACTCTTTGGATGGTTTAGCCTACAACTACTCTAGTTGTTATAGTCTAAGGTTCACAAAGATTAATCAAGCATTAATTACACAACGAATGACCTATCGCATTATTAGATCATTAACAATTAAGATAAGAGACAACCAATCAATATTCAATAATTAAGTTTCATATTCCCTAAGCAAACACACAAGTAAATTAGCCGGACATGGAGAACATGCAAGCATACACACAAGTAATTGAAGACATAATTGAATTAATGAAGTAAAACACTTATCTTGATGTAAGATAGGGTTTGAACCCTAAAATCGTACAAGACAGCCTTGGTTCGGTTTAGGTTTTTACTCCAAAAGACTACACACTAGAACCGAAAAATTCGGATTCTATATATAATATTACAATCGCGACGGCCACCTTATGATTTGTGACGCCGTCGGTCGCCGTCATTAGGGTTTCGTCTTGGCCATGTTAGTCTTGGCGACGGCGTCACCTTGTGCTTGTGACGCCGTCCCCTTCACCCTCGACGCCGTTTGGATCAAATCTAGGTCGTCTGAGTTACGACGGCCTACTCTTTAAAGCTCGACACCGTCACTTGAAAACAAGCAATTTGGCTATTGAATGTCATAGAGTGCTCGACGGCGTCATTATGTTGATGCCGCCCCCTTGTATTTCAAAGACTTGAGTGTCTCGATTCTTGACTTTGGCCATTTTCTTCAGATAACGCGCCTTTTCGTCCAAATAAGTGTCATTCCAAGAATTTGCCTTCAAGAGACCTAAAAGTGAAAAGGAACGATATTAAGTAATAACGGATACAAAAGTGATCAAATAAGGGCTTAAACGATCCCTCAAAAGGTACATTTTAAAACCTTATCAAATATCCCTACACTTGGTATTTGCTTGTCCTCAAGCAAATGTGCTTTTAGCCAATTAATTTTTAAGTTGGGGTCATGAAGCATTGGTTTAAAACAGTCCACAACACATATAAGCCCCAAGAAAATCATAACAAGCATGGAATTACATACTAGCACCTCACATGGGGTGTTTGGATACTCACATCTCTCGGTGTATATGAAATATAACAAGTTGGAAATGGAAGATAAACACTCATTAACCGGTCCTAGTACATAGATTACCATAGGCTTGAGAATAGATCAAACCTCCATCGCTTTGGCGAAGCACCTAGGAAAGACTATCAAAGAGGTCTTTAAAGGGTTGTAATGTTATGCTTACGGTAGGAAACAAAGGGTTTGGTGGGATAGGCTATTTAGTGGTGGCAAGTCAAAAATCTCTATGTTGCAAGCATACGAAGAATGGCGTTGCTAAGCCAAGACTCGACACTCTAAACTCTAGGTAAATGAAACAAACAAACATAAATTTAAATGATAGATGTAGGATGGTAGCCGTTTTTTTTTTTTTTTTTTTTTTTTTTTTTTGAACACTCTATTTTTTTCTTTTCTTTTCTATTTTTTTCGATTTTTTTTCATACACTTTTACTCTACCATCCTCTACGGTAACATCAAAATGATAGGGATTTATAGGCACATCCCTACACTTGTGTTTTTATTACTCTAACACTAATTTGACCCGAATTGAAAATATCAAAACACTTGGAGTACATTATTACGCAAATAAGGGAATTTAACGTTCCCTTCCAAATATTTCATAAACTTTAACTTTCCCATGAGTCCCAATCGTCCCAAAACGTATACAGAGTATATGACTCGACTTAGCAACTCATGCAAGCAACTAGATAATTGAACTAAGGGTTTGGGGTGATAATAATAATGCACTAAAAGTGAGTGCACACAAGGTAGGCTAAGGCGATTTGGGTGTACATTTGGGGTGGGGTGTAAACAATGTTTTCATTGATATTCGGAAAACCAAACATCACGAGAACCGCGAAAAGGATAGGCTCGAGGGTTAACTAGGGTACCGTGTACTAAAGATGAGTACAACGCAAAGGGTGTGGGGAATTACTCAACCGATGTGGAAGAAGTAATTATATTACGGTATCAAACAAGGGTTATCCTAATGCCTCTTATCATTTAGTTATTCCTAACTACACAAGTGTAGTCTTACTAGCGATCTCGGGATGCATCACAAAACAAGTTCTAGAATCTAATATACTACCGGTTCACACTCTAAGCATTAAAGATGAATGCTTTAATTCCTACTAATCTAAGGGCGATCCTCACATTTTGGGTGGAATTTAGGTGGTAAAGGGTTTTTGTGCTAGTCATGCAACTTCCTGTCCGTGAGACGCTTTTGTTAAGACTAATGGCCCACTCCTATATGTCATAAAAAAATTTAAATTTTGTGCCAAAATTACCCTAACCGACATTTTCTCATGGTTTATTACACAAATACAATTGGACAAAGCAAATAGTCAAGGATAAGCATAGTTTCAAAGTTCCCGCTTTATTTTCCTCCCACATTTTAAACCGAACATTGTCCCCAATGTTCCCCGAAAGTATCAAAGCTATGATAATAGAAGGTAATGAAAAAAGAAAGAAACTAATACTCCCCTGATTAGCTCGGTAGGATCCGTGTGTGAAGTAGTGGTTAAATCTTTTTCAAGAAGAATGTATGCGTGAAAAGCTCCTTCCAATCTTATGTAACTTCTTCTTGATAAATTAAACCTACACACTTGAAGAAAACAAACGAAACCTTCGCGTAAAATCGGAGGTAATAATATATATAATACTCGACTAAACTAGGATATAATGCTTGTGGAATGGATGTTTGCAGATTTTCTAGAAAATTAAGACCTGGAAAATTCCAAAAATTTATAAGTAGCACAGAAAACGAGAAAAAGTAGTAAGCATTTTCTAATCCTCCCGACGTCGTCAGTTATGACTCGACGCCGTCAGTTATCATGATGTAAACCGGTCTGCGATTTTCGAAAAAAATTCGGAAAATTTTATCTTTAAAATCTGGAAAATTTCCGCAATAACATCCATGATGACTCGATACAAGCATTTGACTCGAACAAACACACATGTATATCTTTTAAATAATTGTAATTCTCATGTTCACGTTTCTTTTGAAAACGTGTGTAATCCTCCCTACACTTATTCCTTATGTAAAATACCTTTATATGTAATTAAGACGAGGTTAAAGGCAAAATAAATCATTTTTACAAATTCAAACATGAGAATAAACAATTAATAAAAGATATACGACACACAAATGAAAATGAAAAACAAATACACATGGGTTGCCTCCCAAGAAGCGCTTGTTTTTGTTCGAGTCACGAGCCTGACTCTTCCTTTATTTAACGGATAAAGGGGAGGTTTTCCCTACACTTAAGTTTAAGTGCGGGTGATAGCAGCGATACACACCCTTAGGGTGGAAATTTGCTACGTGAGGAGAGGGTGATGGATGATTTATATGCTCAAAGGAGTGTACTCCATTCATTATAACCTTACCTAAGTCTATTGGTATAGTGGGTGAATCAAATCTCTCTCCTAAAAATGGATCATCTTCTATCAACTTCAAAAGATTCTTAGTTAAGGATCCATCTTGACCTAATAAACACGGTTTAAACCCATAATGTTTCTTGTTATCAACCATGAATGGGTGATATAAGTGTGTAAGGTCATGGGTTACTCCTATATTAGCTTTCACTCTACATGGCCTAGAATCTACCACCTTTATCAATCAACTACCTGGACTATCTATTTTGATGGGTGGATTGGGGCCTAATTCAATTCCAAGATTCACATCTAAAGACGGAAAATTGGGTAAGGTTTTTGGTTGAGGCTCCGGTTCATCAAAATTAGGAACTTCCCTAGGACTAAGAGAGAGGTCATGACAACAAGCATCTAAACCTACATTCTCTAGTGGCGTTTGGTCCAAAGGTTCTATATCAATCGGGGTTCCTAAAGTCTCTTCTACTTCTTCCGGGTAAGTTATAGGCGATGTGTATTCCTCAAGTGATAGTCGGGCTTGTGGGCTTGGAGTTTCCATCTTATTCTCCATTATATCTAGATCTCCTAAATGTTCATCATGTGTTTTAGTATGATCTAACCCAAATACACTCCTAAGCATCTCAAATCCTTCTTTGGCCATTTCAAATTCTTGGTCCGATTCATAAGAATTGTTCTAAAAAACTTGACTACTATGTTCTATTTGCCTAAAGGATTCCTCACACACTTTATCCTTTTCCTCAAGTTGTACCAGCTGAAGGTTTATGCATAGGAGGCTTTTCTGAAAAATTCTCCAGATGGTGTCACTAAAAGGAGTTGATCCTGACAACGATTGTTGAATAGAAGCCACACAAGTACAGAATATATCAAATCCATCCAACCTTACACCCATCTCCTTTTGGATATCTTTAAGATCACTCACAAATTCATCAGAACAATGAAAACCAACCCGACTTGCGAAATTTAATTGTTCCTCATTTGTTAATGATTCAAATGCAACTTCACTTGCCATAGCGACAAATGAAAAGGGTTTCACGAACACAAACACAAAGAAGGGGGATAGACTACGAGGAAGCTAATAAAAAGAAAAAAATCTCACTTGATAGGAATCTTGTGAGTAGACCTAAATGAGATATAAATCAAGCCTAAACAATAACTATTCCCGGCGCGCGCCTAAAACTTGATAACGCCACACGCCGTTCGGGGTCAAAGGAACTTCCTTTTCTTCGAGCAAGCTTTATAACACCCTAGGCGTTGAACCTAATCGTTGTAGTGTAGTATTAGGGTAAGCACGGGTATTGATATCGTTCTCTAGGGAATAGTGTCGTTAGTCAAGTGTATGTCGATTTAAGTCTAAAGGTGAGGATGATTATTTTTGTATTTTTATATTTTATGAAATGGAAAGGTACGAATCTTGGGGTTTGGATTTGGGGGTTGGTATTTCTACCGATTACTCTACTTATCTTATAAATTAAGCTAAGGGTAGTTTATGTCTATTGTTGTGTGCTCGTATGATGATTTAAAGATGTGTTTACCTAGGTTTTGTTACTCCTTAATTATTTCCTATTGATGGTTGAATTGTCACGCCCTTATTCTTAATCGCGTTGTGTGTCTAAGGTCGTAGGGTATGCGTTTGTCCCTAACTCTTTGAAACTACCAAAAGGGTCTCGTCTACAATATCTCTAGGAATTATAAACTCTAACTCTAAGGTACTCTTTGGATGGTTTAACCTACAACTACTCTAGTTGTTATAGTCTAAGGTTCACAAAGATTAATCAGGCATTAATTACATAATGAATGACCTATCGCATTACTAGATCATTAACAATTAAGATAAGAGACAACCAATCAATATTCAATAATTAAGTTTCATATTCCCTAAGCAAACACACAAGTAAATTAGCCGGACATGGAGAACATGCAAGCATACACACAAGTAATTGAAGACATAATTGAATTAATGAAGTAAAACACTTATCTTGATGTAAGATAGGGTTTAGAACCCTAAAATACTGTACAAGACAACCTTGGTTCGGTTTAGGTTTTACTCCAAAAGACTACACACTAAAATTGAAAAATTCGGATTCTATATATAATATTACAATCGCGACGGCCACCTTATGATTTGTGACGCCGCCGGGTCGCCGTCATTAGGGTTTCGTCTTGGCCACGTTAGTCTTGCGACGGCGCCACCTTGTGCTTGTGACGCCGTCCCCCGATCTCGACGCCGTCTGGATCAAATCTAGGCCGTCGAGTTGCGACGGCCTACTCTTTTAAAGCCCGACACCGTCTACTTGAAAATAAGCAATTTGGCTACCGGCCGTCACGAAGTGCTCGACGGCGTCATAGCTTAAGCGATGACGCCGTCCCCTTGTATTTCAAAGACTTGGGTGTCTCGATTCTTGACTTTGGCCATTTTCTTTGTATAACCGCCTTTTCGTCCAAATAAGTGCCATTCCAAGAATTTGCCTTCAAGAGACCTAAAAGTGAAAAGGAACGATATTAAGTAATAACGGATACAAAAGTGATCAAATAAGGGCTTAAACGACCCCTCAAAAAGGTACATTTTAAAACCTTATCATTATTAAGAAAGTAGCTAATTGTATTCCAATTTGGACACACCATTAACTTGGAGTATTTTTCTGAATGAATAATCCAGTGAAAGTTGCTTCAAAGACCCTTGAGAAGTTTCGAGATAAACAATTACAACTTAATCACTTTCACACGACAAACTCCATATTGAGCAGGAAATAGGATTACAACCATCAATCTTATCCTCTATTTTTCGAGATAGCATGTCATATGATTCAAGTGAACTATCACATGACCCGTTACTATAATAACATATTATTTTGATTAATCACAACCTGAAACAGGGGTGAAGTAACCAGACCTTAAACCATTAATGCTTGGTTCAAAAGCTTACCAAACTATTAACATAGCTGCAATCATCCAAGGATGTCTTAGCAGGCGTGATTCCATTCTTTAGCATGGTTATCCGAGGTTGTCTTCAAACGATATGTGTTTTAACATAATCCAATATACCTAGTAAGCAATATGCATAAAAATGATAATACTTTCTCAGCAACAATACAACACAAAATGTTGCAATTAAAGTGTAGTATGTATAAAGTTAGCAAGTGGAAATATTGACCCAATTCTTGTAAACCTGGCTAGGATAATACTATAAGGGGGGCTTTTACGTTGTAAAATGTTAACAATATAGTTTATATCCAAAGATCTTAACAAAGACTTGCAAGATATGATTAGAAAATTATTGTGATCTAAAAAAAACTTACACTTTAAACCAACTCATAAGTTCAATCTTCAATGCCATAAACACAATATGTGTCATAAACAACCAAACAGTAGCATTGGAGTTAAATTTGTACCAAACAGAACAATAGCATTGGAGTTTCGCTTGTTCAATCCATATAATCAATCTACCTCATATGCTAATACTTGTAGTTACACATAGCATAGATGTTTCTCTTTAAGATATTGGCCAAATGTGCCACTTATATTATAATCTATTTATATGCATATATGTTCTCACGTATATAGTCTTCATTCTTTTCACATAAACATCGTATCTAACTTCCCTTGCTTCTTGAAGAAACTTATATCCTAACCGTATCATTGCAGCAACAATAATCAAATTATAAACTATAAAACCATCACAGAAGCCTTTTTATAACCTTAAATAAAAATAAAATCACCCCACCAATTATCAATTCAAATCCTAAACTTTACAGGTCATACTCACCAACATAAACAGGTCATGCTCACTAACATCAACAGCAATCTCACATAGTTGAAGGACCTCATATTCTTTGACTTTAAGCTAGCAAAAGTGTCAAAATTTAGTCATCACCGAAAATTTTGTTGTCATTAAACTATCAACTTACATAAGCATAACTGAACACTTTTCAAACCAGGTGCAAGTGTGCAACCACTATATCCTTCATATTCTCTGAACCAACACAAGCATTCACATTACAAAATATGCAAATTCAAAACTGAAACCAATGGATCTTGCAAAATTCTCCAAGCAATAACTTCAAAAAAGATATTTGTATTTTAGTTTTAAATTTTTTTAAAGCAACTCAATATTTCACAAAAGAGTATCATATTTTTTTTCTATTATACATGGATCTTCTTGTAATGTTTTGTTAAATTAAGCAACAAAAGAAGACTATTAAGAAAATACTTTAGATTGGTGCTGCTTTTCTATGTGACATTTCATCGAACACGTGGTGTAGACATCAATTCTATACTCAAACATACGGTGGGATGATATATACATATACTAACAAAATATGAAAGTACTCCGTGATAATTAAAGAAACAACAAAGAGAAGATGATGTATTGATGTTTAATAAACCTAAAAGCAAACAAAAAGAAAAGCATACATACCTTAGATGTATTGATATAATATGAAATGATGGGTAACCTTAATTACATACCATGTCCATCTTCATCTGCACAAAACAAAACCAAAATCAAATGTAATGAATAGGTAAAGTTAAAATGTAAATGAAAGAAGCTGAAAACTGGAATTAAAGAATAATCACATCAAAGAAGCACCATTACCGGTTAATGAAGGATGCAAACATTTAGAGCACATGATAAACTTGAAATTTAAATTCTTGGTAAAAGAATTGTGATTTTTCAAAAAAATAATTTTAGAGATGCGGTTGAAGGATGTGTAACTTTTGAAAGTTACAAACTCCAAGACATAAATAAATTTTACTGTATTTTTTTAACCAATTAGAAAAGTAATATCAAAATTAATTATTACATCAGCTATCCAAATTGAAATAACAATTGACTATCTAATTGAAAGACACGTCTGTTTCATGACATCAGCCAAAACTGCGTTTTAATAATATGTATAGATAGATTCTAGGATTCGAAATGTAAAACATGGGGTGACCTCCCTGGGGAGATTGTTAGAATTAGAAATTCCATAGTGAAGAAGTGGTCACCCCAAATATAATCTAAAGATAAGTTAATTCGTAGCATATCATTATTTATTAGTTTATTAGTTAGTTATTAGCTTAGTGTAACACCGTGGAGGAAGGACGGGTCTTTACCCACTATATGCCTGATCCACAGCCCGACAGGAGGGCGTGTAGGTTGTAACTATAAATACCTCTTCCATCCTTGGAAGGGGTGGAACTTCTTAATCTAACCTTCACATATTTGTTTTACTCTCTCTCTCTCTCTCTCTAGAATTCCCTCTCTACTCTCTTCATCTCTCTAATATGGATTACTTGTATCATCACCATCCTAGACCACCCGAATCATCAAACAACATAATATGTATGATCCTACAAAAAAATATACCATTACGACAAGCATTAAATTATCTTTCTATAGATTGCCACTTTGACATACTTTCGACAAAAAAAAACAATTCGTGTTTTTCACGTTTTTTTTTTTTTAATTTTTTTGGTTTTTTTTTGTTACTGAAATTTGCATGAAACAAATCACATGTGATTAAACACTAATTTAAATATCATATGTGATATTAGTGTTAAATCACATATGATATTACACTATATCACATGTAATATCACATATCACATGTGAATATCATATGTGATTTAACACTAATATCACATGTGATATTACATATAGTGTTTAATCAAATATGATTTTTTCATGCAAATCTCATATTCGAAAAAAAAAGAAAAGGAAGACGAAAAAACGTGAAAAAATATTTTTTTTTCGAAAGTATATCAAAGTGTCTGTCTATAGAAAGATAATTAAATGCTCGTCATGCTGTAATTATTTTCGCTTAACGATTAACGGTTTAAGAGATATTTAAATTATAAAAAATATGAGAAATAATAAAATGATTTAATCTCAATCTTTGATTTCTTTTTAGATGGAGGACAGGGATGAGTCCCTTGATATGTGAGAAAAGTTTGGTATGTAAAATAACTCTCCTCTGTGTATGCGCTCTAATTCATTGTTTGTATATTTGGAAAATATATATATGTGCACTGTCATCATATCAACTATAAGTATATTAAATTTGACTTTGTGGTGATATATGCAAATTTTGTGATATATGTAAATTGTTTCCTTAACTGGTGATATATGCAATCTTTGCTAAATGATAAACTTACTCTTTTATGTTGTTAAAATGTCAAATTCAAAGCTTTCAAATATGTTATTATTGTATAAAAGAAAATGAGAAAGTAAGTATCATTTAGTGATGCATGAAATCAATCTTACTTTGAAGACTCATTGGTGGTCTATGTGGATGTGAAAAACAATATATATCAAGATTATTCCTTACGTACGCTAACGCTAGTAAGGTGCTTGATAGTTCCTAATGAGCTAAACAAAATAGTCATGAGAAGTATTAGTCTATTCCTTAATATGAATGTGACAATGATGATCACTATGACCATTGTGTTTAAGAAAATGGAAACCTCAAGTTGCAAAATAAAAAAATGATTAACATAAGGATCTTCATTCCCTCAAGTGAATGTGATGAATTGATCAACATATAAATCTCCATTCCCTTATGTGAATGCGATGAATATAACATATATACCTCCATTCCCTCAAGTGAATGTGAAGAATTGATCAACATAATATCTTCATTCTCTTAAGTGAATATGATTATCTAGTGATAAACGCTTATAGATCATTTATGACGGTCATGGATATGGTCGAAGTAATATGAAAAATGACCAATGACTACAAGTGATAATATAAGAACGAAGCAAATAAAAATGTCATGTATGGAAAAATATAAGTGTATCAAATATATTACACACTATCTTCAGAGATATTAAAATCTATGCTAATAGATTGTGAGATATACATGAATGCTCCGTAAAAGAAAATATAAAATTGTCGTGAGGAACAAAGTTAAATACTAAGAATGCATTATATTATCTTAATTTGTATCTTCCACAACATGCATTATACATATATTGTAGAAGATAATGACTAGCCATAACATAAGTTTATGGGCCACAATTATAATATTTTTGGCATGACCGGTTATATCATCCGAGTCGTAATGATGCAAAAACTATAAAATAATAAGATTCTTCAATCTTATATTGTTTTTCTCTCAAAGCAAGTTGATTATTCAACCATCAACTAGATTGGGGACTCAGTCTCTCAATATTCTGAAAATAAAATAAATGGATGCGTGTAGGCATACACATCCATTGGATGAACCATTTAGAGTTTAAAATCGATGCATTGTCTAAATGGTAATCAAAATCGCAACTTCAAGTTGCATGATTAATAGCTCAACCAAACAAAATGCGAGCATAACATTCCAGAGTAAGTATTTCAATGTGAATACGTGATGAATTAGTTCTAAATTATCCAATGATAATGAGAGAAAAACTCTTTGTTGCTGTATGGTGCCATACTAAAATTAGCATCATGCGAACATGTTATTATAAAGCCTCCCTTTATAATTGGTTTTGGTTAAAAACCAAATATCTCCCATTTAAATTTCTTTTGTGCAATACATACTCAAATTACTCCACCTAAATGCACATATATGGGATATAAAAGAAGGACAATTCCTTCAGGAGGAGAGAAGAAGTAGCTGAAAATTCGGAATAAATTATCATCTTCTATTGATCCTCAAAAGAAATTTTATAAATTTAGATTAAATGAATAATCTAATAGACATACATATACATTGGCCAAAAATATAATTTCAGCTACTCATGCTTCAAGTTATACTTTGTCCCTCAAGGACATTGTTTGTTATGGCATGCCTCAAGCATGATAGACTAATCGATTCCAAATAAAGTCCTCGATGAAAAATATGGAGCATGAAAATAAGATGGTTAATTGAGGTATAAAATACCCCATGATAATCTCATAAGGAGACACTAGACATGAAGGTTCCAAACGAACCTCAAATAGCTAATGAGATCTCAATAATTCTATGATGTCTAAAATCATATGGAATCGAAACAAAAACGACGTCGATAAATTTGTTTACATACAAGATAGCGCTTGCTATTATGCATAATGAGGATCATAAATCAATTGTAATTCAAAAGTGCGCTCAATGAAATGATTGACCAATGTGAAAATACGCAATCTCGTGAAAATACGAGAAGTATTGGGACATGAAGTCAATACACATGAATGTGTAAAATCTATTTATATACACCAGTCTTTGTGTGAATGCAAAATAAGAGCTCTAAAGTTATGTCCTTCAAGACATGAATTGTGAATAAATAAATTTACAAAAATATGAAGTTGATTATTAGAAGACATATTGTCTCGTGGTGGATGAAAATATCTTATTGATATTTTATAAGACAATTAATATAAAAGTATTTAATTCGCTCCAAATGAGTTATATTAGAGCTCCCATATTCCATTAAGGATCCATAATGCCTCAAGCATGTCTACTAACTTCAACTTCTTGGAGAAATTAATAAAGTTCTCAAGAACTCTACTTGATCAAATTGAATGAATCCTTATATGGATAAACATCATTTGGACGCATATTATATGAATTGTTTTTTTTCACATGTTTTAATAAAATGGTTGGCCCTCAAGTAACATACGTAAGTGCAACTGAAGCTTTAATAATTTATATGCGTTAAGAGAGTGTATTTTTCTCTTTTAATATTTGTATTAGCAATGTATGTTTTCAAACCAAGGCATTTGATATTGGGTTGGAGGCTACACATATATTTTGTTATTTTTGTACGACTTATTCTTAACATCAACAATTTGGTGGACTTCATTACAAAGTTGTTGCCAACAAAAGTATTTGAGCAACTCGTTCAGAAGATTAGCATTCGATGCTTGAAATATATATACATTAATTTGAGGAGGAGTATTATGCGTACTGCACTCTTTTTCCCTTCATCAAGTTTTTATCCCATTTGGTTTTTCTTTGTAATGTTTTTAATGAGGCGGTCTATAGCATATCATAAATGGTAAAAATCCAAAGAGGAGTGTTGTAAATATTAATAATGGGCTTATGTGTATATTCACCCATATCACAATCGGCCCGTTAAAGTTCACATGTATTCATTTAAATTATAAATGGTACACACTTGTAACATCTTGAATGATCATATCATATCATAATAAGAACGAGAAGGGCTCCCCGAGGGGTCTTCGTTAACTTACAAAGTAAAAAAAACGTAATTTTTTGCACTAAGATTTTGTATATCGGTAAATATTAAGTGTCATGTTTTTTTGTATTTTATTTTGTGTGATTATTTATACGATTTTTGTATATGTAAATTAATAACTATCGTATAGGGAGGTTTTGTAAACTTACGAGTTTTGTGTTGTTTTATTTTGTATATTATGATTTGTATTTTGTATATGTTCAAGTATTTTAAAGTTACACTAAATGTTTTTTTTGTTGCATATATGTTATGTAGGTCCAAAAGTTTATTGATCTAAGTAGCCTTGAATGACTTATAGTAAACTTGAATTAATCCAAATTCACTATGTGAAGAACTCTTAACAAGACCTTAATGTGTTAATGCGGAATCTTAACACAGTAAGTATGAAGAACACAGGAATAAACTAACTTCGTATTTTCTATTAATTGCTTTGCTTAAAGGTTAAGGCTTACAACTCGTACCTTAACCTAATACCTTAGGGATCCTTTTATAGACTAAGAAAACCCTAATTGACTACAAGACTTGTAGAAGGGTAAAGATATCTCTTCCTAAAATATCTTTACATGTACATATCTATTCCTAATATAACTCTAACAAACTATTTTGTTTTATCATAAACAGACTTAACTATCAACTATTTGTTCGCGGACTTAACTACATTAATATCGATGACTTAACCAAGAATGTGAGACTTAATTCGCCACGGACTTAACTATTTCACTACCAGAATTAATACTAAACAGACTTAAATCTGTTTCATAAAATATAATTCCCTACAATCCTCCCCTAACTTGATGTTCACTTGTGAACTTCAAGTTCTTTTGTATTCCTTGAGGATCTTGGATTTATCTTTGAGCTGCATCTTTAAGTTTTCTTCATTATATGTTATGTGCAACATCATATCAGCAAACTATCAGTACTCCATGGTCTTTACTGCAACTGTGACTGTATGTACATCAAATCATAAGAGTTTCATGCTATTATCATCACATCCAGATGTGTTAACTCTCGTAAGAGGTGAATCATAGAAAATTAATGGATTTGATGTCTCTTTACCAATTAGCCATTACTATTGGAGTAGCCAATGTTTTCGTGTATAAGACCATGGTACATTGATAACCATCTGATGTTTAGCAAACCAACAGCTATCAACAGATTTGATTAGTCTTTACCAAAATTTGTACTCTTTTAGACTAGTCATGGTTTTCCACTGCCTTTACCACAAGCCATGAACTTGTGGGCTACCAACTCTTCATCTACACAGATATAGTGAGTTGAGCACCATACAATTTTTGGCAAATTGTCAGCCATAAACGGATTTGAGTTATCTTTACCAGAGCCATTTGCTCATGGATTAGTCAGTCATTATGTGGGTTAGACATGGTGGACTGATAACCATTTGTTGTGATAGTGCAAAGCACTTTCACCAAGTGAAACTCCTCAAAATCCATTTATACATATATCAACTTATTTACATGACACTCAACAGCTAAGAAAATTCTTCCAAACATATTACCTTATTCTCATTCTTTTAGCTGATGTCTCTTCTTCCAAACATATTACCTTATTCTCCTTCTTTTAGCTGTTGTCTCTTCTTCAACTTGATCACATATTTTGGCTAGTAATTGATTACATCTCCTTTGAATGAGATTTTCAACTACCTTAGATTCCTTTTCATACTAAAGTTTTGAAAGTATCATCACTTGAAGCACTTCAGCACATAGTAGATATCCCACCTCTGCAAACATGAATAGATCAACTCCACCTTTTGTGGATAAGTCATGAACATCACACACATCATAAAATTTCCATGACACATTGGAATCTTGACATGGAAAATTCCAATAGACGTCTGTAGGATCTGGCTCATATAGTCTTTGAAGTTATGCCCAAAGTTCTTGCTCTTTCACATTTGACTTTTTAGCAATCTTGAGCTTCTGCTGAACCAAATTCCATAAAGTATCCAAGTCTTGTCGATTACAAGATTTTACCAGATCTTTAATATTCTTGTACATAACAAACTTTCCACTAAATCTGATTAGTTTCCAAGCTTTTCCAAACTTATCCATATAGATCTCTCAATCTACTATTGGATCAAGATTCTGAATCACCACTTTCTTTGGGTGTGACTCTGTGTTCCTCCCCTGTTTGGAAGAATTTTACAAATCAATAACATCATGAACAGATTCTTGGGAGTTAGACGACTCATCAAGAAAAACACCTTGTATGGCTTTCAAGTTCTGAATTTCCTCTTCCAATGCTTTTACCTTAGACCCCAAGAGTATTTTAGTCGATGCAACATCTTCCTCCAAGATTGAAACTTTGGAAGACAAAGTAGTACACAATGTCATGAAGTCACGTCCTGCTGTGGAAACCATGATGACACAAAGAATATTGATGGAAAAGATTGACTCTGTTTTGAAATTCTTATGAGAAAAACCAAGTCGTTATGAATATATATACTGCTAGGGTTTTGAGAACCCAAACAATTATCTTTGGAAAAAGAATAAGTATAAGATTAGAAAGATAATTATCACCCTGTAAAATATGGTAACAGAATTAACGACCAGAATTAATGACTAGACTTTACTTTGAAACTACCAGCTTTAACTACCAGACTTAAAATCCTATTAAATCTGTCACAAAATATAATTCCCTACATGTTATGTTTTTTTACATCAAAATATTAGTTGTCCACTTGTGCATGGTAAACTGAGTATTTGGTTTGTGTCTCGAGGCTTCAGTTGCATCATTGTTTTTCTGTAAAACCATTGTACCTTGCCATACCTTGCACATTTCAATCTACCAAATACACGCAACAAATTTGTTAGGTCAAAAAATGTCTACACCCATGCCTGTTTGCGATCAATTAGCCAGGGTTACTACTTTTAGGCGTGCAAAAGATATGATGATTGCATTCTATGCCAATGAAATTGAAACGACACAGCGTGCAGAGGCAAATCTTAGAAAGAGAGCGACTGAGATTCAGGAACAGGTTCGCTAATGGGTCAGCTGGTGACGGAGCTAGAGATGTTGTGTGGCTGGGAGGCATCCTTGAAATGCATTTCACATCTCTTGAAGGTCCAAAAAGAAGATTTGATGGATGCTACTAAACTCTTGCTGGATGTTATCAAGATGCAGGACCGCCTTGAAGAGTCGTTTGTTATGGTGGAGACGTTGAAGGCATTGGATTATTAATGCCGCCTGGTTTATTGTCATGGTCTCTTTTGTGTTTTGGGTTGTAGTATTTATGGGTTAGTTGTGGGGTTTAATTATCTTTTGCTGGTGCTCTTTGTGTAAGTATGATGGTTGTTTAGGGTTGCTAATGATGATGTGAATGGGTGTAATTATTATGACTTAATGATATAAATATACATCTTAGATGTTTAGTAACGTGTTGACACTTTTATGTTATTTTTAGTTTATGTTATGATCTTCTTTAGCATTGTTAGTGTTTGTTATTATTTAATTTGATGCAGAGGTATGTTGCAAAGGTTGTACTAATTTTTGGGTGTAGGTTTGTCGTTAAATAACTTGGTAAATACAAACACATATTGCAGTTTGGTAATAAACTTTAATAGTATAGACATTGGGTAGAATCTTAGGTTCATACAAAAGGTGTGCCAAATGTGATTAGCACATGTCATTTACTATATACATGGTTCGTTCATCATTTACAAAAGTACGTGGTCATATGTCTAGCACAATACAGATAATGTTGCAAAAGGGACAGTAGTCATACATAAGTTATTACGAATATGTTTGTCTTAATACTACCAATAGTCACATCATCCTAGATAGGTTATTAAGCGTCGGGCTTTGACTTTTCTAGAAGGTGGTGCATCTGCTTCACTTGTTGTAGGTTGGAATAGTTGCATGCATATGGTACTCTGTTTCTTTTTGATTTTTTTTATGCTTTGTCTGAGTCAGTGATGATGTCTGCTAGTGTGGCCATGGTCTTTGTTTCTTGTCTTGGTCGCTTGTTTTTTGTGAAATAGCAACTGGTGTAGTAATGTCTGCTGAAGCTGATGTCTTTGCCTGAGGGCCTTCTATGAGGAGTGGCATAATGTCCCAAGCATTGTCAAAGAAAAAAATCCTTTTTTTCTTTTGTGCTTTCCGGACGATAGTGTAGCTGAAAAATGTGTGTCGTTCCTTCTAGTGCTATGAGTTCAGGCAGAGGCTTGTAGGGATCTTTGTCTTCTAGTTTCTGCATAACAACACTACATTCTGGCACTATTGTGTGTGCTTGTCGCTGAAACATGTCAGCATTAATTCGCCGGTGTTGTCGTAGATGAGTGATTTGAAGCAATACCTGTGGTAGTAGTTAATTAGCTATTTGTAAGTTGTTGAGATAGTTATTGGAAGTAGATATGTGTATGTATATACATATTGTAGTCACTTTGTCATTTTATATGTCACTTAGTTCATAACTTGAACCCGGCTTTTGGCACTGAGTATGTGGGTAGCGTTGTGTTACACTTTGTTTACATGTAGGGCATCTGGTATAAAACCACGGTCGTTTGGTATTGATTTGTCAAACAGTTGCACTTATAGTTAATCTCACGTTCTGCATTAGCACCATTGGTATTAGAACGAAAGGTGTAGTGTTACAATACTTTTGCAATGTTAAATGTGTACCTTTTGGTGTTCTGGATTTTCTTATAGTAGGTCTGTAATGGTCACTCGGTTTCTTTTTTTTCCTGCTCTGGATCTGAAAGCCGTTGGTACTGAACATTTGATATTGTGGGTGGTTGAAGAAAGATGTTGTGCCTGTATGCAATGACGGTATGTTATCTGATGTTGTTTTAATGTTCATAATTGGTATATGTATGTATTATTTAATGCTTACATGTTGCGTATTTCATTTGTTTATGGTATTTCTGGATTCAAGTAGTATGATGTTGCTGTCGTACTTGAAAGTTGCAACCCTACATTGTATATATCATTGGATTAGCATATTAGCAAAGGGACAAAGTGTAGTGTGCGTAGCCTACCTGCGTAGACCAAACATGAGGTAACTGTTATAATTGTTGTCTTTTCACTCTTTTTGTATTCATTTGTGTTAAAGGCATGAGCTTCTAGGCCCCATAAAATAAACCTCACGCTAAAGCCACTGCACGTAAAAAAAATTTGTTAGTTGTCATCATTTTAAAGGTTAGATTCTAGCGGAACTTTATAGTACTTACTCAAGATTTTGTATTCCAATGTCCCTCCAATATACTGTTTTGCCATCTTTTTTTGAGTGAAGCAATTCAGTTACATATTGGACACAGCCAATGTAGTCTATGGATAGAAAAATCATTCAACATAATTTTATAAACAGGAATATTTAGTTTCATGCTTGTTTTTGTGCATAGCTTAGATAAGTTTTAGGTTATGTACCTGTTAGGATTCCTTCCTTTTGGTTTACTTTTGAATAAAGATCGGCATATGGAACAAAGGTGAAATAATGTGTTGGGAATCCTGAATCTGGTATAGGTTGAATGTTTGTGTATTTTCTGATTGCGAGTGAAAGCGAGTGTGGAACTATTTGCATCCATCCTTTGTTATCCTGAAATCCAAATCCACTAATCTAAAATGTTTTGTTTAGCTCAAGCTTGATGAACTGTTCTTTTTTCACGAACATTTATATTTGCTTGGATAGCGCCTCCCTTTAGAAAATTGTGAAAGTAATAGTTATGCTTGGTGTTTTGTTGTCTGCAGGTTTTTTTGACGTATCGTTTGACCGTATTTCGTTGCACTATTGTGTTACAATAATTAAAATAGAAATACGTACGTGTTTATCGAGCAATATGCAGCAGTAGGCTGCTGGTTTGGATGCTTTGTTTGTTGCTGTCCATTTACGATATACTTTTGCGTCGATGCATTTGTCAAGACCTGTTTCCTTGAGATTGTTTATGCTGATAGGTTCGTGTTGGACTGCTATGGCTTTCCATGTAGATGTCGTGGCTGGTATGATTTCAGAACTAGCTGCCATTTGTCTGCAGGGAACCATTAAAAAAAAGGAAAAAAATATTTTTGCATTAGATAAATCCTAACTAAGTTGTATAACCATAGTGTTTTTGTAAGTAACAATTGGAAATAAACAAATGTTAGTGAATGCATGCATGTCTTTTGCAAAATAAAAGGTTAGTAGAAATGCTACGGATAAAACAGAGTCATAAGTGGATGCATATATGTGACATAGATTATTAAGTGTTTGCACAAATAGTATTAGACCAAGAAAACTAGTAGAAACACATTGCAATGAAAACCTGGGCATGAGATATTTTGTTTAAGAATTCTCGGTAGACTTTGTTTTTAGTTGTGTTTGAATCTCTGCCTAGTTGTTTTTTGATTAACATCTTCAGGCCTTGAGGAGATGTTGATCTAGACAACGCAACATATAGTTGCCCATGCCCAAATACAGTTTCCGGCAGGTAAACAACATTTTTTAAGTGACTGCCCTTGGCTCTTATTTATTCTCATTGCATAGCAAAATTTTATGAGGAACGGCTTTCTTTTGATCACAAACGGTAGTTTATCATCTTTGTTGATTAAGAGAATGCGCGGGATAAATACTTTCTGCGACATTCGAGTCCCTGTGATGATTCTCGCTTGATGAAATTAGTATAGGTTTGAGTGACAATCATCTGTGTGCCGTTACATAAGCCACCTGCTAAATTAAGATTCCTCTGCAGCATTATCGGTGCACCTATTTTAATTATAAGTTCATGCGGTGGCAACCCTGAGAAGGAGAGTGTGTTGAGATACTCTGTAGGATATAGTAGCTCTGTTGCACCTTCGTCATTTGTTTTAAGTGTGGCTTGATCAAAGCTCTTATAACTGCAAGTATTTCCGCGTAACATATCTATAATTCTTGAATTTAGCACATCTGCCGTTTCATTTTTCGGGCATACAATAGCCTTCTCTTGCAGTGAAGCAGCTGTCGGCCTTTGTAAGCTTTCATCGTCATAAATGAAGCTTTTGAGGTCGAAAACCGAACCGTACCGACAAAACCGACAAAAACCGAGCCGACCCGACAGCCCGTCGGTTCGGTTTCGGTTCATTTTTCGGCCCAAAACCGACAAAAACATACCTAAATACACCTAAACCGAACTGAACCGACGACCTTCGAT
The DNA here is from genome assembly GCA_022545495.1 of Chrysanthemum lavandulifolium. NCBI lineage: Eukaryota > Viridiplantae > Streptophyta > Magnoliopsida > Asterales > Asteraceae > Chrysanthemum > Chrysanthemum lavandulifolium. Next base: position 35,568,914 of record CM040242.1, on the reverse strand, counting down.
TTTCGGTTTTGTCGGTTCGGTTCGGGTCATTTTTGGACCGACGCTCAGCCCTAAATGCAGTATGCATCTGGTATCTGAATCCAAGATACGTCATCTGGGATGTTTGCATCTGGTTCTCCAATTTCTCCATTGCCCACTTGCAATAACCATTCAAAAAAACCGTGTCTCTTCTTTTTGCTGATTAGACATGCCTTGTTACTGGAGCCGCATATTTTGTTTCAGTGAGATAACATCGAAGTATGGCCATAGGTACGATTATGTAATAGAAGATGCCACAATTTCTTGTTTGTTTGCATGTTTCTTTACATGTAGCCATTGCCTAAAGTCTCTACCCAATATTATGGTTTGTTGTTAAATAAATGTTGTGGAGAATCAAATATATCTCTGAATGTACGGTCCAACGCTTCGAAGCATTTGTAGTCGTTCATAGGCGCCTCATCCCATATGATAAGATCTATTTGCTTTAGTAACTTAGCCAATTGAGTTTTCTTCTTTATACTGCAGACTAATTATTTTGTTAAATTTAGTGGTAATTTGAACCTTGAATGATCCGTACGTCCTGAAGGTAATAGCAAAGCAGCAATACCTGAAGATGCTACTGCTAATACTTTTTTTCTATGTGCTCTAAGTGTGTGAATTATAGTCTTCCACAGGAAAGTTTTACCTATACCTCCGTGGCCATATACAAATATCAGTTCTTGGCGGTTTCTAGCAACCACATGTACAACTCTTTCGAAGATGACGCGCTGTTCTGCATTTAACCTGGGTACCAAGTCGTCGCTTTCTCTCTACAGCATCTGAATATTATAATTCCTTTCTTCCATAATTGTTCTATTGTTTAGCATATTTAGTAACTGGCGTGGTGGTAGTTGTATGCAAAGTATTTAAGTGATTTTTCATAGAAATTCATTTGTGCTTCAAGCTCAAAAAGAATATCGCCTTGCAGCTCATCTTCCATTATGTGTACTTCTGGTGTGTGCAACATTTGCGACAATATTGGTGGAATGTCCTCCGCCATATCATTTGCATATGCTTGAAATAACGCAACAGGGTCTGAGACATCGCAAAAGATAAGGATTGGACAACATAGGTCTCGCATCTGGGCAGCTATTTCTGTTAAGGATGACTCATACATAGCCATGTTCCATTCTTGATCGCTCCCTAGCAAACCCATGGATTCACATGCAGCCCTGTTTGTGGGGTATACTTGACCATTAACTGTGTGGATGTGCGTAAACGATTCCTACATATTTGGTGGCAGAGCAACATCCATAAGTAAAACAGGTCACCTGCAGTAGGATGTATGTATGTGAGACGGCCAATACATCCGGTGTTTCTCTCGTCTTGCATTGCCAATATTTATCTGTAGAATACCAGTCAAACTCTTTTGGAAAGTTTAAATATGTTAAATGGCGGCAATCAGATGAATGTTTGTTGTATCATAGCCATTCAGTTAGTGTTGCTCTTTTGTTGAAGTCATTATCGACAATTGACTGTAAATTTTGACCTGCTCTGAATCTGATGCGTTGCATATTTTCAAGATGCATTGATAGTATTTGAACAGCCGGATATCTATAATGTATATCATACCCAAGAATTCTCCAGCATGCTTTGTGTAGGCCTATATAACGTGCATCTTGAAAGTTCTTAATCTCGTCTACTTGTATTGTTGCACGATTGTTTGTTGATTCTGCGCCGCCTATCGATCTTGTAACATGTGTAAATATCCGATCAACTTCTTTTGAAATGTATTTAAAAAGATACTTTATTAGCATCGTCTATTCACAGTATTCGACATTAATGTGTGCATAGAAATGCATTGATAATGCCCTGTTGTATGGAACAACATAACTATTATCGAGGTGTACATCCTTCTTCAATGCTATTATGCATGTATCTCTTCTTCGATAGTGTACAAAACCCTTTTTGTTATGAAAGTATTTTCAGAATATGGCTTGGGAAATTGCTTGCTACATTCGTCAGTTTGTTTCATGCAAGGAGCATTTTTATTTAATAGGCCACACGGGCCGTGTAGCATGAATTCTAAGGCAACTCGATGCCCTTCAGGATCGTATGATGGGTCTGAAAGTTCTGCACATATGTAGTTGTCAATGTCTTTGTGCCTACGGATACACGAACTTTCATTGACCAACAATAGTAAATGACAATGAGGCAACCCATGCTTTTGAAACTCGACAGTATACAAAACTGCAATATGTAAAATGATAGTCAGTATTTATTTAAAGTATTGTTTCTAAAGAGCTAAGTTTATTCGTAACATACATATTACCTGCTTCTACATCTCCAAAGGGCTTGATATCTCTAAGAAAAGTTATAAGCTGATGTATTTTGTGCTCGAATATTCTATCAATAATATTTGGCCTATCCGCTGCTGTGATACTCATAAATTCTTGCATATATTCTTGAATTTCAGGCCAGCTGACATTACATGTAAATGTAATAAAGAACAATGGATTGCCATGAACTCTGCAAATAGCAAGGACATCCAAGTAGTGACTGTACATATACCTTGGGCCTCCAGTAAATGATGCTGGTAATATAATTATGTTTCCTACATCCGAACAATTAGTATCACCACGTGCAATCACATCCTGTAAGTGTGACAAATCATACTTTCCTCGATGCGTCTTAAATGGAGAAACGGCAATTAGAGTAATCGTTCTCTCTAATTTGAGATACGAGTCGTATTTATAGTGGTTTTTATCAGAAATAATATTTTGAGAACGTTGGCGTGGCTCCCGAGTCGTGAATCCTTCGTTTGCTAGCTCAAACGAGTCCCGAACCTAATATATCAAAAGATTAAGAAAGTTACATGTATAGTCCCTGTGACAATTACATTGTCGCCCCTTGTAGTTTCACATGTGCAACAATGGTCCCTCCTGGGAGTATAAATATCTCCCTCCCTCTCACTCTCTCATTTTACTTGTCCACTTTCTCTCTATATAACACATACAAACACCCACTCCCCTTCTCTCTAGAAATCCGGCGACCCAACTAGGGTTCCGGCACCATCGCCGGACTCCGGCCAAATTCCGACCACCTTTATATCTTACACCACCCCTTCTAGATGATAGATCAAGACCTTGTGAGTCCATTTTCGTACCACACGCATCCCATAGACGCACCACGCTCCCTAGATCTATGTATTCATTTTTGGATTATTAGGGTTTCAAAAGATAACGAGTATTAAGGGTCAAGCTTGGATGTGATTACAAGTTGTACTTGTAAAGGACGCCACAACAGCCCTCGTCTTTCCTCTCATTCTCACGGTAAAAGGCAAACCCGTCACATATTCTTATTTTCTGTTTTTGATCGAAATATATATTGTTTGTGTTCATATTTTCGTGGATAAAAAGTGTTAAACATAAATTAAAAACGTGACCTAAAGGTTTATTAAACCTAGCGAAAACATGAGTAAATAGATTCATGTGGTGTGGGGAAAACAGGTTCGTATGAATCTGGGTTTGATACTCGACTTGTAATGTGTGATTGTTTTGATTTGGACATTCGATCTGTAGTTTGTGATAAGTTGCGGTTGTGATTGAGTCGAATATGTGGATATCTTGATTAAAAATGATGGTGTTATGCTTTGAATCGAGTTGACTCGCTGAGTCGGGTTGACTCAGTGAGTTGGGTCAACCCGTACGGGCCGGGTCAGAACAGTTGGATCGGGTCAGTTTTACTATGGTGGCATGACTATTATATGGGTCAAATTGTTATTGTTGACATGGTTTTAGATTATTACTTGGCCCCTTTCGAGTCTTGGTCGTGTAAGTTAGTCTTGGGTCAGAACGGGTTGACCACGGGTCTGAATTAGTTTTGCGTGTTGACTTGTGGTTGTCTTAAAATCATGGGGTAAACTATTATTTCAAGATGGTTATGACATGGTAAAATAGGTTAGGATGATAATTATTTTTACTATATGTGTCGATATGGGATTACGGGTATTACTCGAATTAGATTCAATAATTGGTAAAACATGGTGAATAGTTAACTTAAGATATTGAAACAAATGAATCGGTATAGACAATGGGCTAGCTGGAAACATGTAACGAGTTAATTATGTAATAATAGCGAATACTAAGAAATGGTTAAAGATGCGAGTAAACAGGTAAAACATGTAATACGAACATTGGTTAACTATATATATATATATATATATATATATATATATATATATATATATATATATATATATATATATATATATATATATATATATATATATATATATATATATATATACTTAACCACTTGATTAGGTAACGAATCAATTGTATTACAATACCAAAATAAAACTAGCGGGATAAACGATATTGAACTTGACTTAACAACGAATAAGTACATATAAAACGGGATGATAAACATTGAGACTAGATACGTGGTTAATAATTAATATCGAATATTACGTATACGTTATAACTTATAAGGTTCGATTACGTTTTATAAATTAGAATAACATTTGATATACGAGTTATATTGGTTATAAGATGTACTTTATTAACCATTTTGAATTAACCGAGTACAATATATTGGACTCGGAAATGAGTTTAATATGTTTGATTCATGATAAGCCTAAATATACGATTTTCACATTTTAACTTATAACAAAATATTAATCTATATATTATCGACGAATACGGTTTTATTTAATTATAAACCTTTATGAACTACGATAGTAACTAGTGTTTTATAAATACAAGATATCTTTTATAAACTTGTCGGGAAATGTTATTTTGATAAGTCAACTTATTAAAGTCATAATGGTTTGGAAACGTTGAATAAACAAATGCGTCATTTATGAAATACTACTTAATACACCTTATATGAAGTACTTTATTATGAACTCGTCTAAGTACGAGTAACGATTGTGAAACCTTTGTTAATCAAACGATAACTGGAAACTCATCTTTTATTATAAACATGTACGTTTGGGATTATGGGAAGCTACCAAAAGTTAACCTATTTATGTGTCAAAAATAGATGTCGTCATCTCCTAGTCTTTGACTAGCTTGAGTATTTTCAGTATTTCTTGACTTTGTCGACGTCTTTTCCTTTTGACGTGCGTTCTAGTAGTATGGCTCGACTATGTCAACGTCTTCTCTTCTTTCGCGTGAGTTGTACGTCGCGTCTATGTTTCTTACCACCACACGAAACGTTAAAACTAAACCTTTTTGGACACTAATAATGGACTTTTGAAAGTAATAACACGAATGATCCACGAAAACTACGACACATTACTTTCTATCAACTTCTTTATCATATGAGTCGTATTTTAAGATAATCGTATACACATTAGGTTGCATCACTTCTATTCTATCGTACTCGTCGTACATTCTTCTGGATGCCGTGGAGATTAGCTTTAGATGCCAGTCGTGTCAATAGTGAATAGTGCATTACTATGGCTAAGGTGAGTTTCATAGCCTCTCTTTTCAAAGGTTTTCATAACTATTTTGGGGGAGAATACATGCTACTTTTCCTAACCATAATTGGATATGTGAACATTATTTGAGAATGAATGTTGTTTGGTATATTTGATTTGGTGATTGAATTCTTTACGTGTTTATGTGAATACAAACTATCTATTGGGCCTGCCACTACTCTTTTGAATTGCTAATGTGCTGACTAGGAAAGGTTAGACATGTGACAGTTGTTGACTTAGATTAGGGTAGCATTCCTATGCTATAACACGATGCCTAGCTAAGAATAGACCGACCTAGAACAGGGTAGCTTGTGTTCTAGGCCTTGCTACGATTGTGCTGGCTAGAGTCGCTTGGGGCCCTGCGGAGATCTCGATTGTGTTGATTGGATTATTATTGGATTGATTGTTGATTGGAATGTGTATTACATATCTGCCTTAGTCGCACATAGCAATTAAACTTTATCAGGTCCACTATTACTTTTGTAACTAAACTCTATGAACTCACCAGCGTAAGCTGACCTTTTTAGCATGTGTTCTCATGTTTAAGATGATAGCACACTATTGGAAGATGCTCGGCAAGGGGCATGGTCATAGGCGACTCTGATAAATAATCGGGACCGCTTTAATTATCTTTTGGGCCTATTTCCGCACTGTTTTCAATAATGTAAACTTTATGTTTTCAAATAATAAATTTTAATCTAAATGGATGGAATAAAAACTATTCTTTGTACCTTATGTTATGATACTAAGATAGTAGCACCCAAAGGTTCGTATGCTTCCGCTGGACCATATTTCGGGGTGTTACAGTAAGCCTGCAAGAAGTTCGTTCATGAAGTCATTTTGTTTTTTTCTTATAAAATCTATCCGTTGTTGCTCAATGCTGCAATATGTTGTCACGGCGTACTCTTGAAATAGCCTTCTGCTCCTTTTTAAAATCGTATATTCGTTGAACCGATCGTGTATCTGGTATGCATAGTACATCTTCATTGTCAATTGTTTGTCTTTTTCACGTGCCTCACCTGCTACATCAACTAATTTAAGGCCTAAATGGTAGGCTTCTTCACCATAATAAAGAGTAGCGGGAAATGAAGCGACATGTAAGAAGGGTGGAGCTTATCAACTCGTTGCGGATCACCTCCATGTTGCTGAATGATAAAGTCGTAATTAGTTTCGCTATATGGACCACCTTCAAAGACTATAGCACCAATAGTATCGCCTGCATGTAGCTCATATTATTTCGGACCAACTACACCGAAGAGGCATAGTTTAAACTCTGGTATGTCATGGTCTTCCAACTTATTATGTGTTGTTCTAAATAACTGCACTAACTGATTGTGATTGTCCAAAATCTCTATTAAATCTTCTACAATATCATTTCTTAGCTTGTTATGGCTGTTCTCGAAGTGGGCTAATCGATTTTGAGCTTCATTCACAATATCATAGATATATAGCTATAAAAATCGTGGCCGTTCTCACTACGGTGGACACATGCTACCAATCCAGTGGTAGATCTTGCCAGAAACTTTGAAAACATATGAACCTTGGCCTCTATTAATATATTCCTCAACATCTGCACCTAAAGATGTCGTCGCGAACCTCTGATTGTATGCACGTATATTTTCCATGAAATGCTTGTCTGAAAAGAGCTGTTTTATATAGTCCAGATAAGTTTGGGTTGGAGCTAGATTCACCTTACCACCATTGCAACAACGGTAATACTCTGGCAAGGAACACCTACTATGTTTTAGCCTTTCTTCATACCAAAAGAGAGCCTTGCAATGTGTGCATATCTGATTGCAAGGGCCCATACCCACATATGTGTCGGGTGGTCCTGAAACAACGTAATTGTGGCTCCAGTTTAAACGAATATATATAAAAAGCATAAGGAAACTCCAATAATAATAATAATAATGATGATGATGATGATGATGATGATGATGATGATGATGATGATGATGATGATGATAATGATAATAATAATAATAATGATGATAATAATAATGATGATAATAATAATAATGATGATAATAATAATAATAATAATAAATAATGATAATAATAATAATAATAATAATAATAATAATAATAATAATAATAATAATAATAATAATAATAATAATAATAAATAAGAAAAATAATAATAATAAAATAAAATTTACCTTGCCTACTGCTGTCGGATGTGCCTATTACGGGTACGGGCTCCGCTGCTCATGCCTACCGAAGGAAACCTTGATACTGAAACATATGTCTAAACGTTAATAACTATAAGGGGGAATTGCGTATATATCCCTCCCAAAACACATAATTGCGTATATATCCAAGCCAAATAAATAATTACATATATATCCTTCCCAAATATTATATTTTTCGTATATATCCAAATTCTTATTTTATGTAATTTTAAATCCTAAAAATACTTGATAATTATAAGTTACATTGAAATGACTATCATACCCCTTTTACAAAAGATACAATCAATCATACTTATCACGTAGTTACTTCTTTCTTCTCAACATTCATCAACAACTGCAAACCCTAATATATACTCCGGTAATTAATCTCTTTTTGTTGTATTTTTTTTTCATATATATACGATCAACCATACCTAAATGATGTTTTAACATGCATACTAGAGTATTTAAAACTTAATCCCCAACCCTCTTGGAGTGACAGTCATTGTCACGAAGCATGCCTTTCAATAGGGTAATTACTCATATATCAAAAACTAACATAATGGCTGTAAACGCGTGACTTTTATAGATTCAGGAAGCACAATTTTCAGGCTCAAAGATGTTAGTTTAGGGCTGAGATTGATATGAGTTTTCATAAAAGTTGGAAAAATACTTGCAGTTTGACTTCTAGGGTCAAAGGTAAGGCTGAGCATAACCGAACAAGAACCGAACCAACCCGACTGAACTGACTAAACCTGTTAGGAACATGTTTTAATTATCAAGTGTAGGTCATTTCATTTGTAATAGGTCGTTAATAAATATGGTTTATAAATGTTTGTAATTGATTTCACAGCTCATGTAGTAAGCCCATGAGTCGTGATAGAAGGTTCTTCAGAACCAGGGAAACACCCTACTTATGTAAACATTATAAATACCCCTCCTGAAGGGAGAGGGTTGTTAGTTCTAATTGCAATTATCATTTTCATTAATCATTCATTAGTTCCTTCCACTTTCTCTCACTAAAACTTTCTCTCTAGAAATACATATTGATGTGATAAGATGGTGACATAATAAGTGGTATCGAGCCAAGGATAATTTAGGTTAATATTGATTAGATTTAATAGAATTCGCACTTAAAAACGTGTTTTAGATTGAAATTTATGGATTTTTTTGACTAAATACGTGTTTCAGCGAGTTTCTGCGAGTTTCTTATGAGTTTCTGCGAGTTTGGCGAGTTAGCCATGAATTTCTGCGAGTTTCTCATAAGTTTCTGCGAGTTTCTCATTGAAGTTTAGCGAGTTTCTGTTTGAATTTCTGCGAGTTTGCAGTTTGGCGAGTTTCTGGTTGAAATCTGGCGAGTTTCTTGAATTCTGGCGAGTTTCTGTTGAATTCTGGCGAGTTTCTTGAATTCTGGCGAGTTTCTGCTGAAATCTAGCAAGTTTCTGCTGAAATCTGGTGAGTTTCTTGAATTCTGGCGAGTTCATTGAAATCTGGCGAGTTCTTGAATCTGGCGAGTTCTTGAATCTGCGAGTTTCACTGAAATCTGGCGAGTTCACTGAAATCTGGCGAGTTTCTTGAATTCTGGCGAGTTTCTGTTGGATTCTGGCGAGTTTCTGTTGAATTCTGGCGAGTTTCTTGAACTTCTGCGAGTTTCTTTTCAAGTTCTGCGAGTTTCTTCTGCGAGTTTGGATTTCTGCTACTAATCTACCTTAATCTAAACAACCTTAACCTTAGTTATCTTTAAAGATCCAAAACACATCTTCACATTAAAAAAAAAAAAAAAAAAAAAAAAATTAATTTCTAGGGAGACTAAGCGTTCAATTTTACGCGAAATTCAAATTTTGGTTTAAGCTGTGAAAATTTTGGTCAAAATTCAAATTTTGGGCCCAAATTAATTTTTCGGTCAAATTTGGCGTCAAAATTGTCAAACCTCAAATTTTTCTTCCAACCTTAGAATTGCATTCTATAGTGAATTTCAAATTTTAGGGGAGATAAAATTCACTATATCAATGTCTCTAATGGTTTCACAAATCTCCTCACCTTCCATCTACTGCTTAAAATCTTCTTCACCAAACCTTGCTACTGATGATTCTGAAGATGCAAATGCATTTGTGGAATTAAACAAAAGAATGATGTTACTGACTAAGATGTTCTCACAATTTAAGAATTCAAAGAGTCAGATTTCATCTGATCCCCGAAATCAACCAGTCATGCAAGGTGAAAGAGTTGATGTACAAGGAAGGAATGCTCAAAGGCTTGTCAAGAATGATGAGAATCGCAAATGTCGATACGGACAATGAGGATGACAGCAGCAGATTTGGGGAAGATATCATACCCAACTATGACACCAAGCCCAACTTTGATGAAGAACAAATGGTTGAGGAAGATATCGTTTCCACCTACGACACAGAGCCTACATTGGAAAATCAGGATGACAGCAGCAGATTTGGGGAAGATATCATACCCAACTATGAAACCGAGCCCAACTTTGATGAAGAACAAATGGTTGAGGAAGATATCGTTCCCACCTATGACACAGAGCCTACCTTTGACAAAGAACAGATGGTTGAGGTACAATCTACTGTTGTTCATACTCTGCTTGCAAATGCGAAACAAACTGAGCAACCTGAATTCAGAAATGAAGGAGAGGTTGACCCGACATGTTGCACAATATCGCACAACTGTCATGTATCGAGCCCTTAGTTGCAAACAATACAACCGAATCATCAAATCAAATTCTTGAATCTGAAAACATTCTTCTCAAAAAGACCATTGCTCAATTTCAAAAAGAATTTTCAAAACTAGAGACACATTGCAAATCTCTTGAACTTAAAATGCAAAGTAATTGTGTGGATACATTAGTAAAAGAAAATGAGCATTTAAAGGCTCAAATTCAAGCAAAGGGGCTTGCGCATGTTGCGTTACAAAACAAGTTGAGAAGATTAACTGGCAAGAGTGTGGATACTAAGTTTACAAAACCAACAATCTTGGGGAAATCGTCACTACAACCAATCAGAAACCAATCAGTAGTTAGACAACCAACTGCTTTTAAATCTGAACGATCAAAATCTTCAAAACCACGGTTTGCCTCCCAAGTTGTTGAGAATAATCATTTGTCAAATCCAGTCACTCCACATTCCTGGCCTGAGAAAAATGCTTCTGTTTCTGTTAAATCTGTTTCTATTAAACCTCAACAAGTAGTTGCAACTGGCCCGTCTAGGATTAGTTCGAACACTGTGTCTAAATCGAGCATTAAAATTAAAAATTCATATGATACAAATGACACGTACAAGAACTATGATCTAGAAAAGGCTAGAAAAAGGGCACTACTCCAAAAAGATGGAATCTTAGGTTCACGACCTAGTGTGATGCTTTCTAGTGTGTTGCATAACACTGCTTGTAGTAGCAAACCAAAACCTAAGTTTAATCAACAAACAGTTAGAAATAAACCCGTTGATCTAAACGTAAAATTTGAAACCTAATAGGTGGATCAATATAGACGCAGACTCTTCCCAAAAGAAGTTTCAACATCCCTAGATCTAACCTTAGATGGATTCCAACGGGTAGAGTTTTCAACATTGTTGGTCTTGGGTGGATTCCTACAGCAAGATACTAAGTAGTTGCATCAAAACAAGTGTGAAACCCACAACATCTATCCCTGAGGTAGGAAAGGAAATCACCAAAATGGCATGTTCAGGTGTCAAGAAGATTACTGACACTACATCTTTATGCTTCTAACATCTGGAACCCAGTTACCCTTGGGGATCCATATTTCTTCTATCTTGCCCCTCCTATTTTCCTTACAGGTACAACAGCAATGGCTTCGGAATAATTCAGTTTCGGACCCGCACTTCAGCTATGGCTTCTAAGTACAATAGCTTAGGACCCGTTTCTCGCTGTCTAAAACATAATGATCCATCAGCTGCATCACCATTGTACTCAATCGTCAAGAATTGGAAATTTTGTTTGCTCCACTGTTTGGAGATTCTTTAGAAAGCCGTGCTTCAGATGTATCTAATGTTTCCGCTGCACAACCTGATCATATTATAATTCTAGATACACCCTGAATCTACAACAACAACCGTTGCTGGAGATGCACCTTCAATCGAATCTCTGGTAACAGTAGATCAAACTGTTTCCAACTACAATGACACAGTTGATGATCAACTAAATAAATGAGTAGAGTTGTTCTATCAGCAGCTGATTATCACGGGATATTTCTGGTACTTCACACTTGTTCGATTAATTGATCATACACGGTTACGCTGTCTCCGTTTTCATCATCAACATACGTGGTGTATGTTTCGATTCATCGAAAACATCGGGGGGAAGAGAGAGTATATGTCATGTGCTTTCTTTGCCTTCTTTGCGAAAACTCTTTTCCTTCACGAGTTTCTGCAATCAGGGGGAAGAAATGCGACGATATGTGGTTCAAACGTCTTACTTTGGTGTTATTGTTTCAACTTTCACTGGGTTATTTTGTGTGAAGTTACCTACATATGATGCTTTAACTGTATTATGATGCCTCGCACACGATCATTTTATCGAGTATTCGCATATACATAGTCGATTATCATTCCGATATACCGCAACAATCAGGGGGAAGTAGTATTATTTCATCTCTCAAGGTTTGTTTGGTGTGAAGTGTCTGCATACATGAGAAGATCTTGTTGATTTCTTCCATGTTACCCCCGAACGAATTTTCCGCATTATGTACAACTGTGATTACGTGACAATTCAGATTTCCTTGATGTGGTTTTCTGTTCATCTACAAATTCCGCTGTGCACTTAAAACTATAAAAAGTTAGAAGACATGTTAACTGCATCAAATTTGAATCTGATGAAGACGACTGTCAGTTTGGGAGGAAGCTGATTCAAAAACTTCATCAAAAGGAAGTGTATGGAGAAGTTTCTAAAGACATGCAGTGCGGATTGGGAAGATTGTTGAGAATTGCAGTTAATCTCTTACGGTTTCTCAGGATGAATCAGTTTAAAAGTCTTGATGTAAGGGAATTTGTTGAAAAACTTGATTGGGTCTATGTTATCAAGCTGAAATGAATTTGAAAAACAAAATAGACGCTAAAGGCACTGTGATTCGCAACAAATCTCGATTTTCAAAATAAAGGACCCTGTTGTACGCCTCAGTGCAATATTCCTAAACTTAAGGAGCGAAAGCTTCTTAATTTTTGAAACACAAAAATCTTTGTTCAAAATCAAATGTTCTTGAAATCCATTTCTTCCCAAATGAATTTCAAATGCCTCAAAAAGCATATTTTAATCAACATGTTTTCAAAAACAACATTCATATGCTATTTTTGAGGGGGAGAAATGTGATTAAAATTGATTGATCAGGAAGTTATGGAATCTCATAACGTGCTCGACTCAGATATCACCAATGAATTGACGAACTTTGAAATGTCGATGTCGAAAAGACTTGTTTCCAACAAAACTTGTCTTAGTAGAATGTACCAATTCGAGACACTCTTGATTGACATGAATTTTGACGGGTCAAACCTCCTTTTCAAGGAGTGTTTACATCTTCAAGATAGTTATTAGAGCTAGTTGTCACCTAAAAGTCGACAATGGATCTCTTTAACTATACAACGTAATCGTGTCTCGCGGGAATTGTCTATCAAGAGTCGATCAATTCAAAGTGCGAGCTCTACCCTCACCGTGCGATTTCGGTCAAAACTCATAAGCACATGTGGAGGGGAGTATTTCAAAACCAAAACTCTCAAGGTGTTACCAAAACATGTTTTTCATCATAAACATCTTGAGAGATTTTCAAGAAAAGTTTTGTGGCAACATAGGATAGTCATGGAGTTAAAGGTGACTAAGTTTAGGAATAAGCGTCCTATGATCCGCCAGAGTGGAGGGATCTACCCAAGGACACCACAAATAGTTAGTATTTAGAAGTCCTTAGGTATGATTGAAAAAGGAGAAATGAGAATCGGATAAAGAAGGAGTTGAAGAATTAAAAGAAAAGTTCAAGAAAAGGGTGAAAAGAAATAGCCCTCCAAATTATTCAACTTAGGCGAGACACGGGTTCAATTCATATACTCTTGGTTGTCACAAGATGACACCGGTATTGAAGACAAAGTCGTCATGGACCCGATGACGCAATGCACTAAACCTTCTAAGCCACTCAAGTTCTCTCAAAAGAACTTGTTTCATTCTCACGTGGAACCCTACGTAATCTATCGACTCTCTCTTGGAGATTGTTGGTATTGAAGAAGGAGACCCTCTCCTAGTCTCCGCTCGGGAAAATCAAAACGCACTAATCGAGTCTAGAGCCATGAGATTCATCAAAAGATCTCTTAGGAACACTATATATTTCATCACTTGTTGTTCAAACAATAAGGACACAAGTGACATTTTCCAGAGTCCCACGAGATCTTAGCAATCTGCGCGAACATTTATGAGGGATTCACAATTGTGATCCTCGGTGATTGAATGGAAATTCTGCCAGGTCAACATCAAACGACCGACAAAGATGTCACTCGGTAACTCCTTGTGGGTTACGCTTAGTGTGTCTCAAGCGGTCTGATCGTGGGGTGATGCTTGGTGTACCTCGGCGACTCATCCGAAGCTGTAGGTGTATTTGGTACATCACGTTATTTCACTTGTGGGACTCAGTTCGAGAACGACCTTTGTGAGAATTAGAGATGTGTTTTCACACTATGTCGTTAACACTCTCAAGTTCAAACTTGTGTTATTGGATTATTTCTAACCCATATTTTATGTTTTTCTTCTTATGGATGCTCACGGATAGAAAAGATCGTGCGAGACTTTTCACATGCTTCTACCAACATCAACACTAATTGAAAGTTCTCTCAAAAGCAAAGAAAATTTCGGAAAGATTCTACATCAAAGTCAAAGAATCGCAAAGTTATGAGATAAAGATCAAAGTTAAAGATGTTGATAAAGCGATTTCACAACCGATCACAACAACAAGAACAAAGAACAAAGATGCAAAGAATCAAAGACGTCACAAGCCATGAGCGCCAAAGAAGTTCAAGGCGTCAAACGACCTAAGCAAGACAACAAATGATGACCAACCCTTGGGGAGATTGTTAGGAACATGTTTTAATTATCAAGTGTAGGTCATTTCATTTGTAATAGGTCGTTAATAAATATGGTTTATAAATGTTTGTAATTGATTTCACACTCATGTAGTAAGCCCATGAGTGTGATAGAAGGTTCTTCTAGAACCAAGGGAAACACCCTACTTATGTAAACACTATAAATACCCCCTCCCTAGAAGGGAGAGGGTTGTTGGTTCTAATTGCAATTATCATTTTCATTAATCATTCATTAGTTCCTTCCACTTTCTCTCACTAAAACTTTCTCTCTCTAGAAATACATATTGATGTGATAAGATGGTGACCTAACAAAACCGAACCCAACTGACCAACCTTTGGCTCGGTTCGTGAATTTTAGTTTTCTTAACTTTCGATTTCGGGTCGGGTAGTTTACTGATCAGTAACTATATAATGCAATATGCATGATTAGTATATAAAGCAATATATAGTATTTGCATTGTATAGTATATAATGCAATAATATGCATGATTAGCATGTAACTCAGTAGCTATATAATGTAATAGGTGATTAATTTTAGGTTGAGAAAAAACGTGCCAAGTAAATAGGTTCTACTATTAGTTGCTACATGCTAATGGCTACTGTAATTATCTAATTGTAATGCAAGTTATGAAACTTATGCTTTGGATTTTTTTAAGTTGTTACTTGTCTGGTATTTACCATTTTTAACTTGTATTTTGGCTACTGTGATGTTGCACAGCAGCTGCACTATTTGCAGGAAAAAACCCGAGTTGACCCGAGTCCATTTAGTTCGGTTTCGGTCCAGCTTTTTCACACATTTCAGGTTTTGGTTCAGTTCAAGTCTGCCCGGTTTGGTTCGGGTTTGACCCGATGCTCAGCCAAGGTGTTGCTTTACGAGTACAAGATTTATATGGGTTAAAAATACTAAAGAAAAATAGTTTGACTTTCAATGTTTTATGAATTAGAAAGAAAACCAGGTCTTGTTACGATGGAACAAAGAAGAATTTATGTTTTGTGTTAGTTCGTAATTAGCAGTTTTATAGATATATGTAGTTTGTTGCATTTAGTCTTTGTAATTTGGTTGAATCTTAGGGGATATATGTGTAATTATTACAACTAATTAAGAAAAGGGTATAATGGTCAATTCCAATCCAAATTATAATTATCAAGGATTTTTGAGATTTAAAAATACATAAAATTATAATTTGGATATATATGGCAAATTTAATGTTTATAAAGGATATATACGCAATTATGAGTTTAGCTTGGATATATACGCAATTATGTGTTTTGGGAGGGATATATACGCAATTCCCCCTATAATAATAACATTAGCTATACTAGGTGAGTACCCGTACCTAGCGGCAGCGGTTTCTAGCGTCAGATAATTAATGATTTGTGATATTGTGGTGAGTGTTTTGTGTAGCGTTTAAAATAGAACGTGAGCCGATGAAAATGCAATTGCAAACGGTTGTACTATACGATAACTAAAGTGTAGACAAAATTCTTAACATCTATCAAAACAACATATAAAAACATTTAATGAAAATGAAAGTAAACATTACATCAGTTATGAGATAAAAACTAACAACATACGTTACTTGTCGCGTAAAAACTAACAAGGATGAGATTAATAGTGCATTTGTTAAGAATAACGCAAGTACCAAAATTAGCATGAATGTGATTAGCCCAAAATAAAAAAACAATGGGCTAATTTTGGCTATTTTGTAAAAGATTTGGGCACATTTAGCCCCATTTTTTTTTGACATGTGCGTATTTAGCCTATTGAAAAGTTAAATGTGCACTAACGGGCACATATTTTCTCTTAATTGTAAAACATTATAATCGTTTTTGAAGAAAAACTTATATATAATATATTTATATAGCGACAGATCGTTTTGTGTTAAAAAAGTTTATGGGTTCTAAACGAAAAATAATAAAAGTTTGAAGATTTGGGATTAAACATAATGTTTTGAAACCCGGTTCGACCCGGGTGGTTCAACCGGTTGAACCGTTCCCGTCGAAAAACGGGTCGATTTAAACCGAGTCAACCCGACAGGTTGGGTCAAAACGGGTCAAATTAAGCGAGGTCAACCCACGGGTTTGAAACGTCCAGTCAACCGGTTTTCGATATGTATTAATAGTTTCAAATTTTCACTTTTTACTTTTTAGTTTTCTTTTATATATAGTATAGCGGTACCCTTGCGTTGCGGCAATGGTACCACGTGACGATTAACCGGAGAAATAGATCTCGATGAGACCTGATTCACCAGTTTGTATCGGTTTCAACGGGTCCTCTCTAGTTCGTTTTCGGATGGCTGTTATTGGTTAGCCGAACCGGTGGCGACACCGGTTTTCGGTTGAACCCGTTGGTTCGGTCCGATTTTCAAAACTATATGTACCATCAACTTGTTAGCTTGTATGAAGTTTTATGTGTTTTATTAATTTGTATAATGTGTATAATAACATGTATTTTTTATTTTATGGTGTTTTAAAAATAACATTAATTAGTGTGTTAATTATTTTATATTTAGATTTATGTTGTATCTTGTTTAAATTGTACATTGTGAAAATTTATTGTACTTTTTAATAAATGGTGTTTTAATTGGTTGTTTTTAATTTGGTGGATATACTTTTAATTGGTTGTACAATGTGAATAAATTATTGTACTTTTAAGTAATGGGGTGTTTTAAAAAAATTATTAATTACACAATACATTTCTCTCACCTTTGACTTTCAACTCTTCACTTTTCAAGGTTTGACCGTTTTTCTATTATATATAGTATAGATATTTATTACTCTGCAAAACATATAATGTTTATACCTTGCGTTAGACGTGGTCTTCTGCCGCATGTATTTTGTCTATTTGAAGTAGGCAAATGAACTTCAGTAGTTGTTGATGAAGAACCACCATTCACAGGTTCATTGGCTGTATCTGTAGAGCATGTTGCAGCTATAGTATGTAAACGCATACACTCAATAGGTATATGAGAAGCATGTTCTGAAACAGGTGAACCAAGGATCGCTGGTTCGTGTAACTTTTTTGCACCTGTGGTACGTAAATAATGTTAGGAATGAGTAAAAAGTGTCCCATCATAAATAGAACAATTTCTTTTGTAGTACTAAATGTTAACGTACATAACAAATTCATTATTGCAGGACTGTCCATGGAAGATGAATGTATAATTCTTGTGTTGTCCGCTATTTCTGATTCAACATGCATATAAACATATGAACATGCCTTTCCCTTTATCATTTGAATGGGTGGATTGCATCGACGATTCACCAATAGTAGGTATAACATTGTTCCCTGGCTCATTTAAAGTTTATGCGTCTTTAGTGGGTAAAAAAATATAACGAATTAACAAATGTAAGTTATCTGTGTATAAAGAAAGGTGCAATATTACGTAAAAAAAAAAGTGGGATCAATTACATACAAAAAAGGTCCATCAGTACAAAAGTGTCAATTGAATATGTGTCGCCGCTTTTAGTTCTTTTACTTGACTGCAACTCAGGAGTGTCATAAATATCAGGAACAGGATGTTTGCGTTTTTCCACTTGGAATGTAGGGTTGATAGATAAATGTTTTTCGCTTGGATTAGTTGTGCATACATGGCCAACAATTCCACTATACATATTTTCTGAAAGCATAAGATGAAAAAAAAAATAAGGCAATTTCAATAAACAAAGAGTTGAAGCTGCAAAGTAAGGTGGATACAAAAAGTATGTGAATATTATACTTACATTGAGTTGTCGCTTGCAGATGAGTAGGCGCGTAAGCAAAGGGTCTGTAGCAACCATGGGTATTGGTCGTTTGATGTTCATCAAATGTAAGTGAGCTTTGTACCGGTGGAATGACAATTTGAGACGCGTACATTGGATACTCCATCGGTTACAGAAGACGCAAGTGTATCGCTGTATAACCGTCGATTTACGATGTCGTTGTCTTTCGAGATTACACATTGTGAATGAACCCCCTATCCAACAGAATCAACCTTAGGTATGGCTTTTTGTTTCGAACGCATATTGTAGACAGTAGTTTAAAAATGTTTTTATGTATAAGGTTTGAGCTACGAGCAGACGAATTTAAAAGGCAATAGGTAGCAATCGACAAATACATAGTGCTTCATTATGATTGAACAAAGTTGCATTGGATTTAGGCATTAATATTATTGTATAAGCAAAGGAGTTTAGCAGATAGCATGAATGAATGCATGGGCATCATGATATAGGCACACTTTTCATGCAAATACTTAAATTAGCATGCAAATGTGAGATTAGAACCACGCAGAATCAACTCAACTGTAAATGATGCAGTCATACAAACTGAAATCAAACCTCAAGGGGACATAATAAAACGTAAAAAACAAAGCATTATAAATATGAGTATACCTTGTTTGAAAGTGCGTGCTTGTTTTGGTTCACCTGTTTTGCCTGCAATTGTTACAAATATCTCTGAACAGCAATAACAGCAGTACAAAGATGAATGCAGATGAAGAAAACGTGAAACATACCTCTTCCAGTAAAGGTTACGATGTTTCAGCATCATTTTTTCCCTCTCTCTTCATGTGTGACTTTGGTCATCTCATTACTGAAGTTACTTAGTATAAGACACGAAGAAGCTTCCATCACTAACTCCGACCGCTAGATGTTTGACAACATTGTACTTTCAAAATAACCCTAGCCCTTGATTAAATTTTGGTGTAAAAGTTGATCTTAACAATTATATAGTGGACATGTGGAAGATCAAAATATGCAATGCATGTTTTATTCATCAAAACCAGGTTTCATTAAGTAGCATGTGTTATTCATAAACTGGGCTTCATTAACCGGGTCAGCGAAAACAAGGTTTATAAGGCCAAAATGTTAGCCCTTGGCGAGCAACCCATCAACGGTTTTGGCGGGAAAATAAGGGTGTTAAACGGCACCGTTTTGAGCTCGCGTTTAATATCTATACTACTTATAAAGCATTTAGACACTTCCCTCCTATTTAATTTTTAAGATTTCCTAAAATAGATTTTAAGCAAATACAAGTCAAAAAACATAATTTACAAGTATGTAAAGCACAAATCAAACTACAAAAACACAATTTCTTACATACAATTAATACATTGTTAAAAGGGAAAATGACACAAATAGACCGCGCGCCCTAATGCATATCACTTTATAGACCACTTTTATTTTTAAATTTGATTATAGACCGAGGGCAACCGCTGTCATTGGGCAACTCAACCACATTGCGACAAGTGTCCCGTATGTGTAAGGTATTGTTTTTTGGGCAACCAAAAGTCGTTGGGCAACCGTATAATTTTAAAAAGGGTTCTATCGTCATTTTACGTTAGATAAAAAATTACACATTTAAATAGTAAAAGTACAGTATCCATTAATTAAGAGAGTTCAAAATCCAAAAGTCACTGACCAATAAAGCATCCATAGTTATCGGTATTCTCTGTTTTTGCTTTTCGCAGTACTATTTTCACAAATCAAACCGTCTTTAAAGGTACAATGTTGATTGCAAAACCACATTTGATTCATCAAGTTTTAAAAAAATGTTCCCAAATATGGTACGTAAATATTCTTCTCGTTGTTTATTACATATGATTATTTCCAATTGGTTCTGTGTTATAATAAATCGTTTTTGTTATTCGATGAATACCTATGTTAGATAGGTGTTAATTCCATTTTATAATCCATTGCTCTTTTTATGTGTATCTTAGATGTCGTTAGTTATGTATGTAACATTACTTGATTTATTGTGTTAGGAATTAGAAATTCCGGTATTAAAGTCGGTCAGCCATTCGAGTAAAGTATATGTAATCGTAGAAAGCTCGTAGTCGTAGTTATTTTAAGTTAAGTAGTATTTAGTTAAGTAACACCGTGGAGTTATTTTAAGAAGTAGGTCTTTACACCCTGTATACCACGTATGCACGATCCATGACCGTTGTGTGGCGTTTATGTAAGACTATAAATACTCTCTACCTCCCAAGGTAGAGAGTTGGAGCTCATAATAATATCTTTCACTTTCTCTCACTAAGTTCCTAAACCTCTAACTTTCTCTCTAGAATTCCACTTATCGCCCACTTTGTGTTATGGTTTGATGTGTAAGTGAAAACCAATATCTTACAATTGGTATCAAGAGCCATGGTTAGATCATATCTTGCACATCTTTGGATTTCTAGTGGTTTTAGGTGGTTTTGAGTTTGAAAAAGTTTAGTGGTTTGTGCATCATTTGGTTGATTTCTTGTGTTAAAGCTTGGATTTTGTTAGTACTTTTATGTTTAGAATCATCACAAGTGTTTAGGTTTTCATTTGGTAGCTTGAATCATCTTGGTTGGGTTGTTTTGGATTGAAAAGTGATGTTTGTGAAGTTTTCTTGCTAGCGACTTGACCTACGGATTACTTTTCTTGCTAGCGACTTGCTTTACATTTTGTAGCGAGTTGCGGTTTGTGGAGTTAGCGACTTAGGCTTAGCGACTAACGGTACAAGTAGTGGATTCTCCACTACGGGTAGCGACAGTGTTAGCGACTTGGTAAGTAGCGAGTTGCTATTTAGCGACTTGATTCTTTAGCGACTTGTATCTTAGCAATTCTTGCCAAAATTTTGCTAGCGACTAGAGGCTTAGCGAGTTGCTATTTAGCGACTTGTCTTTTGTTTAGCGACTTGGGACTTTAGCGACTTGGTGGAATAGCGAATTAGTAGTTAGCGACTTGGTGCATAATTTTCTAGCGACTTGGGTGATTTTTTACGGTTTCTCTTGATTTAGTAAAATCCCGTGAAAGAATCTATTTCCGGTTTAATCATAGAGTTATAAAATCCGTTTAAATCATAACATGTCTACCAACGTTCCTACAATCATTTCCTTTGTTGTCGAGGATGTTCAAGCGGTGGTTCGGATACTCGTCCACCCATGCTTGATGAGCCGACTACGACTCTTGGGCTCAACGAATCAGATTGTCTTGTCTTGGAAAGGAAAATGGTGTCAACATTCTCAAATCCATTGATGAAGGACCATATCGGGTTGAGACGACTAGAGATGTACTTGATCGGTGAAGATGGAACTCGATTTATGGAATGGACGGACCAAAAATGTATGATGAGCTTGATGATAAGGAGAAAAGAGATTCGATCTTGATATCGGGGCTTTAACATTGTTCTTCAAGGTCTTCCAAAAGACATCTACAAGGCGATCAATCACAACACGAAGCAAAAGGCGTATGGGATAATGTCAAGATGCTTCTCTCGGGTTCGAATTAACTATGGAAGGCAGAGAATCACAACTCTATGATGAATTTGAACACTTCAAGATGAAACCGGATGAGAGTGTCTATGAGTACTATGTGAGATTTCATAAGGTGGTGAATGATATGAGGAACATCGAATGACTATGCCTAACATTCAATTTGAACTCAAAATTTGTGAACAACATGAATCCCGAATGGCACAAGTTTGTCACCTCTGTGAAGCTCACTAAAGGATTGAAGAATACAAACTATGAGCAACTCTATGCCTTCCTCCTTGAGAATGAGAGACATGCTATGTTTGAAAAATGATTCTTAATCGGTTCAAAACCAACCAGGGAGAGACAAGCTCATCTAATGACTCAAGCGCCTTCTACTCAAACATCGGAATCACAACCAAAGCCTCACAAGTCATACCCATGGGTAATGGTAATCACAAACTCATTCACGATCCTATGTTCAAACAAGGCGATCTTTGATGCACACGTGGGTAACATCATTAATCAACTAGCTCTTACGATTAGTCAAAACATGAATTCTCTCCCACAAACCAACAACAACCTCGAGCGACATCTAACCCACACAATCAAGCTCTTGTTAAAGATGGGAGGATCGTGGTGCAACCGAGTTCGGGAAAGGCAGTATGATCGGGGAAGAGGTGGGTGGTAGAGGTTATGTTGGTAATCGAGAATCGAGGAAGGAATGGTAATCAAGGTCAAGCTAAGCCGATCAAATGTTATAATTGTGGAGGTGAGGACACATTGCAAGGGCGCACATCTCCAAAACGTCCACGAATCTTGATTACTTTAGAGATAAGATCTTGCTTGTACAAGCTCGGGATAATGGTCTTGCTTTGGATGAAGAGGAATTGTTGTTTCTTCTTTGAGGGCAATGCCAAGACCTATGATGCGAGATGTGGATGAGCGACCTATTCGGAGATAGGTCACAATCATCGAATGCCTTTCAAGTCGGCGATTGTGATGCATCGACTCGATGTGGATGATGGACCCTCTGCACACACAATTTTATGGCTAGCATTTCTTCAATGGTTTCTCCCAAGGTCTCTTCTTCACCACAAGTGGCCCATCCAAAGACAAACTCATCTCGGAGGTATTAAAATTATACGATGATCTTGATGTGCAAAGATGCATGACAAAGTACAATCAAGCTGAAACTTTTGAATCAAATATTGAAAATATGGATAGTATCAATGTTGTCCCATATGATCAATATGTGAAACAAAGTGAAAGTGAAGTTGTACCAAGTGATGCATCTTCTGCGATCAATAATGATTATGTTTTGATGAATTCTTGCATGTGCCTCGATGATTACATTGTTTCGAACTAAATGCCTATAAAGAGCGTGTTGCTATTTATGAACAACGTGCAAAATTTGAGTTGACCACTCGTGAGCGGGAAATGGATGACCAAGTGCGTACAATCATTAGAAAAAGTAATTTTAGAAGAAGTATTAAAACAAGAGTTAAATTCCTTGCAAGAAAAGCTTTCTAAAGCGCTAAACAAAAACAAGAACTTCAAGAAAATGTGAAAATGCTTAAGCAAGAATTTAATGCAAAGGAATCAAAACTCTTGAAAGATTTTCTAATCGAAAACTTTGAAAAACAAACTTGAAAACAAGTTGTACATACAAGGAACACCATTGATTGCTCACATGATCACTAAGCATAGAGTCTTAAGCGATAAGCACAACATTCCCTTATTGAGGAACCAAATCCAGAGGTCATTAAAAGGCTAGAAATGCTCATAAGGTTCTTTATGATGGCAATGAAATCCTTAAACCTAGGCGAAACCTAGTTGCGTTGAGTGCCTTGAGGAAGATAAGAAATCGAGATGAAGTCACTAGGAAAAGATGAACAAGAAATTAGATGATCCTAAATGTAAAGAGAAGAAAATAAAGATCACACCCCATGATTACAAGAAGGAAAGCTGGATTTCCTTGAACAAGTTTAAGCCTCGGACATTGTTGACTCCGAACAAGTTTTTGGAAAATGGATTTAGATAAGCGAGAAAATGAAAATATTGTTGAAACAAACCCTCCCTTTGGAAAATGCCTAGAAGCATTGTGTATCCTCCTAATACACCAATGCATCTAGTTCGAGAACTATTGCTACTAAAAGCAAGATCTTAATCGGTCAATATGTTATTTTCAACTATTTGTTGATTTTGAGAAAACTTGTAAGAAAAGGATCACACCCTTTGGGATAGCGAAGGGAAAGGGTTTTGAACAAACAAAAGAATGCTATTTAAGCGAGGTCATGCCTTTCTTTAAACTTCTAAAAGATCACTTTGAGAGTCTTAAAAGGGATGAATCTCGATATTAAGGGAATGGAAAAGGAATTTGATGCAATGATTGTTGAAGTTAGTAACTATGAGCGTGCACTAAAATATAATGAGATTGAGAGGAAGAACTTGCATACATTAAATGAGACTCTTATTCTTGAATGTGTTGCTCAAGATATGTTTTCATCGCTACAAATTGTTCTATTAATGCTTCCCAATTTCATGAACTATCTGTTGCCCGAAAGTCTCCCATGATCGTGTCATTGAGCTTGAAAAACTAATTACGAACTAAATGAAAAATTGAGCGGATGATCACGACAATTTGGTTAAACATTTTTCTAAACTAGAAGTTGAGCATTTTAATTTACAACTAAAATATCAACATCTTAAAGAAAATGTCAAAACTTCAAATATCAAGACATCCTCGGATGCTCGAGTTTGATGCGAGTTTTCAAATTAACAAGCGTGATGAGCAGATTCAAGCTCATTGCAACACGATCGAGAAAGTTGAAAGCCCAAATCTCTCAATTAAAAGGTCAAGCGAACAATATGACGGGCTCCCAAATGCCTCCTCCTTTAGATTCTTAGAATTCTCAAGCGTTTCATCTTCAAAACCTAGTAAATGCATTACAAAAGGAAAGCGAAAGTTTTCTAGAAGAAAATGAAAAGGTTAAACGTCATTTCAATGAGTTATTTGAATCAATAAAGGTCACTCGTAACAAAAATAACGAACAAATAGCTTCATTGCAAAAGAAATTGAGAATCGAAGAGTCGGGTAAAAGGAAAATGCCAATGACCAATGGGGAGAATGGTGTATCAAAGGTTCACTCTTGTAATAAATATGCTTTATGCGTGAAATATGTCCTCCTCATCTCGGGAACAACAAACTTGTTGTTCAAACATACTTCTCATCCCTTAAGGATTGCCTAGAATGTCTGCGTGAGATTGTTGAAGAGGATAAGTTAGAGAAACCTCATGATAATGCAATTGGACATGCATGCTTATATGCCAAGCGATCTCAAGAAATCCTAGAATGCTTGATCACAATATGCCCAAAGTCCTTAGGTGAGAGAGTTAATCCTTTGATTCCATGTTCGATGCCTAATGCCAAGTATGATATACATTCGATGCCCAATGTTTTGAATGTGAACCTTAGTGTGCCTTTAAGTAGTTGATTCGGATCATCAATGCTAAGAAAGAGAACTCAAGTGTGCCTTCTAGGAGTACAAATCCCGGCACTTCTAGTTTTAAGAAAGTGAACCTTAGTGTGCTGCATGTAGTTCGGATCGGCACATCTAAGCGGTGATGCAAAGAGTAGTAAAACCAACTAATGTTCCCATTCCTCTCTGAGAGTGTCGGTGACATTAAAGGGAGCGGTCAAAGTCTCAAGACAATACAAGGAATGATAGGACCTCAAGCTAAGAATGTGCCTTTGGAAAGAGTAGAAGAACAATCTAGGAACTTTAAGTTTGAACCGAATAAAGCGAATCGTGTTGATTCTAGTATTAGCCATAGGCGTCTTGTAATTAATTGAATTCGATACTATTTGCAAACCTTGTATTGATGTGCTTGAATTACATTTCTAATCATGAATGTGGTGTTAATGTTTTGCCTAATGATGTTAATTGTCCGATTAATATTGTTAATGCTAAAATTCATGCTAAGAAGGCTAAAAGGCAAAAGCGAAAGAAAGTTAGAAAGCGGTGGAAACCCGGGAAGAACATTTAGTAAGGTAGGCTATTATTGGATACTTGTTGGTCATAAGACTAATCGAGACAATGCCCACTAGAAAATGGATGCCTCTTGGTAGAACTATTCCTTAAGAAGTGTGCACACTGTGAGCAGGGCTATCTGAGACACTAATCTGCATCTATTCACAATGATTCCATTGCCTTAATTTACGATATGAATGCTTCTATTTACGATGTGGGTGTTCCAACCATTGTTACTAACCAAATGGAACCCATTCTTGCATGGGGATCCCAATTATCGATTATCCATTCTTATGCGTGTTCAAGCTGCGGATCGTTCAAATCGTTACGTGGTACACGGACTCAGTTGTTCCAAGCATATGTTGGCGACCGGTCACGGCTCATGAACCGTGAGCAAATTCATCGGGACGATTAGATTCGGGAATGATCATTTCGGTGCTATTATGGGTTATGGAGACTATGTTGTTGGCAAAGTGTTATCTCCGGGGTTTACTATGTAGAAGGTCTTGGTCACAACTTGTTCTCTGTTGGTCAATCTGCGATTACGATCTAGAAGTAGCCTTGAAAACATACACCTTCGTTAGAGAACTTGATGGTAAGGAACTTTTAAGAGGTTCACGTGGTTCAAATCTATACACCATCTCTATCGAAGATATGATGAAGTCTTCTCAATTTGCTTCTTTGTCAAAGGCCTCTAAAACAAAGTCATGGTTATGGCATCGTCGTCTCAATCACTTGAACTTGGTACCATCAATGATCTCTCTCGAAAGGACTTAGTTGTAGGTTTACCTAGACTCAAGTATGAAAAGGATCACCTTTGTTCGACATGTCAATTGGGAAAAAGCAAAAGTATGCCCATAAACCCAAACCTACTAACTCATCACGAAGTTCTTCATATGATTCATATGGATTTATGTGGACCAATGAGGGTGCGAGAATATCTTTGGGAAGAAATATGTGTTAGTTGTGGTTGATGATTACTCTAGATTCACGGGTCAAGTTCTTAAGGACAAAGGATGAAACTCACGATATCATCATCAAACTCATCAAGCAATTGCGAGTTCGACTTAACAAAGCGATCGAGAATAATCCGAGCAGACAATGGGCGGGTTTGTCAACAAACAACTCGGTGAATTTTATAAGCGTTGGAATCGACCATCAAAGAAGTGTTCCACGAACTCCTCAGCGAGCGGTGTAGTTGAAAGGCGAAATCGAACTCTTGTAGAAGCCGCTAGAACAATCTTGATTTACTCAAAGGTTCCAATGTTTCTCGGGATGAAGCTATTGCCCTTGCATGCTACACACAAAATCGTTCCACGATTCACCTTGTTCATGGAAAAACTCCATATGAACTTGTCCACAACAGAAAACCTAATCTCTCTTTCCTTCGTGTGTTTGGTGCATTGTGTTATCCAACTAATGAGGACAAGACTTAGGCAAACTTAGAGCTAAAGCGAGACATTGGAGTATTTGTAGGGTATGCACCAAACAAAAGGGATACGAATCTACAACAAAAGAACCCGAAATATCATGGAAACAATTCACGTTCGTTTGATGGTGACCGGTCAAATGGCTCTGGACAATCCGATTCGGGACCCGCACTTCAAAACAGTCCCATTGGTTCATCCTTGTTCCAAACTCTTCTCAAGAAACTCCATATGTACCTCCATCGAAGATGATTTAAAGAAATTGTTTGATCCTATGTTTGATGAACTTTATGAGCCAAGTACTAATGAGGTGTCAATTTCTACAACAGAGGTGCTCATATTCACGAGAATGAAGTCAATCCTCGGTCTCAATATCTTTAAGTCAAGAAGCACTGCTGCTGATCCTTGATCTCATCAACAAATCATCATTCTTCAAATGTACATCATGGGCATTTACGGCATCAATGATGAAGTTAATCCCTTTGCTACTCACGAAGATGCTCCATTTGAAAACATATTTGCTCTGAATCATCATCGAACCATCTTCTTGAGGAGACATCAACTCTGCTACCTCGGTCCCTCAACAAGCGCCACATGAACACCTTAGAAAATGGACTCACGATCATCCATTGGACAACATCATTGGAAATCCTCTCGTCTGTATCAACACGGAAACAACTTGCAACCGATGCCTTATGGTGTTTCTTCAACTCCGTACTCTCTAAGATCGAACCAAAGGATGTCAAAGCGCCATGAGCGAAGGCAATTTGGTTCAATGCTATGCAAGATGAAATTCATGAGTTTGATCGACTTGATGTATGGGAGTTAGTACCGCTCTCGAGTGTGCCATGATTATTGCTCTTAAATGGATCTTCAAAGTGAAACTTGATGAGCATGGTGATGTATTGAAGAACAAGGCTCGATTAGTTGCTAAAGGATACCGTCAAGAGGAGGTATTGACTTTGAAGAATCTTTTGCTCCAGTTGCTCGAATCGAGGCAATCGAATCTTTTGGCTAATCTTGCTAGTAAGAACATGGTAGTCTATCGGATGGATGTAAAGGCGGCATTTACGAGCGGAGATCTTAAAGAAGTCGTCTCGTCGACCAACTGAAGGATTTGTGAATCAAGAGCATCCTACTCACGTTTATCGTTTGAAGAAGGCTCTTTACGGTTTAAAGCAAGCTCCAAGGGCATGGTATGATACCTTGTCAAAGTTTCTTCTATCTACGGATTTAGCAAAGGAGATTGATCCAACATTGTTCACCGGAAGTCGAGCAAACATTTAATTCATGTTCAAATTTATGTTGATGATATTATCTTTGCCTCGTGACCCAATGGAATGTGATCGTTTTCAAATGAAATGAGTTCAAAATTTCAAATGTCAATGATGGGACAAATGTCATTTTCTTGGGATTACAAATTTCGCAAAGTCCGGAGGCATTTTCATAAATCAATCTAAATATGCAACCGAGATCTTAAAGAAATTTGGATTTGATTCAAGTGACCACATTGACACTCCATGATTGATCGAACCAAACTAGATGAGGACCACTCGGGGATCATGATTGACCAAACAAAATATCGTAGTATGATTGGATCACGATGTACCTCACGCTAGTAGACCGAGACATCTTGTTCATTGTTTGCATGTGTGCTAGATACCGAGCTAAGCCTACTAAAAAGCACCTTGAAGCGGTTAAGCGGGTCTTCGGTATCTCAAGGAACCATCAATATGGGTCTTTGGTACCGAAGGACACCGGTATGTCACTAACGACCTATGCGAGATCTTGATCATGCGGTGTCAAGATACTCGTCAAGTACATCCGGAGGTGCTCGGTTTTGGGTGATAAGCTTGTGAGTGGTCTTCAAAGAAGCAAATGAGTACTTCTATTTCCTCTACAGAGGTGAATACATAGCCATGTCATCTTGTTGTGCTCAAATCTTATGGATGAGATCTCAATTATCGACTATGGCTTTGAATTCAACAAAATCCCTCTGTCTTGTGATAATAAAAGTGCTATTGCTCTCTCATGCAACAACGTTCAACACTCAAGAGCAAAGCATATCGACATTCGACATCATTTCATCGGGAACAAGTGGAAAAAGGTGTGGTGGAACTCTATTTTGTGAGGTGCGAATACCGGTTAGCGAACATCTTCACCAAAGCTCTTCCAAGAGAACGTTTTGAGTTTATTCTTCCACGACTTGGCTTGAAAAGCCTTCAACCGAAACACTCAAGCGTCTTGAGGAGGAAGGCGAGGAGTAAAGGTTTCCTTCATCTATCTCTTGTAAATATCTATTCAAAATCAAATAGAAAATTATAAAACTTTCAAAATCCATAAAAAAAAAAAAATTGAAAAATCTTGAAAAATTCCAAAAATATTGTCTTTTGTCATGTTTTCCTCGATTCGATAATATCTACGGTCTTTGTGTTGTCATTCAAAGAATGACACGGGACTTTAGATGTTGTTCGAATGTTAAATATATATATATATATATTGGGAGAAAGATAATAAATGGTTTATTGTCATTTCGAAAAGCGATGGTTAACCGCATTTTTCAAAGAAAGAACGAGCCATGCTTTACCATGTTTTTCAAATTCCATGCTCGATTCTATAAACATTTATCTCTTGAAAACTAAGCGCTTTGAAAAATAACTCGGTCTCTATTTTTGATAATCATCCGGACTTATTTGTCAAAATATCAATCTCTCAATCAACAACCTATGTCATTGATTGAGGGGAGAATGATTTCAATTAAATTAAAAAGTTATTTGGCATTCAATTGTTTTCAAAAGATATTCATGCATGTTTTATCAATGGAGTTTAAAGTCTTAAAATCCGATCCTTATCGATTAAAACGCTTTCATAATCAAGTCACAATTCTCCTTAAAAGCTTTCAAAATCAATTTAAATCTATAAGAGATCACAAATCTCAAATGATTTGATAATTGTGATCGGGGAGAATGTGTGATTTAAATTGGATTTAAAGCGATAATTCGGTAAATGGTTTTATAAGGATGAACATGCTCTCCTTCCCACATGTGACAAACGATTTCAAATTTTCCATGCACATGTTGAGGGAGCATCTATCTTAAACCTATGATGTATAACGTGATCACTTATCTCGATGTGCGGGTTCCTCTAGTATGTGCAAAACTCTTTTCAAATCTCGAGGCACATATTGAGGGGAGCAAACTTATGAAAACCTCATCCTTCCCAAAATGCTTTATCTACTTGTCTTGATTAGGAAGTGATGTTGATATCTTTAGAAAATGGTAATCAAAAAGTTAATTCTTCCTCTTGCCTCCGTGTGCAAAGCGATTTCAAACATTTGATGCACATGTTGAGGGGAGCACTTGTTCTAAAAATATCAAAAACAATTCGGTACAAAATGTTTTGATAATATATCACAAGTATCGGATTGATTTTCAAATGGTTTTCAATTGGTTCCAATGGCGGATGAACAATACCAAATAGACCGACCAACTTTACTTTATATGCGGTGATATAAGGATGATAAGGTTAGGTATTGTTCCCATGATCCGCCGAACCGGAGGGATCTACCGAGGACTATCCACTAGTTAGTGTAGAGTTCTTAGGTATGATGATAAAAGGAGAAAATGAGATATGGGAAGAGTGCGGATGAGAGGCGAGCAATCTTGGAACAAACCCAACAAGGTTCTTGCTATGAAGTCTCGGTAAGCTTGAAGGGTTGAAGAATTAAAAGAATTGAATGAGAAAGGGTGAAAACAAATAGCCTCCATATATTCAACCTTAGAGGCGAAACCGGGTTCAATTCATATGCTCTTGATGGTAACATCGGTATTGAAGACAAGACGTCATGGACCCGATGGCCTTGCACTTCAACTTTCCAAACCACTCAAGTTCCTCTTAAAAGGACTTGTTTCATTCTCACGGGAACCGACATTATCTATCGACTTTCTCTTAGAGATTGTTGATATTGAAGAAGGAGACCCTCTCCTTAGTCTCGACACGGGATCCAAATATGCACATATTGAGTCTAGAGCCACGAGATCATCAATAAATCTCATTAGGACACTTTCAATGAAGACTCTCTTTCACACAATGTGGAAAGAGATTATATCTTGAGTCCTACGCATTATCCTTGTGGTATTGCGAACATCCGAGTGATGTGTATACATATTCACAATGAAGATGGAAAGCCTTCGGAGCCAACATCAAACAAGCTCTGGTAGGTGGCATGTGAGATCTATTATATAGATCAACCATGTGACAACCGAGCGAAACAATGGGCGATTCAATCTCTTGAATCAATCTGGTTCGAGTTATGGATTGACGGATACCTTTGAAAAACCGGTCTTTGTGCTTAAAAACTCTTTTCTTTAGCACATCGACCGTGTACTAATTTTCAAATCAAAAGGTGTTTTATGATTGATAATTGATTTTCAATAAAACCTTCGTTGTATTGCAAAAACAATTTCTATTGAGCAAATACGATTATTTTTCAAATCTCTTTTCATCAATCGGTGGACTTAAATTATTTGGTTCACTCACTCCGTGTTGTCTTCTTTGAGGCGTTCGGTTTGAGAACGACTAGAGCATTGCGAAACCCTGTCAAGGAAATTCTTGAATTATACACGATCACAGCGATACTTGTCTTGATCAACGGGAACCGTGGGCGTGTACCTCAATTCAACTAAAGTAATCAAAGACACTTTTCGTGCGCTTTATTGCTAGCTGTTGTATGCGGTACGCCCGGCGTTTGCGGTGATCGAATGAAGCGGTCAATCCACACCGCATGCTCACACAATACATTCATCTCTCAAGAAATCATGATAAGTGCATCAATGACTCGATATTTTCACTCCATGCTTCTTTCACTGCGCCAATATCATGAATCAGCGAAAGCTTCCGCTACTCGATGAGAAGATATCATGATCCGAATGTGAGCATGTCGGTCCGAATGTCACAACATCACATAATACCAACACCACAATGGATGTCTCGAGATTTTTAGTAGTGATGATCTCAAAAGGCGGCTCAAATTTATTATCACGTGGATCGGTAAAGACCTCCACTAGAGTAACCAAACATGCAATGAGAAGAATCAATGACTACGAGCTTGAACAAAGTACTACATCAAGAATGCAAGAACAATTGTTAATGACATATCTGTTTGTATTCAATGTAATTTTAGTATATGTTTGAGGTGACCTCCGCAGGGAGATTGTTAGGAATTAGAAATTCCGGTATTAAAAGTCGGTCACCTCAAGTATATGTAATCGTTAGAAAGCTCGTAGTCGTAGTTATTTTAAGTTAAGTAGTATTTAGTTAAGTAACACCGTGGAGGACGGACGGGTCTTTACCCAGCTGTATGCACGATCCATGACCCGTTGTGTGGCGTTTATGTAAGACTATAAATACTCTACCTCCCAAGGTAGAGAGTTGGAGCTCATAATAATATCTTTCACTTTCTCTCACTAAGTTCCCTAAACCTCTAACTTTCTCTCTAGAATTCCACTTATCGCCCACTTTGTGTTATGGTTTGATGTGTATGTAATCTTTTAGCAATTTTTTCATCAAAAGCTATCTCGATCCTCGTACTTTGAAACACCAAAGTTGGATTTGCAATCCTTTACCCTTTCCAATATCGTTTGAGTAACTACATCTTTTGCATGTGTTCGCCAATGTTTAGAGTCTTAGCAATATGTCTAGGTGCAGGGATAGGGTGAGATTGCTTTTGGTTGACCAATTGTATGGCAATCTCATTGTCAGCCTTTTTTGGTTTTGGTGTTGGTGTTATTGATGTGGTTATAATTGTAGGTTGCCTATGCAGTGGAAACGTCTGAACTGGCAGATACTTGTGTAATAATAGCAGTTGTGGTTACTCCAATACTAGCAGTGGATGCAGCAATACTGGAAGTGGTTGCCTGCACCCCTTTATTCTCCTTTTCTTCAACTGCAGCCTTTAAAGAATCATCTTGACTCTTGAGGTTTGGAAAATTTATGTTTCCTAGTGAATAATATCAATAACTAATGGAATTTTGAGTTTAGTATTGCAATTAAGTCTAGTTAGAGTATATTCGCATGTGAAGAATATCGAGATTGGCTATTATTTTGATTATTTATGTTTTCACAAATGATATCATAAAATCATAACATAAAATTTGATGCAGTAATCTAGTACCTTGTTAATTAGATAAATATTTATTACCTTACATACCTAATCAGTCCAAAATAGCACATTCTTAAACATATACAAAACACATTCATAATCCTAAAATCATCAACATCACCGCAATGTCATGGATAAGATTTTTGGCACATTCAACCATCTCTTGATACTTAGCTTTGACAACAACATTATGATCTTTCAAATTCTTAAAAGCGGTTTGCATCTCTTCATACTTCGCTCAAACATCGACATTATAATCTTTGTAAATCTTAAAATCAGCTATCGCCTCTTCACACGTTGCTTCCAAATTAGCATTATCATCTTGGATCCTCTTGAAACGCGCTTTCATATCTTCATACTCACATTCATACTCTGGAAGTTGTTCAATCATTCTCTTCCTCTTATCAATCAGCTCTTGTTTCTCTCTAAAATTTCCTTCTATTGGGAAAGTCTTTCCCGGCTCACAAGCAATTACCATTCTCTTGAAATGGTCTATCATGTCTTTAAATAAAGAATCGTGCAAATTAGTACAATTCAGAGTGCATGTACCATCTTGACACAAAGAACACGCCATTTCGTAAATGATTGTGATGATTGATAATCTAATTGATCTATATGTCAATTTACTAAAATATCACAAGAGAAGTGAAAGGTAAATTTCACAAATGAAAAGGTGTTTTAGTTTTGTGTAGACAGTTGTATTATTTATTGACAATTTGAATTGGTGTATAGTGTGAATAATCCAAACTAAGCGTAATAATTGGTGTTTGCAAATGGGTTTTTGTGGTCACAAAGAGTTAGAGTATCGATGGCCTCTGCATTTTTTTTTTTTTTACTTTTTTGTGAACTCTAGCATTTGGATATTTTGTTTTCACTTTTCACATTTCTTGGTAAGGATGTCGATTGCTTTTTGGGAAATGGTTTTGTATTTTAAATCAAATTAATAATCTTCAACTATCAACATCCACACATTCCTCGAGCATTACCAATGCATCAAGTCATAAAAGACTTGATGCATTGAACACAATTAAATGGTTGAGGTAAAAGCTTTTGCAAAACCAACTACTCCACCGCAAAAGCATTTGCATATTTAATGTTGGGTGAAAATGAAATTTTATAAATACAAAAGCTTTTTGACAATAGCTTCAAACACTTGAAGTCTTTACTAGTGTTTTGTAAAAGTCTTCTTCAAAGTTATTGCCACAATGGAACAAGTCATTTGAATATCTTATTAGAATAGTAAAAAGTCTTTCACCAAGTTAAAGTCTTTCACCAAGTTGCCATTATGGATGCTTACACTTTCATCGAAGAATCCAAATAAAAAATCGTTGTCCTTTTCTTCTTTTTATAAACAAATCCAGTGTTTGTTGTACTCCCGTATGTACTTTGTTACCTTATTCGTTCATATATTTATAGAGTACATGAATATAAATAAGCATCAACTTTGACTTTATATTTTATATTCTATTATTAAATATTTATTTAATTAAAAGTTATTGAAATTGTTATTAGGGTTTATGTTTTATAGGGCATGGCGGAAACCAAAGAAGTCATATTTAAAGTGCACCACAACGGAAATTTGAATTTCACCACTCCGCTATGTAGGCGGTCTCTTGCGATGTCACGGTGTTTTAGCTACACCGTGGTTGCATTTACTAGGGTGCTTGATCATGTTTTGAATGATATTGGAGGGAAAAATGGGCTTTATTTTATGTCGCACCAAATAAGGCACTAGAAGATGGTTTAACATTGTTGCATGAGACAATGACGTTCGACGAATGTATGACCTTCGATGAGAATGGATCCATGGACGTCTACATTGTGCACGAGCTATGTGCTTTGTCACAATTTTATTTCAAAAACATGGTATGGCGGGAAGAGGACGCCGGCATGCGGTGCGGTAGTGCAACACCTTTCAAAAGAAGGAAGTTAACAAAGCGTGTTTCTATCATGAAAAGCGAAAGAGGGTTCGAGATCATAGAAAAAAGGGCTAGTGCACAAGGAATGGTTCCACCGTTATGAATGTTTGTTTTGTAAAAATAATTATGAGCTTATGCCGCCAACCATGCGATAGTGCTTCTATGCCAAACTTAGTGTTATTAGGTTTATCTTTGTTAAGTGTATCCTTTATGATCATATGGTTAAGAATTATAGTTGCGGATCCGTACAACAAGTATTGCCCAATGATGCCATTTAGTTGCCCAGTTGCAAATTGGAAGGTGGAAATTGGCCAATAACTTTAACTTGATTGTCGAATTTTTGTGTGTAGATACAAGATGACGATAACGGTTGCGTTTGCTCATTAGAATAGCACAATTGGGGATAATCGCCCAAAAATACTAACAATCGCTACAAGAGTTAAAGCAGTTGTTTTGAAAGTACAAATTAATTTTGATTAAATTGGGATAAAACCACAACATGGTTGCGTTTTGGAAAAACCAAAGGAGGCTACATGGTTTGAACAAATTCTCAATTATATGCATATGTGAATACGCAACGAGGGTTTGTACAAATTCTCTACATATTTAAAAAACCCTTTGCTAGGGTCGCTCAAACCACCGCCATGTCGACGCAAATATCAACTTTGTTTACATTTTCCAAATGACTAGTTGAAGTTCAAATTTAAAAGTGAAATTTAAAGCGCGGATATGAATGATTTACTTGGTTTGTCAAACGTGCTTAAGCAACATTTTCAAAACCAACAATGGATGTACGAGACATAGCAAACTTTCAAGACATACAAAAAGGATGATAATAAACCGATAAAATCAAACGGTTTGTAATTACGGATAAGTCTTATCCAAATACCAAAAAGGAGAGAAAATGCAAGTAAATATTCACGTTCCTTCCTAGAAATTTTATGACAAATCCAGTAGGAAAAATAGATGCCCAGAGCCTAGGCACGTGCCTACCCACAAAACAAAGAATTGGAAATTATTATACCGCGTGCAAGAAACGGTAAAATCCTCGCTTTAAATACGCGAGGTAAATAAAGGAAAGCACATAAAAATAACCATTCCTCCACCAACAAAAACAACAAAGAGAAGTTGAAAATGTTAACCCGTTGCCCAAGCACCGTCGGTTCCAAAAGCCCATACATAGCCTAAACCTTTACCCCCAAAACAAAAACATAGCGCAGCGATTCTTTGTGACAAGCGAAACATGTTCTTAAATGACTACTAAAACTATTTGTCGTCCTCTCGTTGATTGCAACCCGGCCCCGAAGCAAGTGTACGTCTACTAATCTGGAATATCGGGTTGGATAGATCGGGTTAAAGGTAAAATGACGAGCTTCGTACATGGGATTAATTTTGGAGCAAACCACATAAATAATTAGTAAAAAAAATCCCATGCTATCGTGTAGGGATGATTGGTGTATTTTGTGGCGATTTTTCTCCTCACTCCAATTCAAACCTATCACGTCCGTGTGGATGTATTTTTCGAATTATTTGTGGTTCTACCATTGCTCTAAAATAAAATCTGCGCGGATTGGAAAAGAAACCCCACTAAAAGCTCTTCCAAGATCGCAAGATAGGGCGGATTTACACGGAAACCCGTCGAGAAGCCTATCGAACCTCGCAGGGACTCCCATATGAAAATACGGCCGCCCTGGGAGAACCAAACGACGGAAATCCTTCAAGAAAATGATAGCAAACAAGAAGGAATCCACATTCACAATTAAGTCGCGTACTAATCGCTAATGTAGTTTTTCACCGCTAGTATCATTGTGTCGGTTTAATATGTAACATTCTAGAATTTCTTGGGAAGGATGTTTTGTATTAGATAAGTATGCTAAGTATAATTATCTTGTATATTGTAAAGGACTCCTTTGCTTATAAAAGGAGGTCCGTGCTAGAGTTTGATATAACTTTTCGGCATATTTAGAGTCGATACACTTCAAGGTTGTAATCGCTAATACTATTCGTAGTATTCGTGTATTAATATTATATCCGG
The DNA here is from genome assembly GCA_022545495.1 of Chrysanthemum lavandulifolium. Lineage (NCBI taxonomy): Eukaryota > Viridiplantae > Streptophyta > Magnoliopsida > Asterales > Asteraceae > Chrysanthemum > Chrysanthemum lavandulifolium. The sequence goes on along the minus strand of CM040242.1, from coordinate 35,531,447 downwards.
TGTTTTATAGACCATAAGTTATTGTAAAACGTCAACATCTTCACTTTGACGTAAGCACATAACGCCTGTGTTATTAGATGTGTAGAGTGAGTTGATTATTTTGAGGTTTATGCGACTTTTCTAAGCGTCAAAAAATGGTGTCGTGTCTAGATAGTAGATGACGATAACAGTTGCGTTCTTGATTAGAATAGCACATTTGGGGATAAATACATCCAAAAATACTAACAACTGCTACAAGAGTAAAAGCAGTTGTTTTGAAAGTCTGATTAATTTGGATTCAATTGGGGATAAAAAAATTATAGTTACAACTGCTAGGGCAAAACATAGTTTAGACCCACACACATCATAATTCGCAACACCTAACAATCTGTTGCAATCAATTTCGAAATAAGCATCAATGGTGCCCAACTCTTCTGCTGCAACTCACAACACGGTTGCGTTTTTGGAAAAACCAAATGAGGCTACATGGTTTGAACAAATTCTCAATTATATGCATATGTTAATACACAACCACTGCTACAGTTTAACAAACCACTGCTAGTGTCGCTCAAACCACTGCTAGCGTCGACGCAAATATCAACTTTGTTTCTGTTTTCCAAATGACTAGTTGAAGTTCAAATTTTAAAAGTGAAATTTAAAGCGCGGATATGAATGATTTACTTCACTTTGTCAAACGTGCTTAAGCAACATTTTCAAAACCAACAACAGATGTACATACATAGCAAACTTTCAGTACAAAAAAGGATAATAAACCGATAAATTCAAACGGTTTGTAATTACGGATAAGTCTTATCAAAATACCAAAAAGGAGAGAAAATATGCAAGTAAATATTCACGTTCCTTCCCTAGAAATTTTATGACAAATCCAGAAGGAAAAACAGATGCCCAGGAGCCTAGGCACGTGCCTACCCACAAAACAGTAAATGGAAATTAATGATACCGCGTGCAAGAATAGTAAAATCCTCGCTATAAAGACGCGAGGTAAATAAATTTAAAGCACATAAAAAAAACAACCATTCATCCACCAACAAAAAACCCCAAAGAGAAGTTGAAGATGTTAACAACCCGTTGCCCACGCACCGTCGGTTCCAAAAAGCCCATACATAGCCTAAACCTTTACCCCCCAAAACAAAAACATAATCGCAAAACAGTTGATGCGACAACTGAAACATGTTCTTAAATGACTACTAAAAACAATTTGTCGTTTCTAAGACGACAAAAATGACCAATCTCTGCGACCATTCACAACATTCCTTCAACCAAAACACGTGTCCTTTGAGGTTTGTGGAAGCCTGCCCTGACCATATGGCGTACCAAAGGTTGGAGTTTAAACCGATTAGACTCTGATTAGCCATTTGGGATGTTCAAAGTTCAGGCAGTTCTTTCTTAACCTCGCTTTTCCCGAGCGGAAGAAGGATGTATATCATGGGTATTGGGTCGAAGGAATGGTAGAATGTGCAAAGAGAGGCAAACAACACGGCTGAAATTTCGGTCTCGGTCCTCCGTTGATTGCATCCCGCCCCAAGCAAGTGTACGCCTACTAATCCTCGCGTATCGGGTTGGATAGACTGGATTAAATGTAAAATGATGAGCTTATGCCATCGGGATAAATTTTAGAAAACCACAAAGAATTCAAAAAATCCCATGCTATCGTGTAGGGGATGATTGGTGTGTTTTGTGACGATTCTCCTCACTCCAATTCAAACCTATCACGCCGCGATGGATGTATTTTTTCGAATTATTTGTGGTTCTACCATTGCTCGAAATAAAATCTGCATGGATTGGAAAAGCAACCCACTAAAAGCTCTTCCAAGATCACAAGCATAGGCGGATTTACACGGAAACCCGTTGAGAAGCCTATCGAACTTCTCGCAGGGAATCCCATATGAAAATACGACCGCCCGGAGAACCAAACGACGGAAATCCTTCAAGAAAATGATAGCAAAAAGAAGGAATCCACACTCACAATTAAGTCTCGTACCAATGCTAATGTAGTTTTTCAACGCTAGTATCATTGTGTCGGTTTAATATGTAACATTCTAGAATTTCTTGGGTAGGATGTTTTGTATTAGATAAGTATGCTAAGTATAATTATCTTGTATATTGTAAAGGACTCCTTAGCTTATAAAAGTAGGTCCAGGCTAGAGTTTGATATAACTTTTCGGCATATTTAGAGTCGATACACTTCAAGGTTGTAATCGCTAATACTATTCGAGTATTCGTGTATTAATATTATATCCGGTGTTTTATAGACCATAAGTTATTGTAAAACGTCAACATCTTCACTTTGACGTAAGCACATAACGCTCAGGGTTATTAGATGTGTAGAGTGAGTTGATTATTTTGAGGTTTATGCGACTTTTCTAAGCGTCAAAAATGGTGTCGTGTCTAGATAGTAGATGGCGATAACGGTTGCGTTCTTGATTAGAATAGCACATTTGGGGATAAATACATCCAAAATACTAACAACTCGCTACAAGAGTAAAACAGTTGTTTTGAAAGTACAGATTAATTTGGATTCAATTGGGGATAAAAAAAATTATAGTTACAACCGCTAGGGAAAAACATAGTTTAGAACCACACACATCATAATTCGCAACACCTAAGAATATGTTGCAATCAATTTCGAAATAAACATCAATGGTGCCCAACTCTTCTGCTGCTACTCACAACATGGTTGCGTTTTTGGAAAAACCAAATGAGGCTACATGGTTTGAACAAATTCTCAATTATATGCATATGTTAATACGCAACCACTACTACAGTTTAACAAACCACTGCTAGGTTCGCTCAAACCACCGCTAGTGTCGACGCAAATATCAACTTTCTTTCTGCTTTTCCAAATCGGTTATAATAAAAAAAAAAGTCCTCAAGTACAATATGGTTTTTGCGAATTAAAAGGTTGACTAGTTGAAGTTCAAATTTTAAAAGTGAAATTTAAAGCACCGATATGAATGATTTACTTCAGTTTGTCAAACGTGCATAAGCAACATTTCCAAAACCAACAACGACTATGGAAGCTACATTTTCCAAAAAAAGTATATAGAGACATAGCAAACTTTCAATACAAAAGGATAATAAACCGATAAATTCAAACGGTTTGTAATTACGAATAAGGCTTATCCAAATACCAAAAAGGTGAACAAATCTGCAAGTAAATATTCACGTTCCTTCCTAGAAATTTTGGGACAAATCCGGCGGGAAAAATAGAAGGGTAGGAGCCTAGGCACGTGCCTACCCACAAAACAAGAATTGGAAATTAATTATACGCGTGCAAAACAAGTAAAATCCTCGCTTTAAATACGCGCGGTAAATAAAGGAAAGCACATAAAAACAACCATTCCTCTACCAACAAAAACACCAAAGAGAAGTTGAAGATGTTAACCCGTTGCCCACGCACCGTCGGTTCCAAAAAGCCCATACATAGCCTAAACCTTTACCCCCAAAACAAAAACATAAGCAAAGCGCCATCGCCACAACCGAAACATGTTCTTAAATGACTACTAATAACAATTAGTTGTTTCTAAATTGTCGAGAATGACGACTAATAACACATCCCGCGACCATTCACAACATTCCTTCAACCAAAACCCGTGTCCTTTGAAGTTTGTGGAAGCATGCCCGCACTATATGGCGTACAAAGGTGGGAGTTTAATCCGATTAGACTCTCATTAGCCATTTGGGATGTTCAAATTCACCCGATTACTTAACCTCGCTCTACCCGAGCGGAAGAAGGAAGTACATCATGGGTATTGGGTCGAAGGAGTGATAGAATATGCAAGAGAGGCTTAAAATTATGGTCTGCAGTCCTCATTGATTGGTGCCCGTTTCCGAAGCAAGTGTCGTCTACCAATCTGGCGGATCGGGTTGGATAAACCGAGGTCAAAGTAAAATGACGAGCTTGCGGCGCCGAGATAAAATAAAGAGCAAACCACTGCTAATGTTGTTTTTCACTGCTAGTATAATTGTGTCGGTTTAATATGTCACATTCTTGAATTTCTTGGGTAGGATGTTTTGTATTAGATAAGTATGCTAAGTATAATTATCCTGTATATTGTAAAGGACTCCTTAGCCTATAAAAGGAGGTCTAGGCTAGAGTCGATTTGTACTCGCTAATACTATTCAGTGTATTCGTGTATTAATAATATATGTAGGTCTTTTATAGACCATAACTTATTGGTGTGAATTTAATTTGTTAACATTAATATTTGTTTTCAAACATACTATTCAAGTGAACACTGATGAAACGGAAATGTCGGATGTATTGAAACTAGTTAGATTAAAAAAATGTTACATAATTTTTGTTAGGTCACGAATTTTAAAAATACCACAAAATTGTTATAAAGAGCAACACAATTGGTTGCTCCTAATTGGTTGATTATATATGTGTAGAGTGAGTTTATCATCAGTTTGACGTAAGCACATAACGCTTCATGTTATTAGATGTGTAGAGTGAGTTGATTATTTTGAGGTTTATGCGATTTTCTAAACGTCAAAAAATGGTACAATGCTTTTATGCTTGATTACTTAAATTAAATATCTGTAATTATAAAATGAATTGGTTGCCAAATTACAACTGCTAGTTAATTTTTACTACGCTAATTATACCGACTCACGCTAGTAAACCGAATAGGTTGTATACTTACAACTGCTAGTATTATACGCACAACTGCTAGTTATTATAACAACTGCTAGTGATAGAAGTTGCCCTACGTTCAACAGTTAGTTGCCAAATTGATATTTGGAAACAACTGCTAGAACAATTTTCATACAGACGACAACCTACTACATATTACGATTACTACATAAACCCTTGATAAACAGACACGCCAAACTTTGTGTACACAAATTTAATTGACGCAGGGTATTCAAACCATACATAAAACTACAACCACTAGAACAATTTTACAACGGCTGTGACGGAAGATCGGGGGAGTTTCAACAGCTTCCTAGCGAACTCCCAATTCGTCTTGATATTATCATAACCATCGTCCATCAAATCGCCGCCCCGATATACATTTTCTTTAACGACGTGGAACAAGCAAGTATAAACTTTATTATGTGTAATTCATTTCGTGATCTAGGAAAGGATCGAAAAATCATCGTCTCGAATCGCCCATGACCGAATGTGGTTGTGTCTAAATCAAATGAAGGTTGTTCCAAAGGTAAAACACTAAGCGTGTGTGCACTGGAAAATCAAATAGTATTGAGATAGAAAAACATGGCAGTTTACGGATGTTTATTTGATACGTATGAAATAGAATAATAAAGTATTACACTTACTCTGGTTTCCAGCTTTTTCAAGTTTGGAGATCCGCGAATCATTTGGACGATGAGTGACACGATAACAGTCTCGCCAAAATCAACTCCTTTTAGATTCAGATTAACGAGGGATACAAATGGCAAAGGGACATTCATCCTGGAATTACCATCACGCATCAACTACAACAGGTCGAGTTTTGGGTTAGTTTCAAATATTAAATGTCGTTCTGATTACACATATATTTAACATTGTAAAATTAGAAGTGTAAATCTCAAAGCGGTCTTACCGTGCAATAGTCAAATCCAATGTAAGGGTCTCAAGAGATGGAAGTCTTGTCGGTGAAAGATATTGGATGCTATGATTGTCGTGTGAAGATTCGAAATACCGAATGACAAATGTAACTTCTTCAAATTCCTAAGACTTGCAAGATTCCATAGTTTCATCCTGTTTGTACTCTCAACATCCAATCTAAGAGACTCAAGTAAGGACAACCAAAGAATTAAATCCCAAACTGCACTGGGTAAGAAATTTGACTAAACACAATTCTAAGCTCAATAAATTTGGAAAACTAGTGAAAACACCAAACTAGGAAAATCTCAACAATGAATTTCAAGATGTTTCAATTCAATACGGTAGTAAAGTTGGGTTGGCAATGTAATCGGTTGTCCATACCGTTTCTAATGGCGACTCCTCAATTCCTTGCGGTGCCAAAAACATAAGCCAATCACGAATCTCTTCATAATTCAAGTCTTCCATTCCGGACAACGGTTTGGGATCTCAGAGAAGACAAACTTTTATGGGACCCGAAGTCGATTTAATAGTCTAGTAACATGGTTCCCATCAAACTTATATGTTAAATAATAAAAGAAATCCTCATCAATTATGACTTCGGTGAGCAAGGTCCACTTATACCTCCAATTTGTAGATAAAATAGAGGTGCTCACCGCTTCTGTTATTAACAACCGATTCAAAATGTTACCGATCACTGTATCTGGCATGTTGCTAATATAATCTCCCATAATGGTGATAACATTAGATCGAAACGACATGGTTTTCAAGGAAATTTTGTTGGTTTTTTTAATTGTCGACAGGAGGCTTTGGATGAGGGTTGTTGATTTGCAATTGATGGTCAGAACGAGGGTGTGTTATGATCATTATATGTGGTTGTTGGGTTGGTTCATTGATTCGCGCGCCCAAGATACAAGCTTTTCAAATTTGGTCCGTAAAATAAATATGGCCAAAACCCATTTTACTACCCCCAATAAAACCTATTAGTCTTCTACATTAAAAGTCAAATATCCAGAGAAAACAAAACGTCGCCTCCTTTAATGTTGATCCTGTGATACTTTAAATAGAATATTTTTAGATTTTCTTGTGAAAAATTTGTGAAAGGTGAGTTTAATGAGTCTGCAAACTAAGTTCAAAGTTAGGTATGTATTTTGATGATACAACAAATGAAATAACTACGTAAAATTGAAAACATTGAATCATGAAAGCAACGCCAAACATTGAAAATGAATTGGTTGTATACTTACAATCGCTAGTTATTTTTACTACCGTTATAGTTAATTTTACTACCGCTAGTAAAACCGAAGTGGTTGTAGACTTACAAGCGCTAGTCATTTTACTACCGCTATAGTTATTTTTACTACCGCTAGTAAAGCGAATTGGTTGTATACTTACAACCGCCAAGATACAAGTTACTATCGCTAGCTATTTTAACCATCGCTGTGATAGAACACATCAACGAAATGATGCCACCGTCGTTAATCTTTGTTGTGTATGGCCGTGTTTGTCTTTGCCTGTGTGTAGGTGTCACGATACCATTCTGGTGCCCTTGTGTAGGTGTTGGTCTTACTATTCTAGGCCTGAATAGAGACATATTGGTTTAGTGCTACTAGTATTAAACTTACAACTGCTAGTTAAATTGTACTAGTGTTGAATGGTAAATCAGTTAAGTTCAAGTGTGCATAGTCACTAGTTGTAGTTATTAGTTGATTATAGAATACGAATTGTAACAACTAAAAGGACTCCTTGGTTTATAAAAGTAGTCAATAAAGGAAAGAAGTTGCCCTACGTAGAACAGTTAGTTGCCACATTGTTTATTGGAAACAACTACTAGTTCCCCAGATTAAACAAAGATGTATAATGGGATTAAAGAACATAGGAAATAGTAAATACGTTGACATACAACGTTTCATACAGACAACCTACTACATATTACGATTACTACATAATTATGAGTTTAATGGTTACATAATATATAACCACTTGATTTATAAAGCTAACCACTCCATGCTTCCTTCACATACAGACATCGTACTAAAACCACAAAGCTTCATTCCCATTAAGCATGATCCCTAACTTCACGAACAAACTGTTGAACATGAATATAATGGTGTAAGTTAAAATAAAACATTAATAGAATGGTAAGTTAAAATAAAACATACTATAAACAAGATGGTGCAGGTGATTTAACAAAAGAAGAGATTCTTTGTATGGGCGATGTAGAAAGATCCCGCATCTCCTAACATTCACATGCGGACAAATAATTCAAGTTCTTTGTTGTACACAAATACCGATCGACCCGAATGATTGGCGCCAGACGCTTCCACTATTTGAGCTTGATCCTTTGTAAACCCAAGCAAACGAATCGAATATAGGGTAGGGATGGCGAATAGGCTTCTAAATGATGTTATGGAAGAACCATTGACGCCCAACAACCATCCGCAAAACAATGGAATATCTTCACCAATGATCGTCCCGAAATCACTAGAGGTTCCAAGATCGAAAACATTGAATGGGCGGGAGTTCATTTTTAAAATCTGTGGTAGGTCTATAACTTTAAATTGGTTGGTTACTAAATCAAAAGAAATCAACATATAAATCTTATAAATAACACCGTCCTCATTAGTTAACTTTTCACCCCAATCCAATAGATAAAGCGACCCACAACCGCTCGAGTTCTACGTTTCAATTTGATTGTTTCACGAGGGTGGAAATTTTCAAGGCGTGTCCACCGTAAAGAGTTCAAAGAAAAGATGACACATACCGAAACCACTTTCGAAAACAGGATAGGAGACCTTCACGATCGTCGGGTCAAGAGTGTCCAGACAGACGGCAAAACCAAAACAAATCTTTTGACGTTCAATTTGATGCGTAAACCGGGACAAATAATGCAAGTGATTTTTTGATTGTCGGGTTCCAAATAACGATCATTAGATTAGAACCATAGACAAAACACCAAAGACCATTAGAATTGCCAATCTGTAATCATAGATGAAAGCATTAAATCAGATTAAGTGGCATAGCGATTAGTCGTTCATCTAAAGCTAACACAAAACCTTGGTCACCCATATCGAATGTTAGCGTAAATAAACACTGATCATTACGACGAACACCGTAATTAAAGATGAAGCTTCCACAATCTATACTAGCCTTCCATAACTTGCAAACACTACGTTGCTGGAGTATAGACTTAGGAGGTAGCCTATGGATGATATCAGTTGAACATCCAGTGGGATATTGTCAGACATATTTTCTAAACAAAAGCAGAAAGATTGGGATAAAGATATGAAGTCAATAGACCAAAAGAAGAAAGAAAGATTTTGTTAAACAAATTTGATTTGAAGAAAGAAGAAAGTGATTGGGAACACAAGACATTAAAGGACATGTACCGTAAATCTGTGTTTTGTGGGCGTTTGTTTTCATTTTATTATTATTATTTTTTTAATATGAAATGACAAAACTATCCTCGTGTATAAATACAAGTTGCCCAAAAAACATAAAGATGCCCAAAAAACAATACAAGTTGCCCAAAAAACAATACGTTATAATACATGACATATACCTTCAAAATACGTACTTGTGTCATAAGTTGTCGGACACATGGCAGCCCCTGGCTGGGTCCAAGAAAAGAGGGCAACCTGTCTATTTTCGAATTTTAAAAGGGCGTGGTCCATAAAGTGATATGCCTCAGGGCGCGTGGTCTATTTGACCCATTTTCCCTTATTAAAAACACCCCTTCACCAAAATATACAACTATTTAAGCACAATATACAATATAATCAAGCTACTAACCCAAGAATATTCGTAGACAACAGCCCAAAGATGCGACTGGAATTTTTATCACATAACACATGGAAAAATAGAAAAATCATTTGTGTTCTTCGCGGGTTACTCGAAACGATCAAAAAGTGTTCTACATTTTTGTGTTGGTGTTTCAATTGAAGAAACGAATCGAAAAAAAAAGGAAAAAAGAAACATGACTCGACTTATTCAAAAAACACACACTCACAGTCTCCAATGAAATCCACCGCCAAGTTCATCCTCCACAAGCCTCCCCTCACCACCATCACCACCCCCAGCGTCTCCTCCTCTCTCTCCTCATCATCATCTTAACCTTCTCACTCTTCAACACCGCCCCAAGCTCTTATCCCAACCCATCTTACCCCAACCCATCTTCCAACCATAGCTTCGTTTATATCCTAAAATAAATAATGGTTTATAACAAATCTGTTACAATCATTCTTTGGTTCGTTTAATTAAAACACAATAACATAAACACCTAGCCGGGACCTTATTTCAAAGATCTTAAAGTCGTGGTTATTGATTGCTTCAAAGAACAAAAGACGATGTGCAGCTTTGTGGTTGTTAGAGAGTCGTGTATGTTTTAGAGTGATTCATCTAAAACCACTTTAAGATCTTTGAAATAACGATATGCCCAGATAACTATGTGTATGTTTTAGGGTTAGGACAAACAAATGAACAAAGCGTATAAATGTTATCACTTATACTGGGCATGAGTTGGACCGAATCGGGGCATCTTTGGTGGGCTTGTGACCCGTGTATGTGATTTGGATTGGGTTGAATTACTAAACGGATTGAAATGCTATTGGGCTGACAGAATGATTGGATTAACAAAAGTGATAACCGAGTATTATTTGGTTACTATCAAACGACTGACCTCTTACCTTGATGATATTAATAATTATAACCTGTATAATTTTGCAGCATCGATAAAATAACTTACTATTTTGTAGATATGCAATTTTGCTATTTCTTCATGTTAATCAAACCTAAAACTCTCACAAAAGAATATATATATAATTTCTGAAATTTCCAAGGATATATATATAAAAGCCCCTAAAAAATATAAATTTGGGGAAGAAGTTAACAATTTCTTAAATAAAAATTAAAAAAAAAATAATAAAAAAAAAAAAAAAACGCACGACCTAATAAGATCTTCATTGTACTTTTGTCTCTTGGCTTGACAAACTGAACTCAAAGACTCGATCTTTTTCATCAGATTCGAAGACCCAATACCCACAAAGCCAAATTGATAGTTGTTAAGAATGGCGAGATGGGGTTCATTAATGGATGTAATGTTAAAAAACAACCCAAGTTTTAATGGTCAAACGGTTAGTTCCACTGCAGGTGGTTTATTTTCTGCCTCTTTGGCTGCTTCATCTGCTGCTGCTGTGGCTGCTACTACACCTTTTGCATACAGGGCTTTATTTGGGTATGTCTTTTTTTATTTAAAGTTTTGATTTTTATCATTGCTTTGGTTTAAAGATTGGATTTTTATGTGTAAAATATGATTTAGTGGACATTGGATTTTAATTCAGCCAATAAATAAGCTGTTTTAGACCAATTTATATGAAAAAGATTGACCCTTTTAGTATTAAGCTGTTTTAGACTTTTAGGCGTTATTTGTGATTCCGTGATTGGTATACCTTTTAGGCATTATGTCCTGTTTTAGACGCATATGATTCTTATATAGTTGGAAATACTTTAGGAGCCTTAGAAACTGTATGCTGTGCATCTACTCTGATGCGGTTATTGCTTGTTGGTAATTTAGTATTTTTTTTTTCTTTGCTATACCTGGGTTTCCGACTAATCCGTAGCCCGGAGTTGGCGCAGGTGAACCTCCGTGGCCAATGGGGGTTAATTTTCTCCCACAGTTCGAACCCAAGACCTCTAGGCACTTTCGTCCTAAGAGGCTAATCTAGTATTTCTGTCAAGTGTTTTGGCTTTTGTTGCGCAGATTCGAATATTTGCTAAGAACCTAACTGGTATGATCTGATCTTGGTTAAGAGGATAAGTTGCTTGTCTTTCGTCAGTCAAAATATTTGTGGATCTGCAAGTTTAGCTTCAAGCTTTCGGAAAGTTTAGAACATCCTAAAATTTGCACTTTTTTTTTTTTTTGGAAAGAGAATTTTATTAGCACCAAATCATACACAGAAACCAGTTTATGGCATACCATGAACATCCCTCATGGCAACATAAACGGGCTAAATACCAACTCTAAGAAAACCATAACTGAAACCTATACAAAACAAACCAATAAAACAGAACGCTAGCCTACATAACTCTAAAAATAGCCAATCACAAACCAGCATACACAATATAACCAATACAAACCATCAGCCATAAATCAGAACCACCAACAAACCAAACCAAGCTCAGGAAACTTTCCTTATGCTGCTTACACACGTGAGAAATGAATGAAGCTCCAAATCAAAGTGAATTGCCTCTCCCAGACCCATTTAACCGTGATAGGAGGACATACATATCACAGGTTATCAGCAACAAGATACAAAGTCATCTGACCTTATACAATAACCAAACAGCCATGTACCAAACACTAGCTCAAAATAGCAGCAGCAGCCATTCATTCATGTCAAGCCATCAACATACCAGCAGACCTTCAATGAGTAAATTCTTATGAGACTTGCTCACCGGATATCATAAAGACCATAGTCATTGTTAAGTTATCTTTCCCGACCCACTTTACCACATGAAAATAATCATATGAACCCACTTTTCACTCACAATGCACTAGGCCATCTGTTGAAACCTTAAGTTATAACCAGCAACGATTCAAATGTTTAAGGGGCAGAGTTTTTACCATGTTAAAAATGCATTCAAATCCAAACATCAGGAAACTTCCCTTATGGGCACTACTTAGCCATTCCATTAATCCTTCAACTATACTAAGATATCCCATCAAGACCCTCTTAGAATAAGAAAAAGGAATAAACAAAGCAGCATTTCATCCCCAAGATACAAAGCCATCTGATCACATAACGTCTTCCAAACAACCTATAAGCTCTGCAACCAAGCACAAATGCTTTTAGAAACCACTGCTTACCCAAACAGTTACTTATGATCATGACACTCAATAAGTAGGCTAGCGCATAGGTCTCATAGCTAAAATTTGCACTTGAAGATATATAATTGTGATTCTAGTGTAATTTTTAGGGAGAAACATAATTAATATGCTGATATGTTGTTTTAAGACTGAAAATTTGATTGGTTTTGCTAGTTTGGGAATCTACAACTACATTGAAGCATATGGGATGAAAAACTTTTTTGGTTTTGGAGTTACAAATAGCTAGTTTGATATTGGAAGTTTAGTGTCTCATCTAGAGAGTTGCGAATAAAGTAACTACAGCCTGTTATGGTGTTTTCAAACAGGCCCTGACATTGGTATTTTTTAACAGTATCTGTTGATTGTTGTAGACTCATAATGGCTTACCCTGTGAGATAATTACCATCTGTTAAACTAAAAATTTGATTCTCAGTATCTTGAGTCTGGTGCGGTCACTTTGATAGTATTCATCTTGATGTTGTTAAGCGCTATGATATTAAGTAGCAACACTATGGTTGATATGTCTAAGCTATACAATGACAAACAGGGGAAAGGTGGAAAGCATATAGCTTAGAGTTTATTGCATCAGAATGTTACATGCTTTCATTCTTTCACCTATTGTCATTGTATCCAATAGCAGGGTACCCTCGCAATGCGGCGGCGGGTACCCAGTAACTAAATGTTGTGGTGAGCAAATGTTGTTCATGCATTTATATGTTTTTCTAACAATAACTTTACGAAATAATGACAAATTTTTATTAAAATAACTATAACCATAACAATACAAACTATTTCACATCCAAATAAACACAAGGTTCAAATTATAGAGAGTAGCATAATTAGCATTAAGACATAAACTAAAGATAGACTTCAGTACAAAATAAAATGTAATTTACATAAACACAAAAATGCCAACTATTAAAATTAGCATCAATGTCAATCATGTATAAATAGAATTAATAAATTAACTTTTTTATACAAAGTAGTAGTAGAGATACACAGTATAATTTTGGATATTTGTAAGGCATGATTGTAGTTGTAGATGTTCAATTCCTAAATTTTAGCCTTTTTAATTCTGTATGAAATATTGGAGGGACGTTTTGCAAATGTCTCATAAAAGTAAGCTTTAAAAATAATGGAGGGACGCTTAATTATCTATTCAATTACAATGGTTGTTACAAGTAATAGCTGAACTTTTAAGCTAGCGTGTGTATGTATTTATTTAGCAAGAGACATATATTTCCATAATAAGCAAGTTAAAAAGTCTTAATTTTAAGCCTTACCATTTATGGAAATGTCCTAAATGCATTATAAGAGCATGGGGTGTCATGGGTTCACCACTTCTCTTCATTTTTTCTAACAATAACTACGAAACAATGACAAATTTTATTAAAATAACTATAACCATAACAATACAAACTATTTCACATCCAAATAGACACAAGGTTCAAATTATAGAGAGTAGCATAAGTAGCATTAAGAAATAAACTAAAGATAGACTTCAGTACAAAATAAAATGTAATTTACATAAACACAAAAATGCCAACTATTAATATGAATTATCAATGTGAATCATGTATAAATAGAATTCATAAATTAACTTTTTTATACAAAGTAGTAGTAGAGATACACAGTATAATTTTGGATATTTGTAAGGCATGATTGTAGTTGTAGATGTTCAATTCCTAAATTTTAGCCTTTTTAATTCTGTATGAAATATTGGAGGGACGTTTTGCAAATGGCTCATAAAAGTAAGCTTTAAAAATAATGGAGGGACGCTTAATTATCTATTCAATTACAATGGTTGTTACAAGTAATAGTTGAACTTTTAAGCTAGCGTGTGTATGTATTTATTTAGCAAGAGACATATATTTCCATAATAAGCAAGTTAAAAAGTCTTAATTTTAAGCCTTACCATTTATAGAAATGTCCTAAATGCATTATAAGGTAGTAGAGATATATACTTATATGGGTTTGTTCACTATATGTAACATACTTGCACTTTGATGCTAAATGTATGTAAATTATATTGCAACAATTGGTAAGAAATGAAAGTACGTTTTGGTGTAATTATTTTGCAATGAATGCATAGAAATAGCAAGTATTCTACGTACACACGGAAAAACGTCTATTATATGCTATAAAAAAGGTGAAAATATGTTGCATTTGGATGCAGTTAATCCTAATTGAGTCATAGATAGTCAATTTCACAATTCATTAAGGTACTAATATGCTATATAATGTCAATGAAACAGGGTTGATGGAAGAAGTCTCGCTTCTTGTGATGCAGGTCCTTCGTCCCCTATTTTCACTGAAGATTACCTCACTGGCATGAGAACCGCATCTGAGACCATATTCCGTCACGATACTTTGAACTATATAACCAAAGAATATTCCATTGAGCTTAAACCATTGTTTTCAGCTTTTCAGATGAAACCATTTGCATTGACTATAATAAGGTCTTTCTTATCGAACTATTCGCTTCATCTGCAACATCAACTTGAAAATGATGACAATGATTGCGAACCCGATGATGAGCGTCATGTGGATTTGGTCGTACCTTTCAAGAAATCAGTAAAGCAAACCCTACGTGAAGTAAGTGTAAAATTGTTTGTACGTTTGTTTAAACTAAAAGTTTCTTTAAGATTAAGAGCATTTTGTGTTGTGATTTTTATTTTTTACTTTTTTATTTTATTATTTTATTTTTTTATTTTCTATTTTTTCGTTTTCATAATCTAAACTTGCCAGCCAAAAAAATTACTTTTTGGTCTGGTCGGTCTATAATTTTTTAACATTTATATATGGTTTGTAATAAAATAATATGCTGATTTATATTTTTGTTTTTACATCAGACTAGTGTTGTTACTACTAGACGTGTTCTAGAACGATTTGTCGTTCACCATTGCCCAAAACGTGCTGCGTGGAAGTTTCTTAAAGGTATACACCCTTTCTTTACTGCAACATGTTAACTTTATATAATATAATACATACTATTTAATGACCAATTATGTTTTGTTCATGCTAGATCTCCCAAAGTCTGCATTGCGCAAATCTAACAGGGGATGCCATTTTATACTTACACCTTTTGTGTTGGCAGAACAACATTTAGAGGTCAGTTATGTGTCATGAATTTACTGGTTAAAGACTTTTAAGCTCGTGAACCTTTTAATTTGTTTTCATATATGATATATATAAAAAGAAAATTTCTTATCGTCATTTAGTTATCTAAAAACTTTAATTTGGGTGACCAGGCCACTTTCTAGGAGTCGCAGCATCATGGCTGGTTCAAGTTGGTATTGAATGTTACCGTTGTGTTCGTGACATCGTAAAAGCTAAAAATGAAGTGGAAGATGTTGATATTGTTGTTCACCAAGGAGAACGAGCCAAAGTTCTTGGTAAAAGGGTGTGTGGCGTTACGGTTAAATGTGGTGCATCACTAGTTTTTGCCTCCATAGGAGCCGGGATCCTTGCCTACTTCCGTCCAACTACTGGTCAATCAATTGGTAAGCACCATACGACTCGTCATGCATGTTTGATTGTTTATAGGGGTGTATGGAAACGTGTTTCAAAACTGATTATAAGATTTTTGCACCTTAATTTTTTGATGCTTGGATCATATGATTAGGATTAATGTCACCAAATTGTAAAAATAGTTTCATCTTTTTATCATTGTATATATAACATTGTTCATATTGTTTCTCCATTGTAAGTAAGTTCTTACATTTTGATGCAAATTGTATTTAAAATAATTGCCATAAAACAGAAAACACCTTCGCCTTCTAATCTTCTATACTAGTTGATGACTTAAGTTATCTGCAATAGCATCAAAATGCAAGTTTTCTATACCAGAAAACCCAAGTATATTGTACAGAATGATCAAAAGTGAAAATAAACAACATTTTGGTGCACTTAACCCGCGTGAATATGTAGGGGATTATTAGATAATCATGTCAGGTCAAGTAAAATTCACTTTTAGTTTACCAAATTTGCCCGTCTTTAACATAACCTGAGAGGCTTTTGTTTCCAGTTTACAAAATTCATTTTTAGTAACCTTATCTAGCAGTAATACTTTTTAATAATTTGGAACTTGCAAAACATCTTATCTTGAACAAAACATCTAACTGTTTACTTATTTCAACTTTTAACATTAGAACCACATTAAAAGTTCAAAGACATACAAGTACACCCTTTAAGATTTGTTATTCTTAACATATTTGCGTTGTTTTGTAGGATGCTTGCTTGGGGACATCGCTGGGCCTGTCATCGTGTCATTTTGTTTCGCTAATGTCCCTCATATGGAACTTTAGATCGTTTAGATATGAGCAAGTTTCTTGATTTTATGAGTTATCATAACACAAGGGCAATTTTGTAATTTCCGCTCTTAAAGTTAAATTTGCATAGTTAGTCCTTTCCATTAAATATTTTTGCACAGTTAATCCTTTTTCGTTAACTATTTACACTGAGGGTCCTAATTTATAATGAAACTAAAGTACATGCTTTACAGCATTTGAAGCAGTTGCAGTGAAAACGAAATTTTAAGCATTGTGTTTGACCAGAAAGTGAATCGAGATAAGAGTTTGTGTAGCTCTGGGAAGTCAATGGGGTTATTTATATGTGACCATTGGCTTTCATTTTTTTTTTCAACAACGGCCGTATGCCCGTATGTAAGTCCACATGTTAGCTAAACGAAAACATATATTAGCGATTTCGTGCAAAATTTGAAAGTATTTTAGCGTAGCTAGTAATTGATAAAGTTTGTTTCGTATTTCGGTAAATTCCAACAAATAAAAAAACTACAGTATAGACAAATTCAATTAACTTGTGAATGATTAATTCATTAAATGTTAATTGTAACTTGTTTTTCTAATTATTTTTCATCTCTAACTAGTATATTGAACATAAAAATTTATAGGTCATACGTAAAACTTCTTTAAATTAATAAATTATTAATTCATCGATATAATAATATTCCGGTAAACTAATAAAATATTCCGATCCCAACACTATTAATTTATAGATGTTTACTGTATTTTTTTTTTTTTTCTTTATATCGTATTTTTTGTTTTTACTTTATCACTTTTGCATGGTTATTGATTACAAAACATAGCATTTAAAAATGAAAAAATTACCGAAATAGGCCAAAAATTCATGCATGGTTCATGACTTGGTCATCTTTTAGGCCCTTTTCTCATTTTGGTCATGCTCGAGTGATCAACTATTCGACTCCATCCAAATTGTGACATGTGTCATTTGCAAGTACAAATGATCGATTTTTATTTTATTATCAATGATTGTAAATTGTCCACAATACCCCCACCTATTATAATTTCTCTCTCTTATTAATACCACCCACTTACCTCACCATTCCATCACCATCACTACCACCGGTGCCCGACCACCACTAACTAATACTTCAGAATGTGATCATTTCAGTTTTTATTTAGGGGTGTTATGAAAGGTGATTTCGTGGATAGCGGGTAGGAGGTGATCTGAGAATCTCCGGCGATGATGACAACACCTCTTTATCGATACAAACATATACACAATTGTCGTGATGGTGGTTGGCCGCGAATGGTGGCCATATCTCGTTTGTGTTTGTATGAAAAAGAGAGAGAGAGTGAGATTGATTATGTGTGGTGGAGGTGGAGTGATATAGATAAGGTATGTGTGGTGAGATGGAAAGGTATTTTGGATATTTAATAAAAATAGTTTAAATTAATAATATAATCAATTGTATTTTAAATATTAAAAAATGGACATATTTTTGGCCTATTTTGATAATTTTCTTTTAAAAATTAAACATACTTAAATTTTTTTTTTTTTTTTTTTTTTTAAAATATAAACTTAGGAAAGAAGTTAACATTTAACAATTTCTTAAACAGGGCCTTAAAAAAAAACCCAAACCCAAACGCACGACCTATCAAAGTATCAACACTTAACAACAAACAAGATCTTCATTGTACTTTTGTCTATTGGCTTGACAAACTGAACTAAAAGACCCGATCTTTTTCATCAGATTTGAAGACCCTTTTGGATAAAGATTCGATCGATCCAATACCCACAAAGCCAAATTGATAGTTGTTAACAATGGCGAGATGGGGTTCATTAATGGATGCAATGCTAAAAAACAACCCAAGTTTTAATGGTCAAGTGGTTAGTTCTACTGGTGGTTTAGTTTCTGCTACTTTGGCTGCTTCATCTGCTGCTGCTGTGGCTGTTACTACACCTTTTGCTTACAGGGCTTTATTTGGGTATGTGTTCTTTTATTTAAAGTTTTGATTTTTATCATTGCTTTTGTTTAAAGATTGGATTTTTATGTGTGGAATATGATTATGGGGATATTGGATTTTGATTAAGCCAATAATAAGCATTTGTAAATAGCCAAATAAGCTGTTTTAGACCAATTTATAGGAAAAGATTGTCCCTTCTTGGATTAAGCTGTTTTAGACTTTTAGGCGTTATTTGTGATTTGGTGATTGAATCTGAAATGGCTGCTAACCGAAACATGCCGACCGTAGTTGACAAGGATCAGGTAACATCGTGTGTTTAGTTTAATGATATATGTAGTCTTTGTAGATTTAGGGTAAATGTTTATAGGATAGCAGTATGCTTTGTCATCTAATAGGTTTTGATAGCTATGTTTTTTTGTGAGTTGTTTCTGGAATTATATGTTTTGTTATGACCATTTTCACAAAGAGATGAACTTTAGTTTATAGTTACGACACAGGGAAATATGACTTTTAGTTTTTTAAGATGGGTCACTCAAAAACTTGTAATTGTAATAATGGATCTTGAAAGGGTATGATTATCTGAACTGGTTAGAGGCGAATGTATATTGCTATAAACCAAGGTTAAGTTTGATAATAAGTAGTGCTATTTATAGTCTGTGATGGTATTGATTTGTTTTTGTTATTTTTGAAAATGAGCTAATAGCTAATGCTGTTACTGGATCTGACTGAAATTTAGTTGTTTCTATCTTAATCAGTTTTTGTAGTCTTTGTAGATTTTGGGTAAATGTTTATAGGATAGTAATATGAGCTCAAATAAAAATTTGATTCTCAATAGCTTGAGTCTGGTGCGGTCACTTTGATAGTATTCATCTTGATGGTTTTGAGCACTATGATATTAAGTAGCAACACTGTGGTTGACACGTCTAAGCTATACAATGACAAACATGGGAAAGGCGGAAAGCTTATAGCTTAGAGTTAATTAAATCAGAATGTAACATGCTTTCCGCCCTTACCCTATTGTCATTGTATCCAATATACTTATGTGCTTTTTCACCATATGTAACATACTTACAGTTTGATGCTAATGTATGTAAATTATATTGCGTCAATTGGTAAGAAAATGAAAGTACGTTTCACATTGGTGCAAGTATTTTGCATATAAATAGCAAGTCTTCTACGTACACAGGGAAAAACGTCTACTATATTTTATAATACAAAAGTTGAAAATATGTTGCATTTGGATGCAGTTAATCCTAATATTGAGTCATGGATAGTCAATCTCACAATTTATTAAGGTACTAATATGCTATATAATGTCGATGAAACAGGATTGATGGAAGAGGACTTGCTTCTTGTGATGCGGGTCCTACGTCCCCTATTTTCACTGAAGATTACCTCACTGGCATGAGAACCGCATCTGAGACCATATTCCGTCATGATACTTTGAACTATATAACCAAAGAATATTCCATTGAGCTTAAACCATTGTTTTCAGCTTTCCAGATGAAACCACTTGCATTGACTACAATAAGGTCTTTGTTATTGTTCTATTTGCCTCTTCTGCAACCTAATGTTGAAGATGATGACAATGATTTCACACCCGACGATGAGCGTCATGTGGATTTGGTCGTACCCTTCAAGAAATCAGTAAAGCAAATCCTACGTGAAGTAAGTGTAAAATTGTTTGAAGCAAGTGTAAAATTGTTTGTTCCTTAGTTTAAACTAAAGTTTTTTTTTTTTTTGGCATAAGAGCATTTTGTGTTGAGTTTTTGGTTTTTTTCGTTTTCATAATCTAAACTTGCTAGCCAAAAGGAGTTACTTTTTGGTCTGGCCCTTTTATAATATGCTGATGTATATTTTTCTTACATCAGACTAGTGTTGTTACTACTAGACGTGTTCTAGAGCGATTTGCTGTTCACCATTGCTCACAACGAGCTGCATGGAAGCTTCTTAAAGGTATACACCCTTTTTCTACTGCAACATGTTAACTTTATATGATATAATAATTTAATGACCAATTATGTTTTTGTTCATGCTAGATGTCCCAAAGTCTGCATTGCGCAAATGTAACAGGGGGATGCCATTTTATACTTACACCTTTTGTGTTGCCAGAACAACATTTAGAGGTCAGTTATGTGCCATGAGTTCACTGGACACTGGTTAAAGACTTTTTAGTTTGTGAACCTTTTAATTTGTTTTCATATATGACATATAAAAACTCGTCATTTAGTTATCTAAAAACTTTAATTTGGGTGACCAGGCCACTTTCTGGGAGTCGCAGCATCATGGCTGGTTCAAGTTGGTATTGAATGTTACCGTTGTGTTCGTGACATCGTAAAATCTAGAAATGAAGGGGAAGATGTTGATGTTGTTGTTCACCAAGGAGAACGAGCCAAAGTTCTTGGTAAAAGGGTGTGTGGTGTTACGGTTAAATGTGGTGCATCACTAGTTTTTGCCTCCATAGGAGCCGGGATCGGTGCAACCCTCTTCCGCCCAACTACTGGTCAATCAATTGGTAAGCACCATACGACTCGTCATGCATGTTTGATTGTTTTTAGGGGTGTATGGAAACGTGTTTTGAAACTGATTATAAGATTTTTGCAGCATAAATTTTGATGTTTGGATCATATGATTAGAGAATTAATTTCACTGAAATGTAAATATAGTTTCATCTCTTTATCATTGTATATAACATTAATTATTCGTTTGTTTCTCCATTGTATGTAACGTTCTTGCATTTTGATGCAAATTGTATTTAAAATAATTGCCCTAAAACACAAAACACCTTCGCCTGCAAGTATTCTACCTGCAATAGCATCAAAATGCAAGTATTCTACCTGCAATGGTTAAAAAACCCAAGTTTATTGTATAGAATGATCAAAAGTGAAAATAAACAACATTTTGGCGCAGTTAACCCGCGTGAATATGTAGGGGATTATTAGATAATCATGTCAGGTCAAGTAAAATTCACTTTTAGTTTACAAAATTTGCCCCGTCTTTAACATAATCTGAGAGGCTTTTATTTCCAGTTTACAATATTTTATAATTTGGAACTTGCAAAACATCTTATTTTGAATAAAACATCTAACTGTTTACTTATTTCAACTTTTAACATTAGAACCACATTAAAAGTTCAATGACATACAAATACACCCTTTTAAGACTTGTTATTCTTAACATCTTTGCTTTGTTTTGTAGGATGTTTGCTTGGTGACATGGCTGGGCCTGTCATCGTGACATTTTGTTTCGCTAATGTCCCTCTTTTGGAACTTTAGAGCGTTTAGTTTGGTTTGTTTTTCAACAGTTGAAGATTTTGATTTCTAAGATCGACAAATTGTTTATAACAAAGGTTGGTGGTACCTGTTAGTTGCAATACATTGTTTGGTGAAACAACAGGGAGATGCATCGGTCGTAAAATTTGTTAGCGTCATAATGAACACCAACAATTGCTATAATAAGTACTATTTTTTTTCCGTGAAGATGCAATCTTCAAAATAAGACAGCAGTTTGAACTTAATTTGATTAGATACAGTTGTACTTGTATGGATTAATTATTTTACCTCTTTGTATACAGTTCTTAATTTTAGTTATCATGCAACATGTTAGAGCATTGGGTGTGGTATGTATATCATGGCTCTTCATCACCGCCACCTCAGCGCCACATCTGCATAACAAACCTCCACAACTAACCACAAGAAACCCCCCCCCCCCCCACTCATAACAAACATCAACCTCTTCATTTGGGGCCCATCATTACACACACAAAAACCTGTTGCTATGTCAGAGCTTCAAGCTCTTCGTGGTGACGACGAACCACACGACAGCGAGCCACGACGAGGGGGGCCGGTGTGACGGCAAGCCACGGCGAGGCTCCACGTAGTACGACGGCGAGAGACGAATTTGCCACACCCAATGCTTTTAGTAGTAGGTATATAATCAACGATATCTGGTGAAACAACCATATTTTGAACAACAAACTCATGCAGCTCAATTAAGGAATGACCAAAATGGTTAATAACTTTGGAACTTTCTCTATAAAGTGAATGTTAAAGTTCAAGCCCCGCTTTGTGTGACCGTGTCACCAGTCCTTGTAAACGTTACGCCAAAAAAGATTTTATGAGGCCGTTTGCCTGCTTCAAGTTGCGTAAGGAACCTCATAGATTTGGTCACCCAAAGCTTAACCCAGTCATTTGAACGAGAAGACACTGCAGAAATTGGATACCCGGATGTGCTATCTTTTTTTAACATCTCACACTAGAAGAGAAAACACTTCTTGCATAATTAACATCTCACACTCCCCAATTTTTCATAAGTGCGAGGTCACCTTATTTCTATTGTACACACTAAGTTAATGAACTTATTAAATGTGTTGCATCATTTAAAAACTCAATGACATGTGGTAAATGAATTTTACAACCTATATTACAGGTTCAATTACACGGACTATACCATCTTATAAATCTCATGAACCATGCTTGACGAGTCGTTTTGTTCTGACCGATGGATTGACCAAACGATGGGCGGAAAAGGGTTGCAGTCATCCCGGCTCCTATGGAGGCAGAAACTAGTGACGAACAACACCTAACCGTAACATAATACACCCTTTGCCCAAGAACTTTGGCTCGTTGTTTGTGTTTAGCATCAACATCAACGTCATCCACTCTGTTAGATTTTGAGATGTCACGAACAAATTGATAACTTTCAATCCCAACTTGAACCAGCCATGATGCTGCATATCCTAAAAATTGCCCTGCTCACCCAAAACAATGTCTGTTTATTAGTCTCTATAACATTATTAGAGTGATCAACTTTTTTAAGACATTTGGTTTTTAAGTAGGAAATAAAACTAACCTCTGAATGTTGTTCTGCAAACACGAACAAAGTAGATATAAAATGGCATCCCCCTGTTGGCCTTGCGCATGGCAGACTGTGGGACGTCTAGCACGAACAAAATAATATAAGCAGTTAAATTCTAAATTATAACTATTGTTGTATATCAGATTGTATGAAGATAACATGTAGCAGTCAAGGAAGAGTGTGTACCTTTAATAAGCTTCCATGCAGCACGCTTTGAAAAATCGTGAACAACAAGTCGTTCTAATACACGCCGAGTAGTAACAACACTAGTCTAAGATATACAATGTATCAGCCTATTGCTCAACAGATGAAAATTCTACACAAAATACTTTTAAAATTCAATAACACAATATTGTACTTACTTCAAGAAAGACTTGCTTTACTGTCATCTTAAAAGGTACAACATAGTCCACATCTTGATGCTCATCCACCAAGTCATGTAAAGAAGCATTAGCAGAGTCTTCTAGATTAGATTGCAAAAGAGGCATATAGAACAATAAGAAACACCTCAATGATGTCAATGCAAATGGTCTCAACTGAAAAGCTGAGAACAATGGCTTTAGCTCAATGTCATATTCTTTAGTATCACGTCGAAAGACGGCTTCAGATGCAGGCCTTAAACTAGTAAAGTAATCTTCTTTCAAAAGAGGAGTGGTAGTAAGCGCGTCACAATAAGCAACTCTTCTTCCACCAAAACTGTTTCATCGACACGATGAATTATTAGTAGTACATTATAATGACCAAAAAAAAGTTAACTAAAATTTACCCGTATAAAGACCCTGTTGCAAAAGGTGTATCGGCGGCTGCACACGGCAGCTGAGGTGGCAGCAATGGTGGCGGAGTATAAACCAGTTGAATGTATGATTTGACCATGAACACTTGATTTTTTTCTCATTAGATCCATTAGCAAACTTATTCCCGCCATTTTATTGTCTAATGAAATGTGATTGAATATAATCAAAATGAGGATCAAAATGAATTGTTGTTATTTGAGAAGTTTACTATGTATTTCATTGATGAAGTCTAAGATCGTGATGATCAATGTGAGTTCTAAATTGTTTGTTTTGTTTTGACTTTGATATAATAAACTTTTATAAGTAATTTTAAATGATCAATTTGAGATTCTTATTCCAAATGTTTATTTGATTATTTTGAGATTTATTTATTTTTGATTTAGGAATAAGTTCGACCCGAAATGTTTTCCCTCAAGCTCAAAACTACCCTCCCCCAACACCAAAACGATAGTCCGCATTATCAAACCTTTTTGCAATGTCGTTTCTGTCATCTAGAGATCTCTCCCCACCGTACAAGGCAGTGAGGCACCATGATGCGTTATACTTGTTGTATAATGGTTAAACCGAGGGAACATCATCCGCATCATAATCGGGCTAATCCATAGCTTTTATAACATTCTTAGAGTGATCCACTTTTAATAAGAAAAATGGTTTTCAATTAGCAAGTAATGTTGGTGTTTAGGTCCCAGAGCAGGGTTAAGATAATCAATGTCAGCAGAAACAAGTACCAATTCAGCAGAAACAAATACCACTAGGTGGTTATCGGATATCACTTGGAATCGTGTGATCACTTTCCAAAGTAAACTATTCGACCATAATGCCTGGGTTACACGAATATCTACTTGGGATAAGACCAAATGTAGTTATAGAATTAGGCACAATTCAATAACCCTTTTGCTTATAAGTGTTTATGGTTTTCTGTGTGTCCATCATGCATAATAAGATCTCCTATTTATAGGGGATTACTCTTAGCTAGTCAAATGGAATTATGAGTATTAATCGACCCATTAATAGCCTCATAATTATCCCCATTATAGCCGTTAGTGGTTACATGACCAATTAAACGTGGTCATTATGCGGTTGTAATCGCCACTGAATAGGTCAAAGCCCGTTACAAGCGGTACCTTCATAGCACCCGGTGGAAACATTGCTTGATGGAAACACCACCGCTTGATGGAAACACCACCGCTTCGATTGGAAACTCTTGCATATCGATGGAAACCACAATCGATACTTTCCACAAGCACTACCAATACAAACCACTATTAGAGTCGGGTGTTCATGGACCTTATGGGTGTACACTCCGCACCTCTAATCCATTACAAGGTGTGAACTAATCCCACAAGTGCACTAAATTTTCCAACAATCCTCCCAAATTTAGTTCACTTCCTTTGCATGAAAACAAACATTAATCAAAACATGTGCATAAACGAAAATGTCACGAGGATTGAATTTTCATCTTAGTAAATTACGTTCAAATATTCGAGAATCGGGTTGTTCTAAGAATTGAACCCTTCAACCCATTTGAATACCGAAGATAAAATACACACAAGTTTTCAAACACTTATTAGCTCGACACTATACAAGCCATGTGTCCATATCCAAATTCATAAATGTTGTAAAAGCTAAAAGTCCAAAAGCTTCTCAAGCGGCAAAACTTCAACATTCACATAGGTGGTTCCTCTTTATTCATGCTCTGCTAAGCACTTTTCAAAGAAAATTAACCATTAAAGTAAAGACTTCATCCTCCTTTCAAGAGTTTGAGGTAACCTTGGGATGTAAATAAAACATGTGCTCCACCACCGAATGTTCGACTTTCCACATTGAACTCGACTCCCAAGTTTCCTTATGAGGAGTTGGGTGTCCTAGCATTCGATGACTAAGTTGGACTTAAACCCATCCCATTAGCGGACTTTATAACCAAGTCTCTAGCCAAACCATTCGTCAAGTGATCGGCTAAATTTTGTTGAGATCTAACAAACTCTATAGATACCACCCCATTCATGATAAGCTCACAAATCATGCTATGTCCGACACCTAAGTGTCTAGACTTACCATTGTACATTTGGCCATAAGCCTTAGCCAATGTAGTCGCACTATCACAACGGATAGAAATAGGTGCTATAGGTTTAGCCACAATGGAATCTCAAGAAGCAAGTTTTTCAACCATTCGACTTCTTTACCAAGCAGCAGCCTAAGGCCACAAATTGATTCCATTGTTGAACCGGTGATGCAAGTTTGCTTCTTGGATGCCCAAGAAATTGCACCTCCACCAAGTAGGAATACCCACGCCACCGGTAGACGAATTGTCTTCAATGTTATCGATCCAACTTGCATCGGTGTATCCTTCCAACATCGATGGGTAACCAAGATATGAGAGACTATAATCCATAGTTCTCTTCAAATACTTGAAGACTTTGAAGCGCTTGCCGATGATGAGCACTAGGATTACTAGTATACCGCTCAATTTTCCAATACAAAACCAATATTAGGTCTTGTACAAGTCATGGCATACATCGACAACCAACTACCCTAGAATACTCAAGTTGAGATACAACTTTGCCATTATTAGGCATCGACTTCTCACAGTATCCATAGGTGTACTCATGGGAGTACAATCAAAGTAATTGAATTTCCTCAACACCTTCTCAATATAATGACACCGAGAGATAGAAATTCTATTACTTTCATGTTTAATCCTTATACCAAGGATAACATCGCCTCCCCATGTCCTTCATGGAGAACCTTGATGACAAAAATTCCTTTGTCAAGTCAACCCGATTTTGGTCGGTGCAAATATCAACATATCATCAACATATAGACAAATGATGACTCCTTTACCGATTCATCAAATTTGCTATATACACATTTGTCGACTTGGTTAAGAACATAACCACTAGACAAAACCACTTCATCAAATTTTGATGCCATTGCTTAGGTGCTGCTTTAGTCCATAAAGAGACTTAATCGGTTTACACACCTTGTTTTCATTGCCGGGCATGATGAAGCCACGAGGTTGGTTCATATAAACCTCCTCTTCCAATTCACCATTCAAGAAAGTCATCTTCACGTCCATCTAATGAATAATCGATTGTGAATAGATGCCAAAGCAATCAACAGTCTTATGGTACTAAAGCGAGCCACGTGGGCATAAGTATCAAAATAGTCTATTCCGACTTTTGTTTAAA
This sequence comes from Chrysanthemum lavandulifolium, assembly GCA_022545495.1. Lineage (NCBI taxonomy): Eukaryota > Viridiplantae > Streptophyta > Magnoliopsida > Asterales > Asteraceae > Chrysanthemum > Chrysanthemum lavandulifolium. The sequence continues at coordinate 35,503,962 of CM040242.1, read as the reverse complement.
GCCCCGAATGACTAGTCTAGCCTTGAACTTTTCAATAGTTCCATATACCTTCATTTTCCTTTTGAAAATCCATTTGCAACCCAAAGGTTTCCAACGGTGGTAGATCAACCAACACCCAGTGTTGTTGCCCATGATGGAATCCATCTCATCATTGATTGCTTCTTTCCAGAAAGCAATATCCTGGGACTTCATTGCTTCTTCAAATGTCTTGGGATCATCCTCAACAATGAAGCAATAGGAGTATTGGTCAGAGACCTCATCCCTTGTTCCTTCAACTAAGTATAGTTGAAACTCAGGTCCAAATGACTTTGGATTCCTAACCCTTTTGCTCTTTCTAAGCATAGGTTCAGGTTGTTGCACCACAACCTCATCAGGGACCACTGATGGTTCGTCATCAGGAACCTCTGATACACCAATGTCATGAGTTCCATTAGGAATCCTCATACTTGGTCTAGGGACTGATGAGAATCTATTCTCATCAAAGTTTGCATCCCTTGATTCAATTATGGAGTTAATTGAAACAAATTCATTAGGTTCAATAACATAGAACCTAAAAGCCTTGGAATGCTCAGCATATCCAACAAAGATGCAATCAATGCCTCTTTCACCCAAAGTTTTCAACTTTGGATCAGGGAGTCTTACAACAGCCCTGCAACCCCAAACCTTGAGATACTTCAGTTGGGTTTCCTTTTAGTCCGAGTTCATAAGGGTAACCTTGTTCCTTTTGTTGGGGACCCTATTCAATAAATAGCAAGTTGTTAACATAGCTTCACCCCAAAACCCTTGACTCGATCCGAATAGGACAACATGGAACTAACCATCTCTTCTTGACCCTATTTTTCCTTTCGAAATACCATTTCTTTGAGGAGTATAAGGGCGATCGTTTCATGGATTATACCAACAGATCGAAAATACTGAGTATCCATGTACTCACCTCCCTATCGGTCCTTAATCTTTTGATCAAAGACCCAAGTTGTAATTCAACTTGTTTTAAACACTTTGAATTTATCTAATGCTTCATCCTTAGTATGTAAAAGATAAACATAACAAAACCTAGAAGCATCATCAATAAATGTCACAAAGTACTTCTTATTCCCCAAAGATGGAGTGGCATGCAAATCACACAGGTCACTGTGTATTAGCTCCAAGAGCTTAGTCTCTCAATTAACACACTGAAAAGGTTTCTTAGTTATCTTGGTCAGCATGCAAGTTTTACACTTTTCAGTGTCTATGTCAAATGCTAGGATTAACCCATCCTTAGACATATCTTGCATTCTCTCATAGTATACATGGCCAAGTCTAGCATGCCAAAGGGTAGAATCAGTCAGGTCAATGGTAGTCACAAAGGCTGAATTAACACTATCAATGGCAATATTAAGCCTGAACATTTGATTACATAAAATAACCAAAACCTATAAAAACACCACATTTAGACAAGACAAATTTATCAGATTCAATAACTTGTTTATATCCATGATTATTCAAAACACTACTTGAAACCAAGTTCTTCCTTATATCAGGAACATGAATAACATTAAACAAAGTTACAATCTTTCCGAACTAAACTTAAGATCTACACAACCATGACCATGCACCAAGGTCGTTGACTCATTTCCCATGTGAAGAATAGAACCATCATTCGTTGACTCATAAGTCTTGAACCGACTTTTATCTTTGCACATGAACTGTTGCACGAGTCAACCCACCACGCAACATCATCATCCTACACATAATGAGATTCGAGATACATATGTAACATAATAAATCTGAAAAGACTTATTAACCATATTTTGACCTTTCAGTGAGTTGGAAGAACCACCACTCCCTGAACCATTAGTGCTTGATCCATTAGCTTTACCACCAACTTTAACACCCTTGCAATCCCTTTTAATGTGACCAGTTTTGCCACATTTCCAACAAGTAGGTGTTGCCTTCTTGTTTGGATCTGCCCTTGTGTTATCATGATATTTGTGTTTGCCTTTGTTGTTATTGTACCTGGTGGAGTTATTATGCTCCACCATATTGACAACAGATGCACCAGCAGCATTGCTACTCTTTGGCTTGTTATTATCCTGCACCTTGAGAGATTCCTCAATGCGCAGATGACTGCCCAACTCAACCAGAGTTAACTCCTCTTTCTTATGTTTCAAGGTATGCTTGAAATCTTTCCAAGAAGGAGGAAGTTTGTCAATGACACAAGAGACTGAAATAGACTCATCCATGTGCATATTATGTTGTGTAAACCTTCCAAGCATACCAAGAAGTTCATTGTATTGTTCCATAACTGGTCTTGAATCAGTCATTTTGTAATTTATGAAATTACTACATATTTGGCATCCAAGGAGTCCCACAGTTCTTTGGAAGATTCAATGTTCTGATAGATATCAAATAGAGAATCAGACATACCATTGAGAATTAGACCTCTGCATATGTAGTCATCATTCTCCCATTTGCTCCTCCTCCTAATCTGCTCCATAGTAGCATCATCCCCATCATCAGAAATAGGTGTAGTCAAAACATAGACCACACTCATGCTTGACAGCAAGAAGTTCATCTTCTTCTGCCATCTCCTGAAGTCCACCCCTTCAAACTTATCCAGCTTAGCAAAGTTTGAAGCCATGTGTTTCATTGCAGCAGTTTCCATTGATTATCACAAAATTGTTTACTTTGATTGTTGGTGTTTAGGTCCCGGGAGCAGGGTTAAGATAATCAATGTTAGCAGAAACAAGTACCAATTCAGCAGAAACAAATACCACTAGGTGGTTACCGGATATCACTTGGAATCGTGTGATCACTTTCCAAAGTAAACTATTCGACCCTAATGCCTGGGTTACATGGATATCTACTTGGGATAAGACCAAATGTAGTTATAGAATTAGGCACAATTCAATAACCCTTTTTCTTATAAGGGTTTATGGTTTTCAGTGTGTCCATCATGTATAATAAGATCTCCTATTTATAGGGGATTAGTCTTAGCTAGTCAAATGGAATTATGAGTATTAATCGGCCCATTAATCGCCTCATAATTATCCCCATTATAGCCGTTAGTGGTTACATGACCAATTAAACGTGATCATTATGCAGTTGTAACTGCCACTTGAATAGGTCAAAGCCCGTTACAAGCAGTACCTTCATAGCACCAGCAGTGGAAACATTGCTTCAGTGGAAACACCACTACTTCAGTGGAAACACTGCATATCAGTAGAAACCACAATCAGTACTTTCCACAAGCACTACCAATACAAACCACTATTAGAGTCAGGGTGTTCATGGACCTTATAGGTGTACACTCCGTACCTCCTAACCCATTACAAGGTGTGAACTAATCCCACAAGTGCACTGAATTTTCCAACAAGTAAGCCATCAATTTCATCAAGTTGAAGAAAAACTACAGTTTATAAGAAAAATGATTCCCGATAATTTTGAAAATGCACAAGTGATCGAATATCGAAGCAAACGCTTTTTATCTATTGTCATTATTTGCTACAAAATTATCTTAGTGTATTTTTTTTACATGTTTAGATGTAAAAGAGTATGTTCAAATCTGACTTCTAAATGTTGTTGTGCTGACACGCACAAAGTAGATATAAAATGGCATCCCCCTGTTAGCCTTGCGCATGGCAGACATTGGTACGTCTATCATGAAGAAATAAATTTACATTTAATAACTAAATAATAAATAATACATTCGATTATATGAAGATAAAATAATGTAGCAGTATAAAAAGAGTATATACCTTTAATAAGCTTCCATGCAGCGCGCTGGGACATATGATGAACAGCAAGTCGTTCTAAGACACGTCGAGTAGTAACAACACTAGTCTGAGATAAAGAAAGTATCAGCCTATTGTTAATCCTTTACAAATGTAACCAAACATCATGAGACTAGTTTATATATCTTTTATACTTATTTAGTCTTAAGACTTAAGATAGATACACAAAATTGCTCTATTAGCTGTTATTAGAATACTCGCAATCTTATATAACTATCTGTCGTGTCAAACAATTAGGTATTACCTTCAACCTGACAACAAAGTGGATGTGCTTGTGATGTGTAAGTTGAGTCCTGATTAAAATGGCCAATAATATTTATGTCTAGCACTTTTTCCAATACATCGCCCAAAATTTCAAAAACTCCTAAAGACAGAATGAAATAACTAAATAAAAAGCTCTTAATTGAGAAAAAAAAAAATGCACACACACACATAACACCAACTGCACCTAAACTTCGAGAACTAACACGTATAATTTTAAACTTACTTCAAGAAGAATTTGCTTCACTGTAATCTTTAAAGGTGCGTAGAACATAGTCCACATCTTAATGCTCATCCACCAAGTCATGTAAGGAAATATTGACGCATTCTTCTATATTAGATTGCAATAGAGGCAAATAGAGCATTAAGAAACACCTCAATGATCTTAATGCAAATGGTCTCAAGTGAAAAGCTGAGAGCAATGGCTTTAGCTCATGTCATAATCTTTAGTCCCGACGGTTTCAGATGCAGTCAAAAGAGGAGGAGTATCTCCCACATCACAATAAGCAAATCCTCTTCCACCAAAACTGTTTCATCGACTCATTAGTTTCTATAAACAACATTGTGGCCAGTTCTCCATTTTCCCTCAGAGAAATTACAAAATGATAACAAAAATCAAGACTAGTTTATGAATAGAAAACACAAGCCACCTATGATAAAGAGGACATATCCGTATAATGCCTTAGATGCAAAAGGTGTGTTGGCCGCAACATACACGGTTGCAGAGGTGGCAGCAATGGTAGTGGAGTATAAGCCAGTCGAATGCAAGGCTAGGCCATTAACTTTACTATTTTTTTCTCAAGGGTTTTGGCCGTACAATAGCAACATACTTTTTCAAATGTACCGATCTAGTACGCGTACTTTTTTTTGTTCCACTTAATGTAACGAACTTTCAAGTTTTGTTCCATTCTACCCATCAGATGACTTACCTGGAAAAAGTTTGGAAACCGGCTATTGTTAATATCTGACATTTTTTAATATTAAATTAACCTAAAACTAACCCCACACAACCCACACTTATCCCGCTCATATTTTCCCCCAATTCTTTCATCAAACCAAAACCCTAACCCTAATTTCATCATATCAAACCTATGTTCTAATCCATCAATTACCCCTTAATAAAATGCGTATAACAGTTAATTTCTATCATGATGGTACCTTCAACCCATCACCTCTCATGTATAAGGAAGGTGATGTATCCAGAATACCAGACATTGATTTCGTTGGTATGACAGTCCTTCGTTTGTCCAAGCTGATAAAAGGAGCATGTCAGTTCCCCGTTAAAGGTATTTACTTTCTTATTCCTGGTAGAGAGTTAAGTAATGGTTTAAAAGAGATTAAGGATGATAATGACCTAGCTGAGTTTGTTGCCCTAGCTTTTAAGAATGAAAAGGAAATAGATTTGTATGTGGAACATCATGGATATGATTTAAGCCATTGGTTACAAAATAAGATAGGTCCTGATGAGGTTTCAGATGATGAGATAGGTGAGATGGAAGACATTAAAGGATATGGATATGATGATGCTGTTAGAGAAGAAGATGTACAAATACCAAATAGGACTGTTGAAGACCCATTTCTTAATAAGTTGTGCAATGGAAACTTTATTACTGACCACATTGAGGCTCATAATCCTAGTGAATTTAGTGAAGGTAGTGCTTCTAACGATATAGATAGTGATGAGGAGAATGTAGATGCAAAGTATAAAGTTACTCTTGGGGCAGTTTATCCAGAACATGACCCTAGCCTTGCATGGAATGAGATGAAACCTACATTGGGTTTGAGGTTTGAACACCCAGAACAACTCAAAGACTGTTTAACCAATTATGGGGTGGCTAATGGATATCAGTTGTGGTACAGAAGAAATGATTACAGAACTTTGATGGTTCTTTGTGGAAGGAATCCTGATGAGGGTAGAAGTGGAGGCTGAAAAACTAGGAAAGGGAAAGATGAGGGTGTGCAAGATGGAACACCATCTAATAAAGGCAATAGGAAAGGTGTGCAGATAGGAACACCATGTAAGAAAGGCAATAGGAAAGGTGTGCAGAGTGCATCACCATCTAAAAAGGGCAAATGGAAAGGTGTGCAAACTGCATCACCATCTAAAAAGGGCAAAGGTAAAGGTGTGGAGACAGAGAAAAAGAAGAAGGTAACATGTTTAAATAAGAAGGATGGTTGTTCATTCAGGCTTTAGGCATCATGGATGCAAGATGGCAGTTCCTTTCAGATCAAAACCTTGATCCCAGAACATACATGTTGTAGGAACTTTGATTTGGGAGCATTGGTAACCTATAAATGGATTGCCAAACAGTTTGCTTATAAAGTGGTTCAGGATCCCACAATTAGCTATAGGACAATTAAAGAACTAACCAAGAAGAAATATCTCATCAATGTGAGTGTTGGACAGTGTAAAAGGGCAAAGCAAAGGGCTTTGTTTGATCATGAAGGTGGGCTGATTGAGCATCATAGTAGGTTATGGGATTACAAACAACATATATTGAACACTAATCCTGGTTCATCTGTTCATTTGCATGTGGAGGAGAAAGATAATGGTAAGACCTACTTTAAAAGTTTTTATGTTTGCTTCAAGGCTATGAAAGTTGGATGGACTGCAGGGTGTAGGAAGGTCATTGGTTTTGATGGATGCTTTCTCAAAGGAACTTGCAGAGGTGAGCTATTGTGACCATGGGAAGAGAGAACAATCAAATGTTTCCTAGTGGGGTGTGGTGAACATTAAGACAATTGGGAATGGTTCTTGGCTTGTCTATGTGAGGATCTAAGGCTATATCAGTCGCTTATTTGTTAGGAATTAGAAATTCCAAGTATTAAAGAGTCGGTCACCTCAAGTATATGTAATCGGAAAGCTCGTAGTCGTAGTTATTTTAAGTTAAGTAGTATTTAGTTAAGTAACACCGTGGAGGAGGACTGACGGTCTTTACCCCGATCCGATCCATGCCCGTTGTGTGGCGTTTATGTAAGACTATAAATACTCTACCTCCCAAGGTAGAGAGTTGGAGCTCATAAGAATATCTTTCACTTTCTCTCACTAAGTTCCCTAAACCTCTAACTTTCTCTCTAGAATTCCACTTATACGCCAACTTTGTGTTATGGTTTGATGTGTAAGTGAAAACTAATATCTTACAATTGGTATCAAGAGCCATGGTTAGATCATATCTTGCACATCTTTGGATTTCTAGTGGTTTTAGGTGGTTTTGAGTTTGAAAAGTTTAGTGGTTTGTGCATCATTTGGTTGATTTCTTGTGTTAAAGCTTGGATTTTGGTAGTACTTTTACGCTTAGAATCATCACAAGTGTTTAGGTTTTCATTTGGTAAGCTTGAATCATCTTGGTTGGGTTGTTTTGGATTGAAAAGTGATGTTTGTGAAGTTTTCTTGCTAGTGACTTGACCTACGGATTATTTTTCCTTGTAGCGACTTGCTTTACATTTTGTAGCGAGTTGAAGTTTTGGAGCTAGCGACTTAGGCTTAGCGACTTACAAGACAAGTAGTGGACTCTCCACTACGGGTAGCGACTTGGTGTTAGCGACTTGGTGAGTAGCGAGTTGCTATTTAGCGACTTGATTCTTTAGCGACTTGAATCTTAGCTAATTGTCGCCAAAATTTTGCTAGCGACTTGAGGCTTAGCGAGTTACTATTTAGCGACTTGCCTTTGTTTGGGACTTTAGCGACTTGGTGGTATAGCGAATTAGGTGTTAGCGACTTGGTGCATTATCTTCTAGCGACTTGGGTGATTTTTACGGTTTTCTTGATTTAGTAAAACCCGTGAAAGAATCTATTTCGGTTTAATCATAGAGTTATAAAATCCCGTATAATCTGTTAACATGTCTACCAACGCTCCTACTATCATCTCCATCGCTGTCGAGGATGTTCAAGCAATGGTTCGGATACTGTCCACCCATGCTTGATGAATCGACTACGATTCTTGGGCTCAACGAATCGATTGTCTTGTCTTGGAAAGGAAAATGGTGTCAACATTCTCAAATCCATTGATGAAGAACCCTATCGAGTTGAGACGACTAGAGATGTACTTGATATCGTCAAGATGGAACTCGATTTACGGAATGGATGGACCAAAGATGTATGATGAGCTTGATGATAAGGAGAAAAGAGATTCGATGTCGATATCGTGGCTTCTAACATTGTTCTTCAAGGTCTTCCTAAAGACATCTACAAGTCGATCAATCACAACACCAAGCAAAGGCAGATGGGATAATGTCAAGATGCTTCTCTCGTGTTCGAATTAACTATGGAAGACAGAGAATCACAACTCTATGACGAATTTGAACACTTCAAGATGAAACCGATGAGAGTGTCTATGAGTACTATGTGAGATTTCATAAGTTGGTGAATGATATGAGGAACATCGAATGACTATGCCTAACATTCAATTTGAACTCAAAATTTGTGAACAACATGAATCCCGAATGGCACAAGTTTGTCACCTCCGTGAAGCTCACTAAAGGATTGAAGAATACAAACTATGAGCAACTCTATGCCTTCCTCCTTCGAATGAGAGACATGCTATGTTTGAAAAATGATTCTTAATCGTTCAAAACAACCGAGGAGAGACAAGCTCGTCTAATGACTCAACCGCCTTCTACTCAAACATCGGAATCACAACCAAAGCCTCACAAGTCATACCCATGGGTAATGGTAATCACAAACTCATTCTCGATCCTATGTTCAAACAAGTCGATGCCGATGCACACGCATGGTAACATCATTAATCAACTAGCTCTTCCGATTAGTCAAAACATGAATTCTCTCCCACAAACCAACAACAACCTCCGAACAAGATCTAACCCACACAATCAAGCTTTGTTAAAGATGGGAGGATCGTGGTGCAACCAGTTCAGAAAGACAAGATGATCGGGGAAGAGGAGGAGTGGTAGAGGTTATGTTGGTAATCGAATCGAGGAAGGAATGGAAATCAAGGTCAAGCTAAGCCGATCAAATGTTATAACGGGTGGTGAGGACACATTGCAAGGAACCGCACATCTCCAAAGCGCCCATGAATCGCCGATTACTTCAGAGACAAGATGTCGCTTGTACAAGCTCGGGATAATGGTGCCGCTTTGGATGAAGAGGAATTGTTGTTTCTAGGCGAGGGCAATGCCAAGACCTATGATGCGAGATGTGGATGAGCAACCTATTCGGAGATAGGTCACAATCATCGAATGCCTTTCAAGTCGCCGATTGTGATGCATACGACTGATGTGGATGATGGACCCATCGCACACACAATTTTTATGGCTAGCATTTCTCCAATGGTTTCTCCCAAGGTCTTTTCTTCACCACAAGTGGCTCATCCAAAGACAAACTCATCTCGAGGTATTAAAACTATACGATGATGTCGATGTGCAAAAGATGCATGACAAAGTACAATTAATCGAAACTTTTGAATCAAATATTGAAAATATGGGTAATATCAATGTTGTCCCATATGATCAATATGTGAAACAAAGTGAAAGTGAAGTTGTACTAAGTGATGCATCTTCTGCGATCAACAATGACTATGTTCTTGATGAATACACCGCATGTGCCCTCGATGATTTCGTAATTTCGAACTAAATGCCTATAAAGAACGTGTTGCTATCTATGAACAACGTTCAAAATTTGAGTTGACCTCTCGTGAGCGTGAAATGGATGACCAAGTGCGCATAATCATTAGAAAAAGTAATTTTCGAGAAGAAGTATTAAAACAAGAGTTAAATTCCTTGCAAGAAAAGCTTTCTAAAAGCGCTAAGCAAAAACAAGAACTTCAAGAAAATGTGAAAATGCTTAAGCAAGAATTTAATGCAAAGGAATCAAAACTCTTGAAAGATTTTTCTAATCTGAAAACTTTGAAAACAAACTTGAAAACAAGTTGTACATACAAGGAACACCATTCGATCGCTTCACATGATCACTAAGCATAAAGTCTTAAGCGATAAGCATAGCATTCCCTTGTTGAGGAACCAAATCCAGAGGTCATTAAAAGGGCTAGAAATGCTCATAAGGTTCTTTATGATGGCAATGAAATCCTTAAACCTAGACAGAAACCTAGTTGCGTTGAGTGCATCGAGGAAGATAAGAAATCGATGAAGTCACTAGGAAAAGATGAACAAGAAATTAGATGATCCTAAATGTAAAGAGAAGAAAATAAAGATCACACCCCATGATTACAAGAAGGAAAACTGGATTTCCTTGAACATGTTTAAGCCTCGACATTGTTGACTCCGAACAAGTTTTTCGAAAATGGATTTAGATAAGCGTAAAGTCGAAAATATTGTTGAAACAAACCTCCCTTTGGAAAATGCCTAGAGCGATCGTGTATCCTCCTAATACACCAATGCATCTTGTTCCTAGAACAATTGCCACTAAAAGCAAGACCTTAATTAGCCAATATGTTATATTTCAACTATTTGTTGATTTTGAGAAAACTTGCAAGAAAAGGATCACACCCATCGGTATAATCAAGGAGAAAGGGTTTTGAGCAAATGAAAGAATGTTATTTAATCGAGGTCATGCCTTTCTTTAAACTTCTAAAAGATCACTTTGAGAGTCTTAAAAGGGATAGAAACCGATATTAAGGGAATGGAAAAGGAATTTGATGCAATGATAGTTGAAGTTAGTGACTATGAGCGAGCACTAAAATATAATGAGATTGAGAGGAAGAACTTGCATACACTAAATGAGAACCCGATTTCGAATGTATTGCTCAAGATGTGTTTTTCATCGCTACAAATTGTTCCATTAATGCTTCCAAATTTCATGAATTATCGGTTGCCTCGAAAGTCTCCCATGATCATGTCATTGAGCTTGAAAAACTAATTCGAACTAAACGAGAAAATTGAACCGGATGATCACGACAATTTGGTTAAACATTTTCTAAGCTAGAAGTTGAGCATTTTAATTTACAACTAAAATATCAACATCTTAAAGAAAATGTCAAAACTTCAAATATCAAGACATCCTCGATGCTCCGAGTTTGATGCGCTTTTCAAATTAACAAACGTGATGAATGATTCAAGCTCATTGCAACACAATCGAAAGTTGAAAGCCCAAATCTCTCAATTAAAGGGTCAAACGAACAATATGACAGATCCCAAATGCCTCCTCCTTTAGATTCTCGAATTCTCAAATGTTTCATCTTCAAAACCTAGTAAATGCATTACAAAAGGAAAACGAAAGTTTTTAGAAGAAAATGAAAAGGTTAAACGTCATTTCAATGAGTTATTTGAATCAATAAAGGTCACTCGTAACAAAAATAACGAACAAATAGCTTCATTGCAAAAGGAAATTGAGAATCAAGAGTCGTGTAAAAGGAAAATGCCAATGACCAATGGGGAGAATGGTGTATCAAAGGTTCACTCTTGTAATAAATATGCTTTGTCTCAGTGAAATATGTCCCTCCTCATCTCGTGAACAACAAACTTGTTGTTCAAACATACTTCTCATCCCTTAAGGATTGCCTAGAATGTCTGCGTGAGATTGTTGAAGAGGATAAGTTAGAGAAACCTCATGATAATGCAATTGGACATGCATGCTTATATGCCAAACGATCTCAAGAAATCCTAGAATGCTTGATCACAATATGCCCAAAGTCCTTAGGTGAGAGAGTTAATCCTTTGATTCCATGTTCGATGCCTAATGCCAAGTATGATATTCATTCGATGCCCAATGTCTTGAATGTGAACCTTAGTGTGCCTTTAAGTAGTTCGATTCCAGATCCATCAATGCTATGAAAGAGAACTCAAGTGTGCCTTCTAGGAGTACAAATCCCAAGACTTCTAGTTTTAAGAAAGTGAACCTTAGTGTGCTCGCATGTAGTTCAGATCCCAAAGACATCTAAACAGTGATGCAAAGAATAGTAAAACCAACTAATGTTCCCATTCCTCTACAGAGTAATCGGTGACATTAAAGGGAGCAGTCAAAGTCTCAAGACAATACAAGGAATGATAGGACCTCGCAAGCTAAGAATGTGCACCGAAAAGAGTAGAAGAACAATCTAGGAACTTTAAGCTTGAATCGAATAAAACGAATCGTGTTGATTCTAGTATTAGCCATAGGCGCATCGTAATTAATTCAAATTCGATACTATTTGCAAACCTTGTATTGATGTCTCGCTTGAATTCGCTTTCTAATCATGAATGTGGTGTTAATGTTTTGCCTAATGATGTTAATTGTCCATTAATGTTGTTAATGCTAAAATTCATGCTAAAAAGGCTAAAAGGCAAAACGAAAGAAAGTTAGAAAACAAGTGGAAACCCACGGGAAGAACATTTAGTAAGATAGGCTATTATTGGATACCGTTGGTCATAAGAATAATCGACAATGCCCACTAGAAAATGGATGCCTCTTGGTAGAACTATTCCTTAAGAAGTGAGCACACTGTGAATGTGGCTAATACGACACTAGTATCGCATCTATTCACAATGATTCCAAAGGCCTTAATTTCGATATGAATGCTTCTTTTTCCGATGTGGGTGTTCCAACCATTGTTACTAACCAAATGGAACCCATTCTTGCATGGGGATCCCAATTATCCAGCTTATCCATTCTTGTCGTGTTCAACTGCAGATCGCTCAAATCGCTCGTGGTACCTTGACTCAGTCGTTCCAAGCATATGATCATGGCGACCGGTCACGGCTCATGAACTTCGTGAGCAAATTCATCGGATGCTTAGATTCGGAATGATCATTTCGGTGCTATTATGGGTTATGGAGACTATGTTGTTGGCAAAAGTGTTATCTCCGTGGTTTACTATGTAGAAGGTCTTGGTCACAACTTGTTCTCTGTTGGTCAATTCTGCGATTCGATCTAGAAGTAGCCTTCTAAAACATACCGCTTCGTTAGAGAACTTGATGGTAAGGAACTTTAAGAGGTTCACGTGGTTCAAATCTATACACCATCTCTATCGAAGATATGATGAAGTCTTCTCCAATTTGCTTGTCGTCAAAGGCCTCTAAAACAAAGTCATGGTTATGGCATCGCTGTCTCAATCACTTGAACTTCGGTACCATCAATGATCTCTCCGAAAGGACTTAGTTGTAGGTTTACCTAGACTCAAGTATGAAAAGGATCATCTTTGTTCAAGATGTCAATTGGGAAAAGCAAGAAGTATGCCCATAAACCCAAACCTACTAACTCGTCACGTAAGTTCTTCATATGATTCATATGGATTTATGTGGACCAATGAGGGTGCGTAATATATTTGGGAAGAAATATGTGTTAGTTGTGGTTGATGATTACTCTAGATTCACATGGGTCAAGTTCTTAAGGACAAAGGATGAAACTCCCGATATCATCATCAAACTCATCAAACAAATTGCAGTTCGCTTAACAAAACAAATGTAATAATCGAACAGACAATGGAACCGAGTTTGTCAACAAACAACTCAATGAATTTTATGAAAGCGTTGGAATCACCATCAAAGAAGTGTTCCACGAACTCCTCAACGAACGGTGTAGTTGAAAGACTAAATCGAACTCTTGTAGAAGCCGCTAGAACAATGCCGATTTACTCAAAGGTTCCAATGTTTCTCCGGGTCAAGCTATTGCCACCGCATGCTACACACAAAATCGCTCCTCGATTCACACCGGTCATGGAAAACTCCATATGAACTTGTCCACAAGAAAACCTAATCTCTTTCCTTCGTGTGTTTGGTGCATTGTGTTATCCAACTAATGAGGACAAGACTTAGGCAAACTTAGAGCTAAAGGACATTGGAGTATTTGTAGGGTATGCTCCAAACAAAAGGGATACCGAATCTACAACAAAAGAACCCGAAATATCATGGAAACAATTCACGTTACGCTTGATGAGTCGACCGGTCAAATGGCTCCTGGACACTCCGATTCAGACCCGCACTTCAAAACAGTCCCATTGGTTCATCCCTTGTTCCAAACTCTTCTCAAGAAACTCCATATGTACCTCCATCCAAGATGATTTAAAGAAATTGTTTGATCCTATGTTTGATGAACTTTATGACCCAAGTACTAATGAGGTGTCGATTCCTACAACAGAGGTCGCTCATATTCCGTGAATGAAGTCAATCCTCGCCTCAATATCTTTAAGTCAAGATGCACCGTCACGATCCTTCGCCTCATCAACAAATCATCATTCTTCAAATGTACATAATGGAACCATTTCGCATCAATGATGAAGTTAATCCCTTTGCTACTCCTCGAAGATGCTCCATTTGAAAACATATTTGCTCTCGAATCATCATCGAACCATCTTCTTCGGAGACATCGACTGCTACCTCGGTCCCTCAACAACCGCCACATGAACACCTTAGAAAATGGACTCACGATCATCCACTAGACAACATCATTGGAAATCCTCTCGTCCGTATCAACACGGAAACAACTTGCAACCGATGCCTTATGGTGCTTCTTCAACTCCGTACTATCTAAGATCGAACCAAAAGATGTTAAAACCGCCATGAATGAAGATAGTCGGTTCAATGCCATGCAAGATGAAATTCATGAGTTTGATCGACTTGATGTATGGGAGTTAGTACCGCTCCAGATCGTGCTATGATTATTGCTCTTAAATGGATCTTCAAAGTGAAACTTGATGAGCATGGTGATGTGTTGAAGAACAAGGCTCGATTAGTTGCTAAAGGATACCGTCAAGAGGAGGGTATTGACTTTGAAGAATCTTTTGCTCCAGCTTGCTCGAATCGAGGCAATCGTAATCTTTCGCTAATGTCGCTAGTAAGAACATGGTAGTCTATCGATGGATGTGAAGACGGCATTTCGAACGGAGACCTTAAAGAAGTCGCTCACGCCACCAACCTCAAGGATTTGTAAATCAAGAGCATCCTACTCACGCTTATCGTTTGAAGAAGGCCCTTTACGGTTTAAAGCAAGCTCCAAGGGCATGGTATGATACATCGTCAAAGTTTCTTCTATCAACCGGATTTAGCAAAGGAGCATTGATCCAACATTGTTCACCGTGAAGTCGTGCAAACATTTAATTCATGTTCAAATTTATGTTGATGATATTATTTTTGCCTCGATGCACCCAATGGAATGTGATCGTTTTCAAATGAAATGAGTTCAAAATTTCAAATGTCAATGATGGGACAAATGTCATTTTTCTTGGGATTACAAATTTCGCAAAGTCCCTGAGGCATTTTCATAAATCAATCTAAATATGCAACCGAGATCTTAAAGAAATTTGGATTTGATTCAAGTGACCTGTTGACACTCCCATGATTGATCGAACCAAACTAGATGAGGACCACTGTGGATCATGATTGACCAAACAAAATATCGTAGTATGATTGGATCCCCGATGTACCTCACGCCTAGTAGACCGTACATCTTGTTCATTGTTTGCATGTGTGCTAGATACCGTGCTAAGCCTACTAAAAAGCACCTTGAAGCGCTTAAACGGGTCTTCGGTATCTCCAAGGAACCATCAATATGGGTCTTTGGTACCGAAGGACACCGCATGTCACTAATGACCTATGCAGATGCCGATCATGCAGGTGTCAAGATACTCGTGGAAGTACATCCGAGGTGCTCGGTTTTGGGTGATAAGCTTGTGAGTCGGTCTTCAAAGAAGCAAATGAGTACTTCTATTTCCTCTACAGAGGTGAATACATAGCCATGTCATCTTGTTGTGCTCAAATCTTATGGATGAGATCTCAATTATCCGACTATGGCTTTGAATTCAACAAAATCCTCTCGCATCGTGATAATAAAAGTGCTATTGCTCTCTCATGCAACAACGCTCAACACTCAAGAGCAAAGCATATCGACATTCGACATCATTTCATCGGGAACAAGTGGAAAAGGTGTGGTGGAACTCTATTTTGTGAGGTCCGAATACCGCTAGCGTACATCTTCACCAAAGCTCTTCCAAGAGAACGTTTTGAGTTCATACTTCCACGACTAGGTTTGAAAAGCCTTCAACCCGAACACTCAAACGCCTTCGTGGAGGAAGACGAGGAGTAAAGGTCTATGCTCATCTATCTCTTGTAAATATCTCTTCAAAAGCAAATAGAAAATTATAAAACTTTCAAAAAAAAAAAAAAAAAAAAAAAAAAAAAAAAATCTTGAAAATCTTGAAAATTCCAAAAATATTGTCCTTTTGTCATGTTTTCCTCGATTCGATAATATCTACGGTCTTTGAGATGTCATTCAAAGAATGACACGGACTTTAGATGTTGTTCGAATGTTAAAAAAAAATAATAAAAAAAAAATAAAAAAAAAATAAATTACTTTTGGGAGAAAGAGAAACAATGGTTTATTGTCAGTTCAGGCAGTAACCCACTTTTTAAAGAAAGAACAGAGCCATTCTTTATCATGTTTTTCAAAATTCCATGCTCGATTTTATAAACATTTATCTCGCTGAAAACTAATCGCTTTGAAAAATAATTCGACTCTATTTTTGATAATCATCCGGACTTATTTGTCAAAATATCAATCTCTCAATCAACAACCTATGTCATTGATTGAGGGGAGAATGATTTCAATTAAATTAAAAAGTTATTTGGCATTCAATTGTTTTCAAAAGATATACATGCATGTTTTATCAATGGAGTTTAAAGTTTTAAAATCCGATCCTTATCAGTTAAAACGCCTTCATAATCAAGTCACAATTCTCCTCAAAAGCTTTCAAAATCAATTTAAATCTATAAGAGATCACAAATCTCAAATGATTTGATAATTGTGATCGGGGGAGAATGTGTGATTTAAATTGAATTTAAACAGATAATTCGGTAAATGGTTTTATAAGGATGTACAAGCTCTCATTCCCACATGTGACAAACGATTTCAAATTTTCCATGCACATGTTGAGGGGAGCATCTATCTTAAACCTATGATTTGAAACGTGATCACTTATCTCAATGTGCGGGTTCCTCTAGTATGTGCAAAACTCTTTTCAAATCTCGAGGCACATATTGAGGGGAGCAAAATTATGAAAATCTCATCCTTCCCAAAATGCTTTATCTACTTGATTTGATCAGGGAAGTGAGGTGGATATCTTTTAGAAAATGGAATTCAAAGAAGTTAACTTTTTCTTGCCTCCGTGTGCAAAACGATTTCAATCACTTGATGCACATGTTGAGGGGGAGTTCTTATTCTAAGAATATCAAAAACAATTCAGGTGCAAAATGCTTTGATAATATATCACAAGCACCTGGATTGATTTTCAAATGGTTTTCAATTGGTTTCTATGGCAGATGAACAATACCAAATAGACCGACCAACTTTACTTTATGTACGGTGATATAAGGATGATAAGGTTAGGTATTGGTTTCCATGATCCGCCGTAACCGAGGGATCTACCCAGGACAATCCACTAGTTAGTGTAGAAGTCCTTAGGTATGATGATAAAAGGAGAAAAGTGAGATATGGGAAGAGTGCGGATCGAGATGAGCAAGCATCGGAACAAACCCAACAAGGTTCTTGCAATGAAGTCTCGTAAGCAATCAAGGGTTGAAGAATTAAAAGAATTGAATGAGAAAAGGGTGAAAACAAATAGCCTCCATTTATTCAACCTTAGGCGTAAACCGGTTCAATTCATATGCTACCGATGGTAACATCGGTATTGAAGACAAGACGTCATGGACCCAAAGGACGCACCGCACTTCAACTTTCCAAACCACTCAAGTTCCTCTTAAAAGGACTTGTTTCATTCTCACGGGAACCAACATTATCTATCGACTTTATCTTAGAGATTGTTGATATTGAAGAAGGAGACCTCTCCCTAGTCTCCCAAGACAGATCCAAATATGCACATATTGAGTCTAGAGCCACGAGATCATCAATAAATCTCATTAGGACACTTTCAATGAAGACTCTCTGCTTCACACAATGTGGAAAGAGAGATTATATCTTGAGTCCCACGATTATCCTTGTGGTTTTGCCGTAACATCCGAGTGATATGTGAACATATTCACAAGTGAAGATGGAAAACCTTCGAGCCAACATCAAACAAGCTCTCGGTAGGTGGCATGTGAGATCTATTATATAGATCAACCATGTGACAACCGAATGAAACAATGGGGCGATTCAATCTCTTGAATCAATCTCGGTTCAGTTATGGATTGACGGATACCTTTGAAAACCGGTCTTTGTGCTTAAAAACTCTTTTCTTTAGCAAATCGACCGTGTACGGATATTTCAAATCAAAAGGTGTTTTATGATTGATAATTGATGTTCATTAAAACCTTCGTTGTATTGCAAAACAATTTCTATTGAGCAATACACGATTGTTTTTCAAATCTCTTTTCATCAATCGCTGGACTTAAATTACATTGGTTCACTCACTCCGTGTTGTCTTCTTTGAGATGTTCCGGTTTGAGAACAACTAGAGCACCGCGAAACCCCGTCAAGGAAATTCTTGAATTATACCGATCACAGCAAGATTTGTATCGATCAACGGGAACCGTGGGCGTGTACCTCAATTCAACGAAGTGATCAAAGACACTTTCGTGTGCTTTATTGCTAACGCTTTATGCAAGTACATCCCACGCTGCAAATGATCGTAATGAAGCGGTCAATCCATAGCCGCATGCTCACACTACACATTCATCTCAAAAGAAATCATGATAAGTGCATCAATGACTCGATATTTTCACTCCATGCTTCGCTACGCCGCCAATATCATGAATCAACGAAAGCTTCCGTTACTCGATGAGAAGATATCATGATCCGTAATGTGAGCATGTCGGTCCGAATGTCACAACATCACAAAATTCCAACACCACAATGGATGTCTCGTAGATTTTCATAGTCGATGACCTCAAAAGTCGGCTCAAAATTATTATCACGTGGATCAAGAAAGACCTCCACCGGTGTAACCAAACATGCAATGAGAAGAATCAATGACTACGAGTTTCAAAGCAAAGTACTACATCAAGAATGCAAGAACAATTGTTAATGAAATATCTGTTTGTATTCAATGTAATTTTAGTATATGTTTGAGGTGACCTCCCTTAGGGGGAGATTGTTAGGAATTAGAAATTTCAAGTATTAAAGAGTCGGTCACCTCAAGTATATGTAATCGTTAGAAAGCTCGTAGTCGTAGTTATTTTAAGTTAAGTAGTATTTAGTTAAGTAACACCGTGGAGGACGGACGGGTCTTTACAATACTAAATTCAAATAAACATTAAAAACAATACGTAAATTATTCAAATAACATTAAAAACATTACAAAAATTCTTCATCGTCGGAAGACGAAGAACCAAAAAGTAGCTCGTACGACATAATTAAAAGAATGTGTTTGAAGGTATTGATAGAAATGTTGTTTGAAATTGTGTGTTTAGAAGTTTGTTTGAGGTTGGTATTTATAAGGTTGTAAAGTGATAAAGTTTTTATAAAGAAAAGTTTTTCTTTTAAATATTCAAACGGTAATAAGTTTTTTTTGGAGTTTTGTGATGTGCAAACTCGGTCAATATTTAGACCGATTGTGTGAATTCTCCCATCTCGACCGATATTTGCTTCCAAGCCCACAGTGGGGGTGACCGACCTCAAAGTCGGTCGAGCTAAGCTCAAGACCGACTTTTTCCGTCCAACTGCTACCGGCCTTATACCACTTGTCATGATAATTTGATAGGCCATACATAATTAAGCTTATCATATAAGTTATACCTTATTACGTATTACATATTTCATTTTAGCAAATTAAAGAAGTAACTCACAAGCACATATGTCAGATTTTAGGTTTATTTGTGTGTTATGCCGTTAGAGAGTTCAGTGTGGGACGCAATTTGTCCGCCGTTGGTACTAAAAACGGACGAACGACGCGTTGTACTACACTGTTCGTCTTGTTGTTCGTCCGTCATCCGGCTTTTAGCCGTTCGCCTCACATATGCCGTGCGTTACTTTTATTTATTTTTTCAATTTATAAAGGCTGCATAACGGTAAAAAAAGGTACAAAATAAATTAAACTCCCATTTTCACCTATAAATACCCACTTTAACATCTATAAAAAATAATTAAATGCTCGTCATAATGATATATTTTTTCCCCTCAGTCCATTAGTGTATTTGACTTTTTCAGAAAAATGTGATGATGGACTCATGTTATTGTTGACGAGCCATCCTCGAATTCCTCCAATATGTCTTCCCAGGCTCAAGGACTCTTATACATTTTGTTCTGCACGGGAACGTGAATATCAGGGTCATTGATTGCGTTTCGAGTATCTGGAGGATATTTTCATTTCCAAGACTGCTGCATATTGAATGCATGTACAACCTTTTTTAACGCGAATATTTGCGAGGAGTTATTGCGAAGATTGAGTAGTTGAGAAGTTTTCCTGTTCCAGGCCTGCCCTTGTTTGAATGTTTGTGTGTCCTGGGATTCTGTCTCAGTCATAAAAATCTCTCTCTTAGTCTTTTCCGAACTTCCTTTTTAGAGACTTGAAATATTTCTTGATTTGTGTTGTTGGATATCGTTTAGCCGTCTTCGTGTCTAGCGTCTGACACTTGAAAGGGTGTTGCCGTTTTGCGTGAGATTCACGCGTTTAATGTGGTTTGACTCCAAAAGTCTTTGGAGGCGTGTCCATTGGCCTCAATTTATATTGCTTATAAAGGGGTGTAGCCTAAACCAAGTCAATCAATAAGAAAGCCTTCCCTTATATAAGTTTAGATTTATTACATTGTTTCACACTAGAAAACGAAAACACTTCTTCCATAATTAGCATCTCACACTCCCCCAAATTTTCATAAGTGCGAGGTTACCTTATTTTCTATTGTAGACACTAAGTTAATGAACTTATAAAATGTGTTGCATCATTTAAAAACTCAATGACTTGTGGTAAATGTATTTTACAACCCATATTACACGTTCAATTACAAGGACTATACCATCTTATAAATCTCATGAACCATGCTTGACGAGTTGTGTTGTTCTGACCGATAGATTCATCAAACGATGGGCGGAAAAGGGTTGCAGTCATCCCGGCTCCTATGGAGGCAGAAACTAGTGACAAACAACACCTAACCATAACATAATACACCATTTGCCCAAGAACTTTGGCTCGTTCTTTGTGTTTAACATCAACATCAACGTCATCCACTATGTTAGATTTTGAGATGTCACGAACAAATTGATAACTTTTAATCCCAACTTGAACCAGCAATGATGCTGCATATCCTAAAAATTGCCCTGCTCACCCAAAACAATATCTGTTTATTAGTCTCTATAACATTATTAGAGTGATCAACTTTTTAAGACATTTGGTTTTAAGTAGGAAATAAAACTAACCTCTCGAATGTTGTTCTCGCAAACACGAACAAAGTAGATATAAATGGCATCCCCTCGTTGGCCTTGCGACGCGCATCGTGGGATGTCTAGCACCAACAAAATAATATAAGCGATTAAATTCTAAATTAAAACTATTTTAATTGTTCTATATCAGATTGTATGAAGATAACATGTAGCAGTAAAGGAAGAGTGTGTACCTTTAATAAGCTTCCATGCAGCACGCTTTGAAAAATAGTGAACAACAAGTCGTTCTAAAACACCCCGAGTAGTAACAATACTAGTCTAAGATAAACATGTTGGGTTAATCCCAATCTGTTGAGCTGAAGCAAAGTCAAACCGAAGCAAACCAAAGAAAAGTCAAACCAAAAGTCAAAGACAGTTTTAGGCAGTTAGGAAAAACAGTTATGCCTGAAGTGACATATCCCTTGGTTCGTTTGAACCATCATGACCCTTCAAACGCACCGTTTCGTTTTGTATAAATAGTTAGAACTTATGTATGAACAAGGATGACAAATTTTATATATGAAAAGTAGTTTACGTTTATAAAGTTTAAATCTTTTCTTGTGTTTTGGTATATTTTGAATGTGTTAAAGATCATAGATCTACAAACGAGGTCCAACAATTGGTATCAGAGCAGGTTTGGTTGTTTAACCAAAATCATCATATACCAAGTTTTTCGTTCGCCTTTTGAATTAAATAAATCGTATCATTTTCGCCGTAAACTCTTTACAAAATTCAATCGAAACAACACAAATCAAGAAATCATTTATGTGTTTCTCAAAACAAGTTTTATCAAAGAGAATCCAGTTCTTGTCACCAAGGATTAACCATACATGATTAATTAACCGGCATCAAAATGGTTTCGTCTTTTGTTTCATTTTTGCAAAAGCGGTTAAGAACATCAAACCGAAAACTAGACCCAACCCAGATTCATCCTAATCAAAGATTAGACACTACATGTAAATTTAAAAAAAAAAAAAAAAAAAAAAAAAAATTGAGAACAAAAACCATATCAATCGGATAACAAAAAGTCATCATCAAAGGGAAAAAATCAAATAAAAAACAAGGAACAAACACACCTGTTTTTGAAGATCCGAGATTCACTCCTTTAATTGAATCACCAATCGATTCAATTGATCAAGAAAGCCTCAAATTTATACACGGTTAGAAACAACCCCCAAATCAACGAAACCCTAGTTTCGCTTCTGTGGGATTCCAAGTGCTCGCAAAGAACGCACCAAACCGTGGAGAAGAAGAGGTTAACCAAGCCAAATACTCGGGGGTCAACCATCAAGAATCAAAAGCAGTTTTTAGTCTCAAGGAAAAAGGGAGACGTTTTTCATTATTTCAAAAGAAAGGAGAAAGAGAGGGCAAAATAAGAGTACTCACTCCGTCCCAAATTTATTGTCTTTATTGACTTTTTGGTCTTTCTTTCTCAACTTTGACTATAAATATTTTATTTGTGCTATATAATTTTGATAAAATTATACCAAATGAAAATACATTTAAAACTCAATCCGTTCATATATTTTGTATCAAGTATTATGTAATATAAACAAAAGTACTTAAGGTCAAAGTTGAAAAGTAAAGACCGAAAAAGTCAAAAAGGGACAATAATCACACAAGAGGAACCAACAACTATTAGGGCTACGGGTTTTCAATATAACCCATCAGGTTCAAAAAAGAACAAAAACACCCTTTCACTTTTATTCTTATATATAGTATATATTAGTTTAGATATGTATTGTATAAATATGTTCTAGAAAAAGTTTACATTATTTTTAGTTTTAAGTTTTAAAGTATTTTTGATTTTTTAATTAGATTTAAGTTTATAAAGTGTACTAAAGTTTTTAAGTTTCAAAGTTTTTTCTTACTTGGTTTATGATAAGAAAAGTTTAAGTCTTTTTTAAAGATTTTTCTTATTTGGTTTAAGATAAGAAAAGTTTTAAGAGGATTTTTTTTTTTTAAGTTCAAGGTTTTCTTATTAGGTTTACGATAAGAAAACAAGTTTTAAGTTTTTCTTATTAGGTTTGTGATAAAAAAAAAACAAGTTTTAAGATTTTTCTTATTAGGTTTATGATAATAAAACAAATTTTTTAAGATTTTACTTATTAGGTTTAAGATAAATATAATATATATAAAGTGAAGAGTTTTAAAGATTAAAGTTTCTAAGTTTTAAGTTCTTACAAAGTATTTAAAAGTTTAAAAGGTTTTAAGATTTACATTGTTAAGTTTTTTTAGATTTATAAAGTTATTAACAAAAGTTTCAAAAGTTTTATAAGAGTATTATATCATAAAGGGAAAAGGTAAAGCAAGTAGTCAAATTAAAAGTTTAGATAACCTAAACCACTTTCAATGTCCCGTGTTAAATGTTAAATTCAACAAATTATACCATATGGTCTATAAGAATAAAAATCATACTACAAGCAAATGGTATTTGAGAAATGGTAGAACTTACTGCTGAGACTCAAGTGAATGATAAAAGAGACAAAACTACATTGGCATATCTATTCCAATCACTACCCGAAGATGAAGTATTACAAGTGGCAAATTGCAAAAGCGCAAAAGAAGTTTGGGATGCATTAATGACTAGAAATATTGGAGTTGATTGAGTGCAAAAGGCAAAACTACAAACACTCAAATCCTAATTTGAGATATTACAAATGGAGAAAGATGACACTATCGATTCATTCACCGCAAAGATGACAAGTATTACGTCAAAAATGACAAGTCTTGGATCAACCCTTGATGAATCAACTCGCGTACGAAAATTGCTAAATTATGTACCCGAAAGATTCATTCAAATTGTCGCATCCATAGAGCAATAATCCGATCTAGATAAAATGACTCTAGACGAAGCTATTGGTAGATTAAAAACCTTCGAAGAAAGAGTAAAGGCTAAGAAAGAAAGAGCATTCGAAGATCAAGACAGACTATTATTTACAAAACACAACAATGGTCGAAGACATCACCATGATAATCAAAGAAAAGGAAGATACATTCCACCATATAGCCGAAATCGTGACAAAGAAGAAAATTTCTCACAAGATTACAATGAAGTAACAAGAAATCCTAGAGATTTCAGCAAATTAAAGTGTTATAATTGCAATGAATATGGACATTATGCCTCACATTGCCATAAAAGAGATCGAAGATATCAAAGACAAGAAGAGACAAACCTCATCGAAGAATATTTAGAACCAACCCTCTTATTAGCAGTTTCAAGCACTACCGAAGATCAAGTTTCTAAAAAAATGAGACAACTTATTTGAGCTAAAGATCTACGACAACGCGATTGTGATTAAGGGGGAGAATGTTGGGTTAATCCCAATCTGTTGAGCCGAAGCAAAGTCAAACCAAAAGTCAAAGACAGTTTTAGGCAGTTAGGAAAAACAGTTCTAATTATTGGCAGTTATGCCTGAAGGGACACAAAAAAAGAAAAACAGTTATTGGCAGTTATGCCTGAAGGGACACATCCTTTGGTTCGCTTGAACCATCATGACCCTTCAAACACACCGTTCGCTTAGTATAAATAGTTAGAACTTATGTATGAACAAGGATGATGATTTTATATATGAAAAGTAGTTTAGGTTTATAAAGTTTAAATCTTTTCTCGTGTTTTGGTATATTTTGATTGTGTTAAAGATCATAGATCCACAAACGAGGTCCAACAAAACAAAGTATCGCCAGATTGCTCAACATTTAAAAATATCGAAGACAAACCAAACATTATCGAAACTAGTTTTCTTTATATCTTGTATAACGCTTTCATCCTAAATCAAATAATCGGTTTGTTTTATTAGTTTTTTGAATGTCATTTTAGACCTCCCGCGAATCTCGGACCACTGTGATTTTATTAAGCTATGAGTCGAGTAAAACATTAAGGTATAACGACCTTAAACTTGAGAAGAGAGTACAGATTATGCTTGTCATATGTGTTAGTTACGTGCAATACTTTTGCTATACATCACTCCAAATTCTACATGTCTTCAAAAGCATAGTCTAATCTCCTAAAATTATTAAAAATAAATCCTTTAATAGGGCTAGTTCAATTGAAAAAAGCACATAACACAAAATACTTTTAAACTCAATGAGACAATATTGTACTTACTTCAAGAAAGACTTGCTTTATCGTCATCTTAAAAGGTACAACATAGTCCACATCTTGATGCTCATCCACCAAGTTATGTAAAGAAGCATAGAGTCTTCTAAATTAGATTGCAAAAGAGGCATATAGAACAATAAGAAACACCTCAATGATGTCAATGCAAATGGTCTCAATGAAAAGTCGAGAACAACGCTTTAGCTCGATGTCATATTCTTTAGTATCACGTCGAAAGACGGATTCGAGATGCGTGCCTTAAACTAGTAAAGTAATCTTCTTTCAAAAGAGAGTGGTAGTAAAGCGTCACAATAAGCAACTCTTCTTCCACTAAAACTGTTTCATCGACACGATGAATTATTAGTAGTACATTATAATGACCAAAAAAGTTGACTAAAAGTTACCCGTATAAAGACCCTGTTGTAAAAGGTGAATCGTGGTCGATACACGGCGGTTGAAGGTGGCGAGAATGGTGGCGGAGTATAAACCAGTTGAATGTATGGTTTGACCATTAACATTTGATTTTTTCTCATTAGATCCATTAGCAAGCTTATTCCGCCATTTTATTGTCAAATGAAATGCATCGAATATAATCAATAATAAGTTCCTAAAATCAAAAGATGATTAAAATCTGATGATCTTGAAAGATTGTAATGAATCGTTTGAGAAGTTTACTATGTATTTCATTGATAAAGTCTAAGATCGTGATGATCAATGTGAGTTTTAAATTGTTTGTTATGTTTTGACTTTGATATAATAAACTTTTATAAGTAATTTTAAATGATCAATTTGAGATTCTTATTCCAAATGTTTGTTTGATTATTTTGAGATTTATTTATTTTTGATTTAGGAATAAGTTTGACCCGAAATGTTTTCCCTCAAGCTCAAAACTACCCTCCCCCAACACCAAAAAGATAGTCCGCATTATCAAACCTTTTTGCAATGTCGTTTCTGTCATCTAGAGATCTCTCCCCACCGTACAAGGCAGTGAGGCACCATGATGCGTTATACTTGTTGTATAATGGTTAAACCGAGGGAACATCATCCGCATCATAATCGGGCTAATCCATAGCTTTTATAACATTCTTAGAGAGATCCACTTTTAATAAGAAAAATGGTTTCCAATTAGCAAGTAATGTTGGTGTTTAGGTCCCAGAGCAGGGTTAAGATAATCAATGTCAGCAGAAACAAGTACCAATTCAGCAGAAACAAATACCACTAGGTGGTTACCGGATATCACTTGGAATCGTGTGATCACTTTCCAAAGTAAACTATTCGACCCTAATGCCTGGGTTACACGAATATCTACTTGGTATAAGACCAAATGTAGTTATAGAATTAGGCACAATTCAATAACCAGTTTGCTTATAAGTGTTTATGGTTTTGTGTGTGTCCATCATGCATAATAAGATCTCCTATTTATAGGGGATTTCTCTTAGCTAGTCAAATGGAATTATGAGTATTAATCGGCCCATTAATAGCCTCATAATTATCCCCATTATAGCCGTTAGTAGTTACATGACCAATTAAACGTGGTCATTATGCGCTTGTAATCGCCACTTGAATAGTCAAAGCCCGCTACAAGTCGCACTATCACAACGGATAGAAATAGGTGCTATAGGTTTAGCCACAATGGAATCTCAAGAAGCAAGTTTTTCAACCATTCGACTTCTTTACCAGCAGCAGCCTAAGGCTACAAATTCAGATTCCATTGTTGAACCGGTGATGTAAGTTTGCTTCTGGATGCCCAAGAAGTTGCACCTCCACCAAGTAGGAATACCCACCCTTCGGTAGACGAATTGTCTTCATGTTCATCGATCCAACTTGCATCGGTGTATCCTTCCAACACCGATGGGTAACCAAGATGAGAGACTATAATCCATAGTTCTCTTCAAATACTTCACCACTTTGAATCGCTTGCCGTTGATGAGCACTAGGATTACTAGTATACCGCTCAATTTTTCCACCGCAAAACCAATATCGTCTTGTACAAGTCATGGCATACATCAGCACCAACTACCCTAGAATACTCAAGTTGAGATACAACTTTGCCATTATTAGGCATCGCCTTCTCACAAGTATCCATAGGTGTACTCATAGGAGTACAATCAAAGTAATTGAATTTCCTCAACACCTTCTCAATATAATGAGACCGAGAGATAGAAATTTATTACTTTCATGTTTAATCCTTATACCAAGGATAACATCGCCTCCCCATGTCCTTCATGGAGAACCTTGATGACAAAAATTCCTTTGTCAAGTCAACTCGATTTTGGTGGTGCCAAATATCAACATATCATCAACATATAGACAAATGATGACTCCTTTACCGTATTCATTAAATTTGCTATATACACATTTGTCACCTTGGTTAAGAACATAACCACTAGATAAAACCACTTCATCAAATTTTTGATGCTATTGCTTAGGTGCCCGCTTTAGTCCATAAAGAGACTTAATCGGTTTACACACCTTGTTTTCATTGCCGTGCATGATGAAGCCCCGAGGTTGGTTCATATAAACCTCCTCTTCCAATTCACCATTCAAGAAAGCTATCGCACATCCATCTAATGAATAATCGATTGTGAATAGATGCCAAAGCAATCGGCAGCCTTATGGTACTAAACGAGCCATGTGGGCATAAGTATCAAAATAGTCTATTCCTCGACTTTTGTTTAAAGCCCCGAATGACTAGTCTAGCCTTGAACTTTTCAATAGTTCCATCTACCTTCATTTTCCTTTTGAAAATCCATTTGCAACCCAAAGGTTTCCAACGGTGGTAGATCAACCAACACCCAAGTGTTGTTGCCCATGATGGAATCCATCTCATCATTGATTGCTTCTTTCCGTAAAGCAATATCCGGGACTTCATTGCTTCTTCAAATGTCTTGGGATCATCCTCAACAATGAAGCAATAGGAGTATTGGTCGAGACCTCATCCTTGTTCCTTCAACTAAGTATAGTTGAAACTCGTGTCCAAATGACTTTGGAGTCCTAACCCTTTTGCTCTTTCTACATAGGTTCAGTTGTTGCACCACAACCTCATCGTGGACCACCGATGGTTCGTCATCGTGAACCTCGATACACCAATGTCATGAGTTCCATTAGGAATCCTCATACTTGGTCAGGGACCGATGAGAATCTATTCTCATCAAAGTTTGCATCCCTTGATTCAATTATGGAGGTAATTGAAACAAATTCATTAGGTTCAATAACATAGAACCTAAAAGCCTTGAATGCTCAAGATATCCAACAAAGATGCAATCAATGCCTCTTTCACCCAAAGTTTTCAACTTTGGATCGTGGAGTCTTACCACCGCAACCCCAAACCTTGAGATACTTGAGTTGGGTTTCCTTTTAGTCCGAGTTCATAAGGGCAACCTTGTTCCTTTGTTGGGACCCTATTCAATAAATAGCAAGTCATAACATAGCTTCACCCAAAACCCTTGACTCATTCCGAATAGGACAACATGGAATTAACCATCTCCTTCAAGACCGTTTTTCCTTTCGTAAATACCATTTTGCCGAGGAGTATAATGGGCATCGTTTCATGGATTATACCAACAGACCGAAATACAGAGTATCCATGTACTCACCTCCCTATCGCCCTTAATCTTTTGATCAAAGACCCAAGTTGTAATTCAACTTCGCTTTAAACACTTTGAATTTATCTAATGCTTCATCCTTAATAAACATAACAAAACCTAGAAGCATCATCAATAAATGTCACAAAGTACTTATTCCCCAAAGATGGAGTGGCATGCAAATCACAGTCATCGTATTAGCTCCAAGAGCTTAGTCTCTCAATTAACACCCTGAAAAGGTTTTTTAGTTATCTTGGTCAGCATGCAAGTTTTACACTTTCAGTGTCTATGTCAAATGCTGGGATTAACCCATCCTTAGACATATCTTGCATTCTCTTATAGTGTACACGGCCAAGTCTAGCATGCCAAAGGGTAGAATCAGTCAGGTCAGTGGTAGTCACAAAGGCTGAATTAACACTATCAATGGCAATATTAAGCCTGAACATTTGATTACATAAATAACCAAAACCTATAAAAACACCACATTTAGACAAGACAAATTTATCAGATTCAATAACTTGTTTATATCCATGATTATTCAAAACACTACTTGAAACCAAGTTCTTCCTTATATCAGGAACATGAATAACATTAAACAAAGTTACAATCTTTCCAGAACTAAACTTAAGATCTACACAACCATGACCATGCACCAAGGTCGTTGACTCATTTCCCATGTGAAGAATAGAACCATCATTCAAGAACTCATAAGTCTTGAAACAACTTTTATCTTTGCACACATGAACTGTTGCACCGTAGTCAACCCACCATGCAAGATCATCATCCGCACATAATGAGATTCGATACATATGTAACATAATAAATCGAAAAGACTTATTAACCATATTTCGACCTTTCAGTGAGTTGGAAGAACCACCACCCCCGAACCATTAGTGCTTGATCCATTAGCTTTACCACCAACTTTAACACCCTTGCAATCCCTTTTAATGTGACCCGCTTTTACATTTCCAACAAGTAGGTGTTGCCTTCTTGTTTGGATCCGCCTTGTGTTATCATGATATTTGTGTTTGCCTTTGTTGTTATTGTACCGTGGAGTTATTATGCTCCACCATATTGACAACAGATGCACCAAAGAAAGATTGCTACTCTTTGCTTGTCATTATCCCGCACCTTGAGAGATTCCTCAATGCGCAGATGATTGTCCAACTCAACCGTAGTTAACTCCTCTTTCTTATGTTTCAAGGTATGCTTGAAATCTTTCCAAGAAGGTGGAAGTTTGTCAATGACACAAGAGACCTAAATAGACTCATCCATGTGCATATTATGTTGTGTAAACCTTCCAAGTATACCAAGAAGTTCATTGTATTGTTCCATAACTCGGTCTTGAATCACCATTTTGTAATTTGTGAAATTACTAACAAGGAACTTCTTACTTGATGCATCCTTAGCCATATATTTGGCATCCAAGGAGTCCCACAGCTCTTTGGAAGATTCAATGTTCGATAGATATCAAATAGAGAATCGTACATACCATTGAGAATTAGACCTCGGATATGTAGTCATCATTCTCCCATTTGCTCCTCCTCCTAATCACCGACAAGAGCATCATCCCCATCATCGTGAATAGGTGTAGTCAAAACATAGACCACACGCATGCTCGACAAAGAAGAAGTGCATCTTCTTCCGCCATCTCTCGAAGTCCACCCTTCAAACTTATCCAAATTTTAGTAAAGTTTGAAGCCATGTGTTTCATTGCAGCAGTTTCCATTGATTATCACAAAATAGTTTACTTTGATTGTTGGTGTTTAGGTCCCAGAGCAGGGTTAAGATAATCAATGTCAGCAGAAACAAGTACCAATTCAGCAGAAACAAATACCACTAGGTGGTTACCGGATATCACTTGGAATCGTGTGATCACTTTCCAAAGTAAACTATTCGACCCTAATGCCTGGGTTACACGGATATCTACTTGGGATAAGACCAAATGTAGTTATAGAATTAGGCACAATTCAATAACCCTTTTGCTTATAAGTGTTTATGGTTTTCAGTGTGTCCATCATGTATAATAAGATCTCCTATTTATAGGGGATTACTCTTAGCTAGTCAAATGGAATTATGAGTATTAATCGGCCCATTAATCTCCTTATAATTATCCCCATTATAGCCGTTAGTGGTTACATGACCAACTAAACGTGATCATTATGTAGTTGTAACTGCCACTTGAATAGGTCAAAGCCCGTTACAAGCAGTACCTTCATAGCACCAAAGAGTGGAAACACCGCTCAAAGGAAACATCGCATCTGGAAACATCGTGCATATCGCTGGAAACCACAATCAATACTTTCCACAAGCACTACCAATACAAACCACTATTAGAGTCAGGGTGTTCATGAACCTTATGGGTGTACACTCCGTACCTCCTAACCCATTACAAGGTGTGAACTAATCCCACAAGTGCACTAAATTTTTCAACAAGTAAGCCATCAATTTCATCAAGTTGAAGAAAAACTACAATTTATAAGAAAAAATGATTCTCGATAATTTTGAAAATGCACAAGTGATCGAATATCGAAGCAAACGCTTTTTATCTATGTCATTATTTGCTACAAAATTATCTTAGTGTATTTTTTTTACATGTTTAGATGTAAAAGAGTATGTTCAAATCTGACCTCTAAATATTGCCAGCCGATACGCACAAAGTAGATATAAAATGGCATCCCCGTTAGCCTTGCGCATGGCGTATATTGAACGCCTATCATGAAGAAAGATATTTACATTTAATAACTAAATAATAAATAATACATTCGATTATCCAAGATAAAATAATGTAGCAGTATAAAAAGAGTATATACCTTTAATAAGCTTCCATGCAGCGCGCTGGGACATATGATGAACAGCAAGTCGTTCTAAGACACGTCGAGTTGTAACAACACTAGTCTGAGAAAAAGAAAGTATCAGCCTATTGTTAATCCTTTAAAAATGTAACCAAACATCATGAGACTAGTTTATATATCTTTTATACTAATTTAGTCTTAAGACTTAAGATAGATACACAAAATTGCTCTATTAGCTGTTATTAGAATACTCGCAATCTTATATAACTATCTGTCGTGTCAAACAATTAGGTATTACCTTCAACCTGACAACAAAGTGGATGTGCTTGTCATGTGTAAGTTGAGTCCTGATTAAAATGGCCAATAATATTTACGTCTAGCACTTTTTCCAATACATCGCCCAAAATTTCAAAAACTCCTAAAGACATAATGAAATAACTAAATAAAAAGCTCTTAATTGAAAAGAAAAAAAAATGCACACGCACACATATCACCAACTGCACCTAAACTTCGAGAACTAACACGTATAATTTTAAACTTACTTCAAGAAGAATTTGCTTCATCAGTAATCTTTAAAGGTGCGAGAACATAGTCCACATCTTAATGCTCATCCACCAAGTCATGTAAGGAAATATTGACGATTCTTCTATATTAGATTGCAATAGAGGCAAATAGAGCGTTAAGAAACACCTCAATGATCTTAATGCAAATGGTCTCAAGTGAAAAGCTGAGAGCAATGGCTTTAGCTCATGTCATAATCTTTAGTCCCGACGGTTTCAGATGCAACAAAAGAGGAGGAGTATCTCCACATCACAATAAGCAAATCCTCTTCCACCAAAACTGTTTCATCGACTCATTAGTTTCAGAACAACATTGTGGCGCTTCTCCATTTTCCTCGTAGAAATTACAAAATGATAACAAAAATCAAGACTAGTTTATGAATAGAAACACAAGCCACCTATGATAAAGAGGACATATTCAGATAATGCCTTAGATGCAAAAGGTGTGTTGGCCGCAATATACACTACAGCAGAGGTGGCAAGAATGGTAGTGGAGTATAAGCCACGAATGCAAGGCTAGGCCATTAACTTTACTATTTTTTCTCAAGGGTTTTGGCCGTATAATAGCAACATACTTTTTCAAATGTACCGATCTAGTACGCGTACTTTTTTTTGTTCCACTTAATGTAACGAACTTTCAAGTTTTGTTCCATTCTACCCATCAAATGACTTACCTGGAAAAAAGTTTGGAAACCGGCTATTGTTAATATCTGACATTTTTTAATATTAAATTAATCTAAAACTAACCCCACACAACCCATACTTACCCGCTCATATTTTCCCCCAATTCTTTCATCAAACCAAAACCCTAACCCTAATTTCATCATATCAAACCTATGTTCTAATCCATCAATTACCCCTTAATAAAATGCGATAATGCTTAATTTCTATCATGATGGTACCTTCAACCCGTCACCTCTCATGTATAAGGAAGGTGATGTATCCGAATACCGACATTGATTTCGTTGGTATGACAAATTCTTCGCTTGTCCAAGCCGATAAAAGGAGCATGTCGGGCCTCGTTAAAGGTATTTACTTTCTTATTCCTGGTAGAGAGTTAAGTAATGGTTTAAAAGAGATTAAGGATGATAATGACCTAGCTGAGTTTGTTGCCCTAGCTTTTAAGAATGAAAAGGAAATAGATTTGTATGTGGAACATCATGGATATGATTTAAGCCTTTGGTTACAAAATAAGATAGGTCCTGATGAGGTTTCAGATGATGAGATAGGTGAGATGGAAGACATTAAAGGATATGGATATGATGATGTTGTTGGAGAAGAAGATGTACAAATACCAAATAGGACTGTTGAAGACCCATTTCTTAATAAGTTGTGCAATGGCAACTTTATTACTGACCACATTGAGGCTCCTAATCCTAGTGAATTTAGTGAAGGTAGTGCTTCTAACGATATAGATAGTGATGAGGAGAATGTAGATGCAAAGTATAAAGTTACTCTTGGGGCAGTTTATCCAGAACATGACCCTAGCCGTGCATGGAATGAGATGAAACCTACATTGGGTTTGAGGTTTGAACACCCGTAACAACTCAAAGACCTGCTTAACCAATTATGGGGTGGCTAATGGATATCGGCCAGGTACGTAAGAAATGATTATAGAATTTGATGGTTCTTTGTGGAAGGAATCTGATGAGGTAAGTGGAGGTCAAAACTAGGAAAGGAAAAGATGAGGTGTGCAAGATGGAACACCATCTAATAAAGGCAATAGGAAAAGTGTGCAGATAGGAACACCATGTAAGAAAGGCAATAGGAAAGGTGTGCGAGTGCATCACCATCTAAAAGGGCAAATGGAAAGGTGTGCAAACCGCATCACCATCTAAAAAGGGCAAAGGTAAAGGTGTGGAGACAGAGAAAAGAAGAAGGTAACACAGTTTAAATAAGAAGGATGGTTGTTCATTCAGGCTTTAGGCATCATGGATGCAAGATGGCAGTTCCTTTCAGATCAAAACCTTGATCCCAGAACATACATGTTGTAGGAACTTTGATTTGGGAGCATTGGTAACCTATAAATGGATTGCCAAACAGTTTGCTTATAAAGTGGTTCAGGATCCCACAATTAGCTATAGGACAATTAAAGAACTAACCAAGAAGAAATATCTCATCAATGCGAGTGTTGGATGTTGTAAAAGGGCAAAGCAAAGGGCTTTGTTTGATCATGAAGCGTAATGATTGAGCATCATAGTAGGTTATGGGATTACAAACAACATATATTGAACACTAATCCTGGTTCATCTGTTCATTTGCATGTGGAGGAGAAAGATAATGGTAAGACCTACTTTAAAAGTTTTTATGTTTGCTTCAAGGCTATGAAAGTTGGATGGACTGCAGGGTGTAGGAAGGTCATTGGTTTTGATGGATGCTTTCTCAAAGGAACTTGCAGAGGTGAGCTATTGACAGCCATGGGAAGAGACGCAAACAATCAAATGTTTCCTATAGCTTGGGCTGTGGTGAACATTGAAAATACTGACAATTGGGAATGGTTCTTGGCTTGTCTGTGTGAGGATCTAAGGCTGTATCAGGCTGCTTATTTGACTATCATTTCAGTTGGTCACAAGGTAATTTTATTCAACCTTCATCTTACATTATAAACATATTGACTAACACTTGTTTTGTATGAAATAGGGATTGATGGAGTCAGTTAGGACCATGTTGCCACATGCAGAACATAGGCAGTGTGCAAGGCACATATATGCCAACTTCAAGAAGAAATGGAATGGTCTTCCTTTTAAGAGTCTCTTTTGGGGTGTTGCTTCAACAACCATACAACATGTGTTTTACAACAAGATGAATCTGATTGGCAACATTGATCTAGAAGCAAAGCAATGGTTGGTTTATAGGAACCCAAACTCATGGTGTAGGGCTTTCTTCAAGATGGACAGAGGTTGTGCAGTTTATGAAAATGGTATTTCTGAATCTTATCATAATGCAATAGGGATAGCTAGAGGTAAGCCTATCATTACCATGTTAGAGGAAATTAGGGTTTACCTGATGCAAAGACTTTATAGTATGCATAATTTAGCCAATAACCTTATAGACAACATTACACCATCTATAAGAAAAGAACTTGAGCATTTGAAGGATATTCAAAGATTCTGGACAGTTTATCCCTGTGGTGATAATTTGTATGAGGTTAGGAAGGCAGATGAATCTTTTGGGGTGAACATAGAGGCTAGAACATGTACTTGCAATTGGTATACTTTAAGTGGAGTTCCATGTGTACACACGCTGTCGCTATGGTTTCATCAAAAGGAACCAAATTTTAGGTGTTACTCCTTGGTATTCAAAAAGGATGTGGCAAAATACATATAGTT
Organism: Chrysanthemum lavandulifolium; assembly: GCA_022545495.1. Lineage (NCBI taxonomy): Eukaryota > Viridiplantae > Streptophyta > Magnoliopsida > Asterales > Asteraceae > Chrysanthemum > Chrysanthemum lavandulifolium. The sequence goes on along the minus strand of CM040242.1, from coordinate 35,468,325 downwards.
ATTTCATTAGGCCAGTGGGTGGTTCTTCAATGTGGCCTAATACTAGTGATGAACCACCAGTGCTTAGAAGGATGCCAGGTAGGCCTAGAAAACTCAGAATCAAACATGCCACTGAAAATGTTAATGAAGTTGGGAGGTCTGGTAGGATGATGACATGTCAGATTTGTTGGGAAAAGGGTCATAACAAAAAACATGTAAAAAATATCCACAACCAAAACCAACAAAGGAAAAAAGAAAACCTGGTAGAAAGAAGGTTGGTTTTGCATTTGTCTTCCCAAATGATGTTGGTCCAAGTGATGTAGGGCCATCTGGTGTGACTAGCGATGGTGCAGATGCATCTGGTGTGGCTGGTGATGGTGCAAGTGGTGCTGGAGTAGGAGAAACTGGATTTGTCCAATAGGTATAATTTCTGCTAGCTTTTTTCTTTGTATTTACTTTGTTGACCAAGAATCTTAAAACATAATGACTATGTATTTACTTTGCAGGTACATATAGAGCAATCAGTGACAGAAGACACTATCCAGGATTGTGATACCATTCCTACTCAACAAAGTAATACAAAGAAAACCACGGTCCAAGTTGTTCAAGAAAGCCTTGCAGCTGGGACTCTTAAGACAGCCAATTTGAAAAGAAGGGCCAAGTCAAGAAGGATTGCAAAGAATGGCAAACCATTCAAGTTTCCAGCAGATGGTTCAGGATCAAGTGCTGAGAAAGCATGGGATGTGGAAGAAGTACTTGCAGAAGATTGATGTTTAAGTGTTTGGTGTCTTTATGTTTAAGTAATCAAACATTGGATCCTGTAATTGTACTAAACAATGTGTTGGTAGGGGTAATTATAGTAAACAATGTGGATTGGTATTAGTAAACAATCTTTGGTAGGTGTTAACATGATCTTGGATTGTGTGACATTATGTCCACAAATTTTCTTTTAATGGCGTAATGAATCCAAGATTATTATGGTCCTATGTGTTTTTTATTTTCGCTTTTAGATCAATAATGCATTTGGGAATGTGTATTGTACCTTTTACACCATATGTGGGTTACTTTGTGACTTTATATGTTGCATTCAATAATGCATTTGTGAAAGAATAATGCATTTGCATCAATAATGCAATTGCAAATATATATCATTTACAAAGAATAAACCCATAACAAGCATTTCATTTGCAATATAATGCATTTGAAAGTCAATCTTGCATTTGCATCAATAATGCAATTGCAGTCATATACATTTGCAGCAAAACACATATGCATTTCATTTGCAGTCATAACAAGCATTTCATTTGCAATAAGCATATCCCATAACAAGCATTTCATTTCATAAAAGGTCATTACAGTACATCACATTTTGGAAATGAACATGAAAGCAATGACAAAACACATAAAAGCTACAATTTTCCTTAAATAAACCACAATTGACTTGCTTTCTTTCAACTCTAATTGAAGCATCAACAATTCCTTCTCCATAGTTGACTTTTGAAAGTCAATTTCCCTTTCCAAATCCCTTATTTTTACATTCAATGAGTGCTTGTCTACTTTCAAACGTTTTTCCATTTGAATCAACTTGAAAACCTCTTGCTTGTAATGCTCATTAGGTAACTCAGGATCTAGCCAGTAAAATGTCCCACACTTTGAACCCTAAATAGTACAAAGAACACACATTACTAATATCAACTGTCATTACATTGAGTTTAAGCAATATACATATAACTTACATTATAATACTCAACGCATCCAAGAAAACGCCTTAAAGGATAATCAATTGTTCGCGAAGTATGTCTGATTATTGGTTCTTCATGTTGACAATGTGTTGGTGGTGGTGGGCGATGATTGCGATTGGAGGAGGATGAAGACATTATCATATTTAATGAATTAGGGTTAGGATTAGGGAAGAATTTGGGGAAGAATTTCTGTTGGCGGTGGTGGTCCAAAAGGGTATATAGTGGAATCCAACGTGGCAATTGGGAGAAAAAAAAAAAAAAAAAAAAACTTGTTATCCTGTTAAACAAGTTTCATGGGGTAGATTAGTACAAAACTTGAAAGTTCGTTACATTGTGGAACAAAAAAAGACGCTGTATCAGATCGGTACATTTGAAAAAGACGTGCTATTGTACGGCCAAAACCCTTTTCTCAATAGTTCAATAATCAAACTTATTCCTGCCATTATTATTGTCAAATAATATTTGATTGAATATAATCAATAGAAACTTTTTTGAAATCAATGAGGATCAAAATCTGATGATATGAGAGGACTGGAATGAAGTTTTTGAGACCCATGAAACGTTTACTATTTCATATATTGATGAAGTTGAAGATGGTGCACATGATTGATATGAGTTTAAAATGTATGTTATGTACTTATGTTTTGACTTTTGATATGCATGTAGTTTTTTATGATCAAGTTGAGTATCTTAATCCAAGTGTTTGCTTGATTATTTTGAAAAGTATTACTAACAGTTAACAATTCCAAACAATCATTAACTAAATATCACAAGTTCAGAATTTGACAAATGATTATTGGGTTCATGATGATGCCATTCGCGTGTACTGCCTTGATCATTGTGGATGATGGTTGAATGATCTTAGTGGGAAGGTGTTATGGAAATGTAGTCATATGGTACTGGTGCTTTAAAGGTAAATTTTGAAGCTGCATTAGTTGCCTGCAATCTTCTGAAATGAAAGTGCCACTACAAAAAAATAGTTGATTCTCCACAGTTTATGTTCACAATTTCAAAAGTGTGTAAAATTTTATTAGTTTAAAAACTATTTACATTTCTTAGATTTCTTCACACTTAAAAGTGTGAATTATTTTTTTGACACAACTATAAGTGTGAATTTTTACACATTATTAAGTGTTAAAAAATCAATAAAATTTGACACATTTTTAGAAGTGTGAAGAAAAAAAGTGTGTACATTAAACCAATTTTTTTTAGCGTGCTATCTGATATAGTATTTGAGAGTTGTCTAAGATAGTATCTTAGAGTTGTTTAAGGTAGTTTCATGTATGTTGCTTTGTTTCATTATGGATAGTATATAAGAGTATAGGCATGTCTATTACTCTTGTCTCAATGATATAATTGTTTGTGATTATTAATATAAATTTTACCTTTGCAACAAAAAAAATAAATAAGCTCTTGCCACTAAAGCAACACAAACCACCATGTTCAAAAAATATGATAGAAATTACTGTTTTAAATGGTTAAAACGAAATAAGGTACATACCTCTTCTTATTAATATGGTTTGATTGATTTGTAACATGGTATAAAAAGATAGCCAAATATTAGATCAAAACTACTAGTCACTGGTCAGGTTCCCATTTAAGTGAAATCTATATTTTAATTTGATGGAAAGAAAACCAAATATGTACGGTGATCTTTTGGGTGATTTGTCATAGCTTGAAACATAAAAACTAAAAGAAAAAAAAATATATATATATATAGCTTGAAACATAAAAAGGAATGTTGAGGATACATGGCTTGAACTAAAGACCTCTACTACATGAAAGTGATAAGAAACAAGCTCATGCCATACCTCCTACACATCCACATGCTATTTTTATCCCAAATAATAATATATAGATACATACGACAACTTCAGATATAACAACAATGTCCACAAACGTGTTAAATGAATTGTATATAGAAATTACCATTTTCCATATAAACACAATATAGTCCATAAAGTTACCCTGCTTCAAACATACTGTAGGTGATAAAAGGTTTTGCTTTGAGTAGTTAAAACCAAATAACTTGCATTCTTCTTGTTCACATCATAACTGGGTTAACCCATGACTTTTAGAGTCTTAGGCTATGCACAGTCGTGACCCAGATCATCCGCTGCCACATCAGCTTTCTCTCTCCTGTGACCAGACATAACCAAGTGCCACAGTCAATGACCGAGTTTTTTTTTTTTTTTCCCAAAAAAATTAATATTCATTAAAAATAAAAACATTACAATACTAAATTCAAATAAACATTAAAAACATTACGTAAATTATTCAAATAACATTAAAAACATTACAAAAATTCTTCATCGTCAGAAGACGAAGAACCAAAAAGTAACTCGTACGACATAATTAAAAGAATGTGTTTGAAGGTTTTTGATAGAAATGTTGTTTGAAATTGTGTGTTTAGAAGTTTGTTTGAGGTTGGTATTTATAAGGTTGTAAAGTGGTAAAGTTTTTATAAAGAAAAGTTTTTCTTTTAAATATTCAAACGGTAATAAGTTTTTTTTGGAGTTTTGTGATGTGCAAACTCGGTCAATATTTAGACCGATTGTGTGAATTCTCCCATCTCGACCGATATTTGCTTCCAAGCCCACAATGAGGGTGACCGACTTCAAAGTCGGTCGAGCTAAGCTCAAGACCGACTTTTTCCGTCCAACTGCTACCGGCCTTATACCACTTGTCATGATAATTTGATAGGCCATACATAATTGCTTATCATATAAGTTATACCTTATTACGACATATATTTCATTTTAGCAAATTAAAGTAACTCACAAGCATATATGTCGATTTTAGGTTTATTTGTGTGTTATGCCGTTAGAGAGTTCGCAGGGACGAATTTGTCCGCCGTTGGTACTAAAACGGACGAACGACGCGTTGTACTAATCGTTCGTCTTGTTGTTCGTCTGTCATCCCGCTTTTAGCCGTCACTTCACATATGCCGCAAGTTACTTTTATTTAACTTTTCAATTAATAAAGGTCGATAACGGTAAAAAAGGTACAAAATAAATTAAACTCCCATTTTCACCTATAAATACCCACTTTAACATATATAAAAATAATTAAATGCTCGTCATAATGTTATATTTTTTCCCTCACCATTAGTGTATTTGACTTTTTTTAAAAATGCGATGATGGACTCATGTTATTGTTGACGAGCCATCCTCGAATTCCTCCAATATGTCTTCCCAGGCTCAAGGACTCTTATACATTTTGTTCTGCCTGGGAACGTGAATATCAGGGTCATTGATTGCGTTGTTCGAGTATCTGGAGGATATTTTCATTTCCAAGACTTCTGCATATTGAATGCATGTACAACCTTTTTTAACGCGAATATTTGTGAGGAGTTATTGCGAAGATTGAGTAGTTGGTAAGGTTTCCTGTTCTAGGCCTGCCCTTGTTTGAATGTTTGTGTGGCCTGGGATTCTGTCTCAGTCATAAAAATCTCTCTCTTAGTCTTTTCCGAACTTCCTTTTTAGAGACTTGAAATATTTCTTGATTTGTGTTGTTGGATGTCGTTTAGCCGTCTTCGTGTCTAGCGTCTGACACTTGAAAGGGTGTTGCCGTTTTGCGTGAGATTCACGCGTTTAATGTGGTTTGACTCCAAAAGGCTTTGGAGGCGTGTCCATTGGCCTCAATTTATATTGCTTATAAAGGGGTGTAGCCTAAACCAAGTCATCCATAAGAAAACCTTCCCTTATATAAGTTTAGATTTATTACATTGTTTCACACTAGAAAACGAAAACACTTCTTGCATAATTAACATCTCACACTCCCCCAAATTTTCATAAGTGCGAGGTCACCTTATTTTCTATTGTAGACACTAAGTTAATGAACTTATAAAATGTGTTGCATCATTTAAAAACTCAATGACTTGTGGTAAATGTATTTTACAACCAATATTACACGTTCAATTACAAGGACTATACCATCTTATAAATTTCATGAACCATGCTTGACGAGTTGTGTTGTTCTCGACCGATGGATTCATCAAACGATGGCGGAAAAGGGTTGCGTAGCATCCGGCTCCTATGGAGGCGAAACTAGTGACGAACAACACCTAACCATAACATAATACACCATTTGCCCAAGAACTTTGGCTCGTTCTTTGTGTTTAGCATCAACATCAACGCCATCCACTGTTAGATTTTGAGATGTCACGAACAAATTGATAACTTTCAATCCCAACTTGAACCGACCATGATGTCATGTATCCTAAAATTTCCGCCACCCAAAACAATATCTGCTTATTAGTCTCTATAACATTATTAGAGTGATCAACTTTTTAAGATATTTGGTTTTAAGTAGGAAATAAAACTAACTCTCGAATGTTGTTCGCAAACACGAACAAAGTAGATATAAATGGCATCCCCCTGGCCTTCGCATTTACGTGCATCGGGACGCCTAGCACCAACAAAATAATATAAGGCTAAATTCTAAATTAAAACTATTTTAATTGTTGTATATCGATTGTATGAAGATAACATGTAGTAGTAAAGGAAGAGTGTGTACCTTTAATAAGCTTCCATGCAAAGACACTTTGAAAAATAGTGAACAACAAGTCGTTAGAAAACACCCCGAGTAGTAACAACACTAGTCTAAGATAAACATGTTTGGTTAATCCTAATGTTGAGTCAAGCAAAGTCAAACCAAGCAAACCAAAGAAAAGTCAAACCAAAAGTCAAAGACAGCTTTTAGGCGCTAGGAAAACAGTTATGCATGAAGGACACATCCCTTGGTTCGTTTGAACCATCATGACCCTTCAAACGCACCGCTTCGCTTTTGTATAAATAGTTAGAACTTATGTATGAACAAGGATGGCAAATTTTATATATGAAAAGTAGTTTACGCTTATAAAGTTTAAATCTTTTCTTGTGTTTTGGTATATTTTGACCGTGTTAAAGATCATAGATCTACAAACGAGGTCCAACAATTGGTATCGAAAGCAGTTTGTTTGTTTAACCAAAATCATCATAAACCAAGTTTTTCGTTCTTGTCTTTTGAATTAAATAAACCGATCATTTTTCGCCGAAACTCTTTTACAAAATTCAATCGAAACAACACGAATCAAGAAATCATTTCGTGTTTCTCAAAACAAGTTTTATCAAAGAGAATCCAGCTTCTTGTCACCAAGGATTAACCTCTTATGTGATTAATTAACCCAAGCATCAAAAGGTTTCAGATTTTGTTTTATTTTTGCAAAAGTCACAAGAACATCAAACCGAAAACTAGACCCAACCCAGATTCATCCTAATCAAAGGTTAGACACGTTACGAAATAAAAAAAAAAAAAAAAAAAAAAAAAACAAGATTTGAGAACAAAAACCATATCAATCGGATAACACAAAGTCATCATCAAAGGGAAAAAATCAAATAAAAAACAAGGAACAAATACACTTGTTTTTGAAGATCCAAGATTCACGCCTTTAATTGAATCACCAATCGATTCAATTGATCAAGAAAGCCCCAAATTTATACACGGTTAGAAAAAAACCCCAAATCAATGAAACCCTAGTTTCGCTTCTGTGGGATTCCAAGTGCTCGCAAAGAACGCACCAAACCGTGGAGAAGAAGAGGTTAACCAAGCCAAATACTCGGCGGTCAACCATCAAGAATCAAAAGCAGTTTTTAGTCTCAAGGAAAAAGGGAGACGTTTTTCATTATTTCAAAAGAAATGAGAAAGAGAGGGGCAAAAATAAGAAGTACTCACTCCGTCCCAAATTTATTGTCCTTTATTGACTTTTTTGGTCTTTTTTCTCAACTTTGACTATAAATATTTTTATTTGTGCTATACAATTTTTGATAAAAATTATACCAAATGAAAATACATTTAAAACTCAATCCGTTCATATATTTTGTATCAAGTATTATGTAATATAAACAAAAGAACTTAAGGTCAAAGTTGAAAAGTAAAGACCGAAAAAAGTCAAAAATGACAATAATCACACAAGAGGAACCAACAACTATTAGGCTACGGTTTTCAATATAACCCATCGTGTTCAAAAAGAACAAAAACACCCTTTCACTTTTATTCTTATATATAGTATATATTAGTTTAGATATGTATTGTATAGATATGTTTTAGAAAAAGTTTACATTATTTTTAGTTTTAAGTTTTAAAGTATTTTTGATTTTTTAATTAGATTTAAGTTTATAAAGTGTACTAAAATTTTTAAGTTTCAAAGTTTTTTCTTACCTGGTTTATGATAAGAAAAGTTTAAGTTTTTTTTAAAGATTTTTCTTATTCGGTTTATGATAAGAAAAGTTTTAAGGGATTTTTTTTTTTTTTTTTTTTTTTTTTAAAGTTTCAAGGTTTTCTTATTAGGTTTACGATAAGAAAACAAGTTTTAAGTTTTTATTATTAGGTTTGTGATAAAAAAAACATGTTTTAAGATTTTTCTTATTAGGTTTATGATAAGAAAACAAGTTTTTTAAGATTTTACTTATTAGGTTTAAGATAAATATAATATATATAAAGTGAAGAGTTTTAAAGATTAAAGTTTCTAAGTTTTAAGTTCTTACAAAGTATTTAAAAGTTTAAAAGGTTTTAAGATTTACATTGTTAAGTTTTTTTAGATTTATAAAGTTATTAACAAAAGTTTCAAAAGTATTATAAGAGTATTATATCATTAAGGGAAAAGGTAAAGCAAGTAGTCAAATTAAAAGTTTAGATAACCTAAACCACTTTCATTGTCCCGTGTTAAATGTTAAATTCAACAAATTATACCATATGGTCTATAAGAATAAAAATCATAATACAAGCAAATGGTATTTGAGAAATGGTAGAACTTACTACTGAGACTCAAGTGAATGATAAAAGAGACAAAACTACATTGGCATATCTATTCCAATCACTACCCGAAGATGAAGTATTACAATTGGCAATTACAAAAGCGCAAAAGAAGTTTGCGATGCATTAAAGACTAGAAATATTGGAGTGGATTGAGTGCAAAAGGCAAAACTACATACACTCAAATCCGAATTTGAGATATTACAAATGGAGAAAGATGACACTATCGATTCATTCACCGCAAAGATGACAAGTATTACGTCAAAAATGACAAGTCTTGGATCAACCCTTGATGAATCAACTCGCATTTAAAACTGCTAAATTGCCTCGAAGATTCATTCAAATTGTCGATCCATAGAGCAATAATCCGATCTAGATAAAATGACTCTAGACGAAGCTATTGGTAGATTAAAACCTTCAAGAAAGAGTAAAGGCTAAGAAAGAAAGAGCATTCAAGATCAAGACAGACTATTATTTACAAAACACAACAATGGTCAAGACATCACCATGATAATCAAGGAAGAGGAAGATACATTCTACCACATAGCCAAATCGTGACAAAGAAGAAAATTTCTCACAAGATTACAATGAAGTAACAAGAAAGCCTAGAGATTTCAAAGAAATTAAAGTGTTATAATTGCAATGAATATGGACATTATGCCTCACATTGCCATAAAAGAGATCAAGATATCAAAGACAAGAAGAGACAAACCTCATCAAGAAGATTTAGAACCAACCCTCTTATTAGCAGCTTCAAGCACTCACCAAGATCAAGTTTCTAAAACAATGAGACAACTTATTTGAGCTAAAGATCTACGACAACGCGATTGTGATTAAGGGGAGAATGTTGGGTTAATCCTAACTGTTGAGCCAAGCAAACCAAAGCAAAGTCAAACCAAAAGTCAAAGATGCTTTAGCGCTAGGAAAACAGTTCTAACTATCGCGCTTATGCCCAAGGACACAAAAAGAAAACAGTTATCGGGCGAGTTATGCTCAAGGACACATCCTTTGGTTCGCTTGAACCATCATGACCCTTCAAACACACCGCTTCGCTTAGTATAAATAGTTAGAACTTATGTATGAACAAGGATGATGATTTTATATATGAAAAGTAGTTTGCGTTTATAAAGTTTAAATCTTTTCTCGTGTTTTGGTATATTTTGATTGTGTTAAAGATCATAGATCCACAAACGACGTCCAACAAAACAAAGTATCGCGTATTGCTCAACATTTAAAAATATCGAAGACAAACCAAACATTCGAAACTAGTTTTCTTTATATCTTGTATACTACTTTCATCCTAAATCAAATAATCGGTTTTGTTTTATTAGTTTTTTGAATGTCATTTTAGACCTCCTGCGAATCCCGGACCACTCGTGATTTTATTAAGCTATGAGTCGAGTAAAACATTAAGGTATAACGACCTTAAACTTGAGAAGAGAGTACGATTATGCTTGTCATATGTAAGTTAGTTACGTGCAATACTTTTGCTATACATCACTCCAAATTCTACATGTCTTCAAAAGCATAGTCTAATCTCCTAAAATTATTAAAAATAAATCCTTTAATAGGCTAGTTCAATTGAAAAAAGCACATAACACAAAATACTTTTAAACTCCAATGAGACAATATTGTACTTACTTCAAGAAAGACTTGCTTTATGTCATCTTAAAAGGTACAACATAGTCCACATCTTGATGCTCATCCACCAAGTTATGTAAAGAAGCATAGGCGAGTCTTCTAAATTAGATTGCAAAAGAGGCATATACCTCAATGATGTCAATGTAAATGGTCTCATTGAAAAGTCGAGAACAACGGCTTTAGCTCGATGTCATATTCTTTAGTATCACGTCGAAAGACGGATTCGAGATGCGTGCCTTAAACTAGTAAAGTAATCTTCTTTCAAAAGAGGAGTGGTAGTAAGCGTCACAATAAGCAACTCTTCTTCCACTAAAACCGTTTCATCGACACGATGAATTATTAGTAGTACATTATAATGACCAAAAAAGTTGACTAAAAGTTACCCGTATAAAGACCCTCTGCAAAAGGTGTATCGGGTCATATACTACGGCATTGAGGTGGCAAGAATGGTGGCGGAGTATAAACCAATTGAATGTATGGTTTGACCATTAACATTTGATTTTTTCTCATTAGATACATTAGCAAGCTTATTCCCGCCATTTTATTGTCAAATGAAATGCGACTGAATATAATCAATAATAAGTTCCTAAAATCAAAAGATGATTAAAATCTGATGATCTTGAAAGATTGTAATGAATCGTTTGAGAAGTTTACTATGTATTTCATTGATAAAGTCTAAGATCGTGATGATCAATGTGAGTTTTAAATTGTTTGTTATGTTTTGACTTTGATATAATAAACTTTTATAAGTAATTTTAAATGATCAATTTGAGATTCTTATTCCAAATGTTTGTTTGATTATTTTGAGATTTATTTATTTTTGATTTAGGAATAAGTTTGACCCGAAATGTTTTCCCTCAAGCTCAAAACTACCCTCCCCCAACACCAAAAAGATAGTCCGCATTATCAAACCTTTTTGCAATGTCGTTTCTGTCATCTAGAGATCTCTCCCCACCGTACAAGGCAGTGAGGCACCATGATGCGTTATACTTGTTGTATAATGGTTAAACCGAGGGAACAACATCCGCATCATAATCGGGCTGATCCATAGCTTTTATAACATTCTTAGAGTGATCCACTTTTAATAAGAAAAATGGTTTTCAATTAGCAAGTAAGCCATCAATTTCATCAAGTTGAAGAAAAACTACAGTTTATAAGAAAAATGATTCCCGATAATTTTGAAAATGCACAAGTGATCGAATATCGAAGCGAACGCTTTTTATCTATTGTCATTATTTGCTACAAAATTATCTTAGTGTACTTTTTTTTTACATGTTTAGATGTAAAAGAGTATGTTCAAATCTGACCTCTAAATGTTGTTCTGCTGACACGCACAAAGTAGATATAAAATGGCATCCCCCTGTTAGCCTTGCGCATGGCAGACATTGGAACGTCTATCATGAAGAAAGAAATTTACATTTAATAACTAAACAATAAATAATACATTCGATTATCTGAAGATAGAATAATGTAGCAGTATAGAAAGAGTATATACCTTTAATAAGCTTCCATGCAGCGCGCTGGGACATATGATGAATAGGGGTGCTCAGTGTTTGGTTTGACACCGAACAAACCGAAATATAAACCGGACCGAAACCGAATAAAACCAGACCAAAAATTTTAATTGGTGTATGGTTTGGTTTAAAACCAAACCGAAGTATTTAATTGGTGTTTGGTTTGGTTTTGGGTTTGACAAATACAAAACCAAACCAAACCGAAAAAACCGAATATATATCTATCCACACAAAAAAGTTTAAATTATATACATACAATTTTATATATTTATCTTCCTAACAAAAGATCCTAATAATTTAAAATATCTTATAAACTAACCACTCCTAAATCATGGATTGTTGCATATTTAGGACTCCAGGAGCAATTAACCTACTTGATTCCTATAAATTCACATATATCATATCCTCTCCTCTCATATTTCGCTTTCATTTATTTCCGTTAAATTATGAAACATTTTGGTTTCTTAAACTTTTGTTTTGTTAATTTACTTAAGCACTTTGTGAGACCTTTTGATTTGATAATTCTATTTGAACTTTTAGGTTTTTATTTGTAACTTTTAGATTATATTTTGAAGTTTACTTGAATTTGGTTTTCTTGGTTTTAACCGAAACCAATCCGAATTCCAATTTGGTGTATGGTTTGGTTTTATCCGTTCTAAAATTGGTTTGGTTTGGTTTTGGTTTAGAGTTTTAAAATTTTCAAACCGATTAACCCGAACCATACAACCCACGAAACCGAAAACCGAACCGATGAACACTCCTAATGATGAACAGCAAGTCGTTCTAAGACACGTCGAGTAGTAACAACACTAGTCTGAGATAAAGAAAGTATCAGCCTATTGTTAATCCTTTACAAATGTAACCAAACATCATGAGACTAGTTTATATATCTTTTATACTAATTTAGTCTTAAGACTTAAGATAGATACACAAAATTGCTCTATTAGCTGTTATTAGAATACTCGCAATCTTATATAACTATTTGTCGTGTCAAACAATTAGGTATTACCTTCAACCTGACAACAAAGTGGATGTGCTTGTCATGTGTAAGTTGAGTCCTGATTAAAATGGCCAATAATATTTACGTCTAGCACTTTTTCCAATACATCGCCCAAAATTTCAAAAACTCCTAAAGACAGAATGAAATAACTAAATAAAAGCTCTTAATTGAAAAAAAAAAAAAAAAAAAAAAAAAAACATAACACCAAGCGCACCTAAACTTCGAGAACTAACACGATAATTTTAAACTTACTTCAAGAAGAATTTGCTTCAATTGTAATCTTTAAAGGTGAGTAGAACATAGTCCACATCTTAATGCTCATCCACCAAGTCATGTAAGGAAATATTGACGCATTCTTCTATATTAGATTGCAATAGAGGCAAATAGAGCATTAAGAAACACCTCAATGATCTTAATGCAAATGGTCTCAAGTGAAAAGCTGAGAGCAATGGCTTTAGCTCAATGTCATAATCTTTAGTCCCGACGGTTTCAGATGCAGTCAAAAGAGGAGGAGTATCTCCCACATCACAATAAGCAAATCCTCTTCCACCAAAACTGTTTCATCGACTCATTAGTTTCTGTAAACAACATTGTGGGCAGTTCTCCATTTTCCCACAGAGAAATTACAAAATGATAACAAAAATCAAGACTAGTTTATGAACAGAAAACACAAGCCACCTATGATAAAGAGGACATATTCGTATAATGCCTTATATGCAAAAGGTGTGTTGGCCGCAACATACACGGCTACAGAGGTGACAGCAATGGTAGTGGAGTATAAGCCAGTCGAATGCAAGGCTAGGCCATTAACTTTACTATTTTTTTCTCAAGGGTTTTGGCCGTACAATAGCAACATACTTTTTCAAATGTACCGATCTAGTACAGGTACTTTTTTTTGTTCCACTTAATGTAACGAACTTTCAAGTTTTGTTCCATTCTACCCATCAGATGACTTACCTGGAAAAAAGTTTGTAAACCGGCTATTGTTAATATCTGACATTTTTTAATATTAAATTAACCTAAAACTAACCCCACACACCCCACACAACCCACACTTACCCCGCTCATATTTTCCCCCAATTCTTTCATCAAACCAAAACCCTAACCCTAATTTCATCATATCAAACCTAATTTCTATCATGATGGTACCTTCAACCCGTCACCTCTCATGTATAAGGAAGGTGATGTATCCAGAATACCAGACATTGATTTCGTTGGTATGACAGTCCTTCGTTTGTCCAAGCTGATAAAAGGAGCATGTCAGTTCCCCGTTAAAGGTATTTACCTTCTTATTCCTGGTAGAGAGTTAAGTAATGGTTTAAAAGAGATTAAGGATGATAATCACCTAGCTGAGTTTGTTGCCCTAGCTTTTAAGAATGAAAAGGAAATAGATTTGTATGTGGAACATCATGGATATGATTTAAGCCTTTGGTTACAAAATAAGATAGGTCCTGATGAGGTTTCAGATGATGAAATAGGTGAGATGGAAGACATTAAAGGATATGGACATGATGATGTTGTTGGAGAAGAAGATGTAAAAATACCAAATAGGACTGTTGAAGACCCATCTCTTAATAAGTTGTGCAATGGCAACTTTATTACTGACCACATTGAGGCTCCTAATCCTAGTGAATTTAGTGAAGGTAGTTCTTCTAAGGATATAGATAGTGATTAGGAGAATGTAGATGCAAAGTATAAAGTTACTCTTGGGGCAGTTTATCCAGAACATGACCCTAGCCTTGCATGGAATCAGATGAAACCTACATTGGGTTTGAGGTTTGAACACCCAGAACAACTCAAAGACTGTTTAACCAATTATGGGGTGGCTAATGGATATCAGTTGTGGTACAGAAGAAATGATTACAGAACTTTGATGGTTCTTTGTAGAAGGAATCCTGATGAGGGTAGAAGTGGAGGCTGAAAAACTAGGAAAGGGAAAGATGAGGGTGTGCAGGATGGAACACCATCTAATAAAGGCAATAGGAAAGGTGTGCAGATAGGAACACCATGTAAGAAAGGCAATAGGAAAGGTGTGCAGATAGGAACACCATCTAAAAAGGGCAAAGGAAAAGGTGTGCAGAGTGCATCACCATCTAAAAAGGGCAAAGGGAAAGGTGTGCAAACTGCATCACCATCTAAAAAGGGCAAAGGTAAAGGTGTGGAGACAGAGAAAAAGAAGAAGGTAACAGGTTTAAATAAGAAGGATGGTTGTTCATTCAGGCTTTAGGCATCATGGATGCAAGATGGCAGTTCCTTTCAGATCAAAACCTTGATACCAGAACATACATGTTGTAGGAACTTTGATTTGGGAGCATTGGTAACCTATAAATGGATTGCCAAACAGTTTGCTTATAAAGTGGTTCAGGATCCCAAAATTAGCTATAGGACAATTAAAGAACTAACCAAGAAGAAATATCTCATCAATGTAAGTGTTGGACAGTGTAAAAGGGCAAAGCAAAGGGCTTTGTTTGATCATGAAGGTGGGCTGATTGAGCATCACAGTAGGTTATGGGATTACAAACAACATATATTGAACACTAATCATGGTTCATCTGTTCATTTGCATGTATAGGAGAAAGATAATGGTAAGACCTACTTTAAAAGGTTTTATGTTTGCTTCAAGGCTATGAAAGAAGGATGGACTGCAGGGTGTAGGAAGGTCATTGGTTTTGATGGATGCTTTCTCAAAGGAACTTGCAGAGGTGAGCTATTGACAGCCATGGGAAGAGACACAAACAATCAAATGTTTCCTATAGCTTGGGCTGTGGTAAACATTGAAAATACTGACAATTGGGAATGGTTCTTGGCTTGTCTGTGTAAGGATCTAAGGCTGTATCAGGCTGCTTATTTGACTATCATTTCAGTTGGTCACAAGGTAATTTATTCAACCTTCATCTTACATTATAAACATATTGACTAACACTTGTTTTGTATGAAATAGGGATTGATGGAGTCAGTTAGGACCATGTTGCCACATGCAGAACATAGGCAGTGTGCAAGGCACATATATGCCAACTTCAAGAATATATGGAATGGTCTTCCTTTTAAGAGTCTCTTTTGGGGTGCTGCTTCAACAACTATACAACATGTGTTTTACAACAAGATGAATCTGATTGGCAACATTGATCCAGAAGCAAAGCAATGGTTGGTTTATAGGAACCCAAACTCATGGTGTAGGGCTTTCTTCAAGATGGACAGAGGTTGTGCAGCTTATGAAAATGGTATTTCTGAATCTTATCATAATGCAATAGGGATAGCTAGAGGTAAGCCTATCATTACCATGTTAGAGGAAATTAGATTTTACCTGATGCAAAGACTTTATAATATGCATAATTTAGCCAATAACCTTATAGACAGCATTACACCATCTATAAGAAAAGAACTTGAGCATTTGAAGGATATTCAAAGATTCTGGACAGTTTATCCCTATGGTGATAATTTGTATGAGGTTAGGAAGGCAGATGAATCTTTTGGGGTGAACAAAGAGGCTAGAACATGTACTTGAAATTGGTATACTTTAAGTGGAGTTCCATGTGTACACACAGTTGCTGCTTATGGTTTCATCAAAAAGGAACCAGCTTTAGGTGTTACTCCTTGGTATTCAAAAAGGATGTGGCAAAATACACATATTTATTTCATTAGGCCAGTGGGTGGTTCTTCAATGTGGCCTAATACTAGTGATGAACCACCATTGCCACCAGTGCTTAGAAGGATGCCAGGTAGGCCTAGAAAACTCATAATCAAACATGCCACTGAAAATGTTAATGAAGTTGGGAGGTCTGGTAGGATGATGACATGCCAGATTTGTTGGGAAAAGGGTCATAACAAAAAACATGTAAAAAAGATCCACAACCAAAACCAACAAAGGAAAAAAGAAAACCTGGTAGAAAGAAGGCTGGTTCTGCATTTGTCTTCCCAAATGATGCTGGTCCAAGTGATGTAGGGCCATCTGGTGTGGCTAGTGATGGTGCAGATGCATCTGGTGTGGCTGGTGATGGTGCAAGTGGTGCTGGAGTAGGAGAAACTGGATTTGTACAAGAGGTATAATTTTTGCTTGCTTTTTTCTTTGTATTTACTTTGTTGACCAAGAATCTTAAAACATAATGACTATGTATTTACTTTGCAGGTACATATGGAGCAATCAGTGACAGAAGACACTATCCAGGATTGTGATACCATTCCTACTCAACAAAGTAATACAAAGAAAACCACGGTCCAAGTTGTTCAAGAAAGCCTTGCAGTTGGGACTCTTAAGACAGCCAGTTTGAAAAGAAGGGCCAAGTCAAGAAGGATTGCAAAGAATGGCAAACCATTCAACTTTCCAGCAAATGTTTCAGGATCAAGTGCTGAGAAAACATGGGATGTGGAAGAAGTACTTGCAGAAGATTCATGTTTAAGTGTTTGGTGTCTTTATGTTTAAGTAATCAAACATTGGATCCTGTAATTGTACTAAACAATGTGTTGGTAGGGGTAATTATAGTAAACAATGTGGATTGGTATTAGTAAACAATGCTGGTAGGTGTTAACATGATCTTGGATTGTGTGACATTATGTCCACAAATTTTCTTTTAATGGCAGTAATGAATCCAAGATTATTATGGTCCTATGTGTTTCTTTATTTTCTGCTTTTAGATCAATAATGCATTTGGGAATGTGTATTGTACCTTTTACACCATATGTGGGTTACTTTGTGACTTTATATGTTGCATTCAATAATGCATTTGCAGCAAATAATGCATTTGCATCAATAATGCAATTGCCGTCATATATCATTTGCAGCAAATAAACCCATAACAAGCATTTCATTTGCAGTCATAATGCATTTGAAAGTAAATCTTGCATTTGCATCAATAATGCAATTGCAGTCATATACATTTGCAGCAAAACACATATGCATTTCATTTGCAGTCATAACAAGCATTTCATTTGCAATAAGCATATCCCATAACAAGCATTTCATTTCATAAAAGGTCATTACAGTACATCACATTTTGGAAATGAACATGAAAGCAATAACAAAACACAAAAAAGCTACAATTTTCCTTAAATAAACCACAGTTGACTTGCTTTCTTTCAACTCTAATTGAAGCATCAACAATTCCTTCTCCATAGTTTACTTTTGAAAGTCAATTTCCCTTTCCAAATCCCTTATTTTTACATTCAATGAGTGCTTGTCTACTTTCAAACGTTTTTCCATTTGAATCAACTTGAAAACCTCTTGCTTGTAATACTCATTAGGTAACTCAGGATCTAGCCAGTAAAATGTCCCACACTTTGAATCCTAAATAGTACAAAGAACACACATTACTAATATCAACTTTCATTACATTCAGTTTAAGCAATATACATATAACTTACATTATAATACTCAACGCATCCAAGAAAACGCCTTAAAGGATAATCAATTGTTCGCGAAGTATGTCTGATTATTGGTTCTTCATGTTGACAATGTGTTGGTGGTGGTGGGCGATGATTGCGATTGGAGGAGGATGAAGACATTATCATATTTAATGAATTAGGGTTAGGATTAGGGATGAATTTATGTTGGCGGTGGTGGTCCAAAAGGGTATATAGTGGAATCCAACGTGGCAGTTTGGGAAAAAAAAAACTTGTTATCCTGTTAAACAAGTTTCATGGGGTAGATTAGTACAAAACTTGAAAGTTCGTTAAGTGGAACAAAAAAAGTACGCGTACTAGATCGGTACATTTGAAAAAGTACGTTGATATTGTACGGCCAAAACCCTTTTCTCAATAGTTCAATAATCAAACTTATTCCTGCCATTATTGTTGTCAAATAATATTTGATTGAATATAATCAATAGAAACTTTTTTGAAATCAATGAGGATCAAAATCTGATGATATTGAGAGGACTGGAATGAATTTTTTGAGACCCATGAAACGTTTACTATTTCATATATTGATGAAGTTGAAGATGGTGCACATGATTGAAGATGGTGCACATGATTGATATGAGTTTAAAATGTTTGTTATGTACTTATGTTTTGACTTTTGATATGCATGTAGTTTTTTGTGATCAAGTTGAGTATCATAATCCAAGTGTTTGCTTGATTATTTTGAAAAGTATTACTAACAGTTAACAATTCCAAACAATCATTAACTAAATATCACAAGTTCAGAATTTGACAAATGATTATTGGGTTCATGATGATGCCATTCGCGTGTACTGCCTTGATCATTGTGGATGATGATCATTGTGGATGATGGTTGAATGATCTTAGTGGGAAGGTGTTATGGAAATGTAGTCATATGGTACTGGTGCTTTAAAGGTAAATTTTGAAGCTGCATTATGTCTGCAACTAGTGTTAGTTGCCTGCAGTCTTCTGTAATGAAAGTGCCACTACAAAAAAATAGTTGATTCTCCACAGTTTATGTTCACAATTTCAAAAGTGTGTAAAATTTTATTAGTTTAAAAATTATTTACATAAATAAGTGTGAAAAAAAATTGTTGTATCAAACCTAAAAGTGTGAACTTCAAAAGTGGACATTTCTTAGATTTCTTCACACTTAAAAGTGTGAATTTTTTTTTGACACAACTATAAGTGTGAATTTTTACACATTATTAAGTGTTAAAAAATCAATAAAATTTGACACATTTTTAGAAGTGTGGAGAAAAAAAGTGTGTACATTAAACCAATTTTTTGTAGCGTGCTATCTGATATAGTATTTGAGAGTTGTCTAAGATAGTATCTTAGAGTTGTTTAAGATAGTTTCATGTATGTTGCTTTGTTTCATTATGGATAGTACATAAGAGTATAGGCATGTCTATTACTCTTGTCTCAATGATATAATTGTTTGTGATTATTAATATAAATTTTACCTTTGCAACAAAAAAAAAAAAAGCTCTTGCCACTAAAGCAACACAAACCACCATGTTCAAAAAATATGATAGAAATTACTGTTTTAAATGGTTAAAACGAAATAAGGTACATACCTCTTCTTATTAATATGGTTTGATTGATTTGTAACATGGTATAAAAAGATAGCCAAATATTAGATCAAAACTACTAGTCACTGGTCAGGTTCCCATTTAAGTGAAATCTATATTTTAATTTGATGGAAAGAAAACCAAATATGTACGGAGATCTTTTGGGTGATTTGTCATAGCTTGAAACATAAAAACTAAAAGAAAAATATATATATATATATATAGCTTGAAACATAAAAAGGAATGTTGAGGAAACATGGCTTGAACTTAAGACCTCGATCTACCACATGAAAGTGATAAGAACCAAGCTCATGCCATACCTCCTACACATCCACATGCTATTTTTATCCCAAATAATAATATATAGATACATACGACAACTTCAGATATAACAACAATGTCCACAAAAGTGTTAAATGAATTGTATATAGAAATTACCATTTTCCATATAAACACAATATAGTCCATAAAGTTACCCTGCTTCAAACATACTGTAGGTGATAAAAGGTTTTGCTTTGAGTAGTTAAAACCAAATAACTTGCATTCGTCTTGTTCACATCATAACTGGGTTAACCCATGACTCTTAGAGTCTTAGGCTATGCACAGTCGTGACCCAGATCATCCGCTGCCACATCAGCTTTCTCTCTTCTGTGACCAGACATGACCAAGTGCCACAGTCAATGACCGAGTTTTTTTTTTTTCCCAAAAAAATTAATATTCATTAAAAATAAAAACATTACAATACTAAATTCAAATAAACATTAAAAACATTACAAAAATTCTTCATCGTCAGAAGACGAAGAACCAAAAAGTAGCTCGTACGACATAATTAAAAGAATGTGTTTGAAGGTTTTTGATAGAAATGTTGTTTGAAATTGTGTGTTTAGAAGTTTGTTTGAGGTTGGTATTTATAAGGTTGTAAAGTGGTAAAGTTTTTATAAAGAAAAGTTTTTCTTTTAAATATTCAAACGGTAATAAGTTTTTTTTGGAGTTTTGTGATGTGCAAACTCGGTCAATATTTAGACCGATTGTGTGAATTCTCCCATCTCGACCGATATTTGCTTCCAAGCCCACAGTGAGGGTGACCGACTTCAAAGTCGATCGAGCTAAGCTCAAGACCGACTTTTTCCGTCCAACTGCTACCGGCCTTATACCACTTGTCATGATAATTTGATAGGCCATACATAATTAAGCTTATCATATAAGTTATACCTTATTACGTATTACATATTTCATTTTAGCAAATTAAAGTAACTCACAAGCATATATGTCGATTTTAGGTTTATTTGTGTGTTATGCCGTTAGAGAGTTCGATGTGGGACCGAATTTGTCCATGGTTGGTACTAAAAGCGAACGAACGCGCGTTGTACTACATTGTTAAATCTTGTTGTTCGTCTGTCATCCGGCTTTTAGCCGTTCGCCTCACATATGCCGTGCGTTACTTTTATTTATTTTTCAATTTATAAAGGTGCATAACGGTAAAAAGGTACAAAATAAATTAAACTCCCATTTTCACCTATAAATACCCACTTTAACATCTATAAAAATAATTAAATGCTCGTCATAATGATATATTTTTTCCCCTCAGTCCATTAGTGTATTTGACTTTTTCGAAAAAATGTGATGATGGACTCATGTTATTGTTGACGAGCCATCCTCGAATTCCTCCAATATGTCTTCCCAGGCTCAAGGACTCTTATACATTTTGTTCTGCCTGGGAACGTGAATATCAGGGTCATTGATTGCGTTGTTCGAGTATCTGGAGGATATTTTCATTTCCAAGACTTCTGCATATTGAATGCATGTACAACCTTTTTTAACGCGAATATTTGCGAGGAGTTATTGCGAAGATTGAGTAGTTGAGAAGTTTTCTTGTTCTAGGCCTTCCCTTGTTTGAATGTTTGTGTGGCCTGGGATTCTGTCTCAGTCATAAAAATCTCTCTCTTAGTCTTTTCCGAACTTCCTTTTTAGAGACTTGAAATATTTCTCGATTTGTGTTGTTGGATGTCTTTTAGCCGTCTTCGTGTCTAGCGTCTGACACTTGAAAGGGTGTTGCCGTTTTGCGTGAGATTCACGTGTTTAATGTGGTTTGACTCCAAATGGCTTTGGAGGCGTGTCCATTGGCCTCAATTTATATTGCTTATAAAGGGGTGTAGCCTAAACCAAGTCATCAATAAGAAAACCTTCCCTTATATAAGTTTAGATTTATTACATTGTTTCACACTAGAAAATGAAAACACTTCTTCATAATTAACATCTCACACTCCCCCAAATTTTCATAAGTGCGAGGTCACCTTATTTTCTATTGTAGACACTAAGTTAATGAACTTATAAAATGTGTTGCATCATTTAAAAACTCAATGACTTGTGGTAAATGTATTTTACAACCCATATTACATGTTCAATTACAAGGACTATACCATCTTATAAATCTCATGAACCATGCTTGATGAGTTGTGTTGTTCTGACCGATGGATTCATCAAACGATGGGCGAAAAGGGTTGCAGTCATCCCGGCTCCTATGGAGGCAGAAACTAGTGACGAACAACACCTAACCATAACATAATACACCATTTGCCCAAGAACTTTGGCTCGTTCTTTGTGTTTAGCATCAACATCAACGTCATCCACTCTGTTAGATTTCGAGATGTCACGAACAAATTGATAACTTTCAATCCCAACTTGAACCAGCCATGATGCTGCATATCCTAAAAATTTCCCTGCTCACCCAAAACAATATATGTTTATTAGTCTCTATAACATTATTAGAGTGATCAACTTTTTTAAGATATTTGGTTTTTAAGTAGGAAATAAAACTAACCTCTGAATGTTGTTCTGCAAACACGAACAAAGTAGATATAAAATGGCATCCCCCTGTTGGCCTTGCGCACGGCAGACTGTGGGACGTCTAGCACCAACAAAATAATATAAGCAGTTAAATTCTAAATTAAAACTATTTTAATTGTTGTATATCAGATTGTATGAAGATAACATGTAGCAGTAAAGGAAGAGTGTGTACCTTTAATAAGCTTCCATGCAGCACACTTTGAAAAATAGTGAACAACAAGTCGTTAGAAAACACCCCGAGTAGTAACAACACTAGTCTAAGATAAACATGTTTGGTTAATCCCAATCTGTTGAGCTGAAGCAAAGTCAAACCGAAGCAAACCAAAGAAAAGTCAAACCAAAAGTCAAAGACAGTTTTAGGCAGTTAGGAAAAACAGTTATGCATGAAGGGACACATCCCTTGGTTCGTTTGAACCATCATGACCCTTCAAACGCACCGTTTCGTTTTGTATAAATAGTTAGAACTTATGTATGAACAAGGATGACAAATTTTATATATGAAAAGTAGTTTACGTTTATAAAGTTTAAATCTTTTCTTGTGTTTTGGTATATTTTGACTGTGTTAAAGATCATAGATCTACAAACGAGGTCCAACAATTGGTATCAGAGCAGGTTTGTTTGTTTAACCAAAAATCATCATATACCAAGTTTTTCGTTCCTGTCTTTTGAATTAAATAAACCGTATCATTTTTCGGCCAGAAACTCTTTTACAAAAATTCGACTGAAACAACACGAATCAAGAAATCATTTCTGTGTGTTTCTCAAAACAAGTTTTATCAAAGAGAATCCAGTTCTTGTCACCAAGGGATTAACCACTTCTGTGATTAATTAACCGGCATCAAAAAGGTTTCGTATTTTGTTTTATTTTTGCAAAAGCTGTCAAGAACATCAAACCGAAAACTAGACCCAACCCAGATTCATCCTAATCAAAGGTTAGACACGGTTACAGAAATTAAAAAAAAAACAAAAACAAGATTTGAGAACAAAAAACCATATCAATCGGATAACACAAAGTCATCATCAAAGGGAAAAAATCAAATAAAAAACAAGGAACAAACACACCTGTTTTTGAAGATCCGAGATTCACGCCTTTAATTGAATCACCAATCGATTCAATTGATCAAGAAAGCCCAAATTTATACACGGTTAGAAAAACCCCAAATCAACGAAACCCTAGTTTCGCTTGGGATTCCAAGTGCTCGCAAAGAACGCACCAAACCGTGGAAGAAGAGGTTAACCAAGCCAAATACTCGCGGTCAACCATCAAGAATCAAAAGCGGCTTTTAGTCTCAAGGAAAAGGGAGACGTTTTTCATTATTTCAAAAGAAATGAGAAAGAGAGGGGCAAAAATAAGAAGTACTCACTCCGTCCCAAATTTATTGTCCCTTATTGACTTTTTTGGTCTTTCTTTCTCAACTTTGACTATAAATATTTTTATTTGTGCTATACAATTTTTGATAAAAATTATACCAATTGAAAATACATTTAAAACTCAATCCGTTCATATATTTTGTATCAAGTATTATGCAATATAAACAAAAGTACTTAAGGTCAAAGTTGAAAAGTAAAGACTGAAAAAGTCAAAAAGGGACAATAATTTTGGGACGGAGGGAGTATCACACAAGAGGAACCAACAACTATTAGGGCTACGGGTTTTCAATATAACCCATCAGGTTCAAAAAAGAACAAAAACACCCTTTCACTTTTATTCTTATATATAGTATATATTAGTTTATATATGTGTTGTATAGATATGTTTTAGAAAAAGTTTACATTATTTTTAGTTTTAAGTTTTAAAGTATTTTTGATTTTTTAATTAGATTTAAGTTTATAAAGTGTACTAAAATTTTTAAGTTTCAAAGTTTTTTCTTACCTGGTTTATGATAAGAAAAGTTTAAGTCTTTTTTAAAGATTATTCTTATTCGGTTTATGATAAGAAAAGTTTTAAGAGGATTTTTTTATTATTATATTTTTTTTAAGTTTCAAGGTTTTCTTATTAGGTTTACGATAAGAAAACAAGTTTTAAGTTTTTATTATTAGGTTTGTGATAAAAAAACATGTTTTAAGATTTTTCTTATTAGGTTTATAATAAGAAAACAAGTTTTTTAAGATTTTACTTATTAGGTTTAAGATAAATATAATATATATAAAGTGAAGAGTTTTAAAGATTAAAGTTTCTAAGTTTTAAGTTCTTACAAAGTATTTAAAAGTTTAAAAGGTTTTAAGATTCACATTGTTAAGTTTTTTTAGATTTATAAAGTTATTAACAAAAGTTTCAAAAGTTTTATAAGAGTATTATATCATAAAGGGAAAAGGTAAAACAAGTAGTCAAATTAAAAGTTTAGATAACCTAAACCACTTTCATTGTCCCGTGTTAAATGTTAAATTCAACAAATTATACCATATGGTCTATAAGAATAAAAATCATAATACAAGCAAATGGTATTTGAGAAATGGTAGAACTTACTCACCGAGACTCAGTGAATGATAAAAGAGACAAAACTACATTGGCATATCTATTCCAATCACTACCGAAGATGAAGTATTACAATTGGCAATTACAAAAGCGCAAAAGAAGTTTGCGATGCATTAAAGACTAGAAATATTGGAGTGGATTGAGTGCAAAAGGCAAAACTACATACACTCAAATCCAAATTTGAGATATTACAAATGGAGAAAGATGACACTATCGATTCATTCACATAAAGATGACAAGTATTACGTCAAAATGACAAGTCTTGGATCAACCCTTGATGAATCAACTCGCGTTTAAAATTGCTAAATTACATTCTGAAAGATTCATTCAAATTGTCGCATCCATAGAGCAATAATCCGATCTAGATAAAATGACTCTAGACGAAGCTATTGGTAGATTAAAAACCTTCGAAGAAAGAGTAAAGGCTAAGAAAGAAAGAGCATTCGAAGATCAAGACAGACTATTATTTACAAAACACAACAATGGTCGAAGACATCACCATGATAATCAAGGAAGAGGAAGATACATTCTACCACATAGCCGAAATCGTGACAAAGAAGAAAATTTCTCACAAGATTACAATGAAGTAACAAGAAAGCCTAGAGATTTCAGCAAATTAAAGTGTTATAATTGCAATGAATATGGACATTATGCCTCACATTGCCATAAAAGAGATCGAAGATATCAAAGACAAGAAGAGACAAACCTCATCGAAGAAGATTTAGAACCAACCCTCTTATTAGCAGTTTCAAGCACTACCGAAGATCAAGTTTCTAAAACAATGAGACAACTTATTTGAGCTAAAGATCTACGACAACGCGATTGTGATTAAGGGGGAGAATGTTGGGTTAATCCCAATCTGTTGAGCCGAAGCAAACCAAAGCAAAGTCAAACCAAAAGTCAAAGACAGTTTTAGGCGTTAGGAAAAACAGTTCTAACTATTGGCAGTTATGCCTGAAGGGACACAAAAAAAGAAAAACAGTTATTGGCAGTTATGCCTGAAGGGACACATCCTTTGGTTCGCTTGAACCATCATGACCCTTCAAACACACCGTTTCGTTTAGTATAAATAGTTAGAACTTATGTATGAACAAGGATGACAGATTTTATATATGAAAAGTAGTTTACGTTTATAAAGTTTAAATCTTTTCTCGTGTTTTGGTATATTTTGATTGTGTTAAAGATCATAGATCCACAAATGAGGTCCAACAAAACAAAGTATCAGCGTATTGCTCAACATTTAAAAATATCGAAAGACAAACCAAACATTACTGAAACTAGTTTTCTTTATATCTTGTATACTACTTTCATCCTAAATCAAATAATCAGTTTTGTTTTATTAGTTTTTTTGAATGTCATTTTAGACCTCCTGCGAATCCTGGACCACTCGTGATTTTATTAAGCTATGAGTCGAGTAAAACATTAAGGTATAACGACCTTAAACTTGAGAAGAGAGTACAGATTATGCTTGTCATATGTAAGTTAGTTACGTGCAATACTTTTTGCTATACATCACTCCAAATTCTACATGTCTTCAAAAGCATAGTCTAATCTCCTAAAATTATTAAAAAATAAATCCTTTAATAGGCTAGTTCAATTGAAAAAAAAGCACATAACACAAAATACTTTTAAACTCCAATGAGACAATATTGTACTTACTTCAAGAAAGACTTGCTTTACTGTCATCTTAAAAGGTACAACATAGTCCACATCTTGATGCTCATCCACCAAGTTATGTAAAGAAGCATAGGCAGAGTCTTCTAAATTAGATTGCAAAAGAGGCATATACCTCAATGATGTCAATGCAAATGGTCTCAGCTGAAAAGCTGAGAACAACGGCTTTAGCTCAGTGTCATATTCTTTAGTATCACGTCGAAAGACGGATTCAGATGCAGGCCTTAAACTAGTAAAGTAATCTTCTTTCAAAAGAGGAGTGGTAGTAAGCGCGTCACAATAAGCAACTCTTCTTCCACCAAAACTGTTTCATCGACACGATGAATTATTAGTAGTACATTATAATGACCAAAAAAAAGTTGACTAAAAGTTACCCGTATAAAGACCCTGTTGCAAAAGGTGTATCGGCGGCTGCATACACGGCAGCTGAGGTGGCAGCAATGGTGGCGGAGTATAAACCAGTTGAATGTATGGTTTGACCATTAACATTTGATTTTTTTCTCATTAGATACATTAGCAAGCTTATTCCCGCCATTTTATTGTCAAATGAAATGCGACTGAATATAATCATTAATAAGTTCCTAAAATCAAAAGATGATTAAAATCTGATGATCTTGAAAGATTGTAATGAATCGTTTGAGAAGTTTACTATGTATTTCATTGATAAAGTCTAAGATCGTGATGATCAATGTGAGTTTTAAATTGTTTGTTTTGTTTTGACTTTGATATAATAAACTTTTATAATTTTAAATGATCAATTTGAGATTCTTATTCCAAGTGTTTGTTTGATTGTTTTGAAAAGTATAAACAGTTTTCATAACAATCCCGAACAATCCTACTTAACTAATTATTTTGAGATTTATTCATTTTGTATTTAGGAATAAATTTGCACCCTAAAATTTTTCCCTCAAGCTCAAAACTACATCCCCCTCCTCCAACACCTAAATGATAGTCCACATGATCAAACCTTTTTGCAATGTCGTTTCTGTCATCTAGAGACATCACCCCGCCATACAAGGTACCATAATGAGCGCGTTATACTTGTTGTACAATGGTTAAACCGAGGGAACATCATCCATATCATAATCGAGCTAATCCATAGCTTTTATACCATTTTACACTATTTTTTTTATCAGCGCTAGCCTCATTTAAGTCAACATATAAGGTGTACCAAGTACATATAACCTAGTTTTTTTTAAAAAGTGGTAAAAAGTTATGTATTAGCCTCAAGCATATAGCCTAGTTAACTACTCGAGACATGCTCCAAACCTGTCCTTAGGACCTTCTTTTTTAGTCCATTTAAAATTGGCTGTAGAATAGTCGAATTAATGGTGTGTTTCGCTTTCCACCATGCTGCTAGATTGGATCTCGAACTCCTACTTTAAAGGTTCGCAGCTGCAAAACCCAAGTCAATGTCGTAAGTTTGGGCTTAGACGGTGGCATGGAAGAAAGAAAGTATTTTTGTTATAAAGTGAAGTGTCACATGTTAAATCAACTACATGATTTTTAAAACAAGTTTTGGCTGCTTAAGTGAGTTAAATTACATTCTTAGCAAGTCACTGACTAAACTTGATAATTTCTTAAAGAGCATTGATTGAGATATTTAAGTAGTATGACTAATTGTATGCCTAAACTTGCATGGCGTTTATGACATGACAGAGACCCACTTTTTCACTAACCAATAAACCATAGTCACATCGATTTAGGCACAAAATTAGTCACATGCTTAGACCTGTCGATTATTTCCCTTTTTTTAATAATGGACACTAAATTTGGTTGCGGCAAATTGACATTTTAATTTGTCAAAATAAGCGTGATGAGATACATATTCCAAATATAACTAGTTGAGTGTAACACATAACACAGTTGACTAGTCACTTATTAAAATAAATATCTTGTATATAGAGCATCCCCACTCCCCAGCGAGATCGTGGTAGCTCGTGGTGGTGCAGCTCGCCTCGGGGTTGGTGTCGCTAGTGGTCATCATTGCAGTAATGTAGTGGGTGGATTGTGGTCACCTTGCTCGGGCTCATGATGCCGAGCAAACACAAATCAATTTTTTCCATAAAAATCCCAAGTATTGGTTAGTGGTACATGATCATTGGGTGGTAAAAGTCGTGAAAAAGTCTTGGGAAGGTATGGTAATGTGACGTTGAAATGACAGTGTTCACATTGATTGCAGATGCTCTAAAAGCCATTATCGTTTAACAAAAATCAATGGTGAATGATTATTTTACGACTTTAAATATTTCTTTTCTCTCTACCGTAACACCTATGATCCCCGATCATATCATATCATTATCCCCGCCTACTCTTTCACAATTTTGTAAGTGTGAGATCACTGTGTTTCTTTGTAGATCACAAGTTAATGAACATGTGAAATGTGTTACATCGTTTAAAAACATGATGACAAAGTATACAATTAACAAATTGAAAATCACAACAAATTTTACATGTTCAATTGTTCTAGTGGAAAACATTTTATATGTTACGATCAGTTGCAAGGACTAAACCATCTTACAAGTCTCATGAACCAAACATCACGAGTAGTGTGGTTCTTACCAACTGAGTGACCAGACGATGGGCGCAAAAGGGTTGCAGTGATCCCGGATCCTATTGAAGCAGAAATGAGTGATGAACAACACCTAACCGTAACATAATACACCCTATCCCCAAGAATTTTGACTCTTTCTTTGTGTTTAGCATCGACATTAACATCGTCCACCTCATTAGATTTTGAAATGTCACGAACAAATCGATAACATTCAATCCCAACTTGGACTAGCCATGATGCGGCATATCCTAAAAATTGCCCTGCTCACCCATAACAATGTATGTTTATTAGTCAGTATAACATTCTTAGAGTGATCCACTTTTTAATAAGAAAAATGGTTTTCAATTAGCAAGCAAGCCATCAATTTCATCAAGTTGAAGAAAAATTACACTTTATAAGAACAAATGATTCCCGATAATTTTGAAAATGCACAAGTAAATATCGAAGCGAACGCTTTTTATCTACTGTCATTATTTGCTACAAAAATTATATCAGTGTATTTTTTACATGTTTAGATGTAAAAGAGTATGTTCAAATCTGACCTCTAAATGTTGTTCTGGTGACACGCACAAAGTAGATATAAAATGGCATCCCCCTGTTAGCCTTGCGCATGGCAGACATTGGAACGTCTAGCATGAACAAAGAAATTTACATTTAATAACTAAATAATAAATAATACATCCGATTATCTGAAGATAAAATGTAGCAGAATAGAAAGAGTATATACCTTTAATAAGCTTCCATGCAGCGCGCTGGGACAAATGATGAACAGCAAGTCGTTCTAAGACACGTCGAGTAGTAACAACACTAGTCTGAGATAAAGAAAGTATAAGCCTATTGTTAAATGTTAATCCTGTACAAATGTAACCGAACATCATGAGACTAGTTTATATATCTTTTATTACACTACTTTCGTCATACACAAAATTGCTCTAGCTATTAGCTGTTATTAGAATACTCGCAATCTTATACAACTATCTGTCGTGTCAAACAATTAGAGGTATTACCTTCAACCTGACAACAAAGTGGATGTGCTTGTCATGTGTAAGTTAGTTGACTTGTTGATTAAAATGGCCAATAATATTTACGTCTAGCACTTTTTCCAATACATCGCCCAAAATTTCACAAACTCCTAAAGACAGTATGAAATAACTAAATAAAAAGCTCTTATAATTGGCTAGTTCAATTGGAGGAAAAAAAAAAAAAAAAAAAAAAAACACATAACACCAACTGCACCTAAACTTCGAGAACTAACAAGTATAGTTTTAAACTTACTTCAAGAAGAATTTGCTTCACTGTAATCTTTAAAGGTAGAACATAGTCCACATCTTGATGCTCATCCACCAAGTCATGTAAGGAAATATTGACACATTCATCTATATTAGATTGCAATAGAGGCAAATAGAACATTAAGAAACACCTCAATGATGTCAATGCAAATGGTCTCAAGTGAAAAGCTGAGAGCAATGGCTTTAGCTCAATGTCATATTCTTTAGTATCATGTGGAAAAATGGTTCCAGATTCAGCCCTTAAACTAGTAAGGTAATCTTTAGCTAAAAGAGGAGTGGTAGCAACCCCGTCACAATAAGCAACTCTTCTTCCACCAAAACTGTTTCATCGACACGATTATCATTAGTACCTTTTGGAATTATATACAATATAATGACCAAGAAAAAGTTAACTAAAATTTTCTAAAACTTACCCGTATAAAGACCCTGTTGCAAAAGGTGTATCGGCAGCTGCAATACATTGCAGCTGAGGTGGCAGCAATGGTGGCGGAGTATAAACCAGTTGAATGTATGGTTTGACCATGAACATTTGATTTTTTTCTCATTAGATCCATTAGCAAACTTATTCCCGCCATTTTATTGTCTAATGAAATGTGACTGAATATAATCAATAATAAGTTTTTGAAATCAATGAGGATTAAAATCTGATGATCTCGAAAGATTGTAATGAATCGTTTGAGAAGTTTACTATGTATTTCATTGATAAAGTCTAAGATCGTGATGATCAATGTGTGTTTTAAATTGTTTGTTTTGTTTTGACTTTGATATAATAAACTTTTATAATTTTAAATGATCAGTTTGAGTTTTTTATTCCAAGTGTTTGTTTGATTGTTTTGAAAAGTATAAACGGTTTTCATAACAATCCTACTAGAACTAATCTATTTTGTAGATTTATGCATTTTTATTTACCGGAATAAATTTGCATCATCTTTTGAAAAGTATTTTTCCTCAAGCTCAAACTCCTCCAACACCTAAAGGATAGTATTTGTATTTAGGTATAATTTCCTTTACCCAAAAAAAAAACACCTAAATGATAGTCCACATGATCAAACCTTTTTGCAATGTCGTTTCTGTCATCTAGAGATATCGCCCCGCCATACAAGGCACCATGATGCGTTCGTTATACTTGTTGTACGATGGTTAAACCGAGGGAACATCATACACATCATAATCAGGCTAATCCATAGCTTTTATACCAT
This sequence comes from Chrysanthemum lavandulifolium, assembly GCA_022545495.1. Taxonomy (NCBI): domain Eukaryota; kingdom Viridiplantae; phylum Streptophyta; class Magnoliopsida; order Asterales; family Asteraceae; genus Chrysanthemum; species Chrysanthemum lavandulifolium. Next base: position 35,436,668 of record CM040242.1, on the reverse strand, counting down.
TTTCCATTAACTTTTAAATACTGCTAGCCTCATTTAGATCAAAATATAAGGTGCATTAAGTACATCTACCATAGTTTTTTCCTTTCGAAAAGTGGTAGAAGTAAGTTATGTACTGTATTAGTTAGGCTCAAAACTTGTCATTACGAACTTCTTTTTTAGTGGATATAAAATAGGCTGTAGAATAGGCGAATTAATGGTGAGTTTCACTCTCCACCATGCTGCTAGATTAATTGGATCTCGAACTCTCCTACTATGAAGGTTGGAAGCTGCACGAACCAAGTCAATGTCTAAAAGTCCCAGCTTAGAGGACGGCATGAAAGAAATAACGTAGTTTTGTTATAAAGTAGTATCACAAAAATCAACTACCACTACAAGATAAATGCCATTTAGTGACTGAAAAAAAGTGTCACAAAAAGCCTAAAATCAGTCACTAATGGCCTTTTGGTCTTCTCCCACTGAAAGAAAAAGAGACACTAATGGAACCATCACTATAAGTCTTTTTTGACACTTAATATCAGTCACAAAAGGTATATTAGCTTTTGTGTCTGATTGTTATGCGTCAATGTAGGTTTTGAAAGAAACACTTGAACAATATATTAGTGACTGAATTATTCAGTCACTAAAAGACATGAACCATTTTTTCATTTCTACTGCATTTTACCCATTCCCACTGCATTTTTTCATTTATACTGAATATTTTTACAAACTATAAAACGAAGGATTCACATATATGAAACCACAAAGTAACTTTATTGCCAAAAACAAGTTGAAACAACTCAAATTCAACCATTTCTAAAATGTATATGTCTACATATGAGTCAAATGGTTCACATATGACCTTATAAGCATATGGTATACAAATAACAAACTGAAAATCACAACACATATTACACGTTCAATTGCTATAGTGGAAAACATTTTATATGGTTCAGTTACAAGGACTAAACCATCTTACAAGTCTCATGAACCATACATCACGAGTGGTGTTGTTCATACCAACTGAGTGACCAGACGATGGGCGCAAAGGGTTCTACTGATC
>CM040242.1:35328023-35435529 GCA_022545495.1 Chrysanthemum lavandulifolium | reverse complement strand
AAAACTCACTAACCATGATCCAAGAGATCTATGTTTGTAGTTTTGTTTTGTGTGATCTTTTAGGTTCCTCTTAAAGGCAAGATCACCACCTTTGAAGTCGAGCAAGCTCAAGTCCATGAGTTGTCATGCTTCCTCATCATCAAGACTACTGAAGTTCTCTTGTTGATGATTCCTTTCTTTCTTCAAAGAAGTGTAGTGTTGAAGACATTAGTGAAAGATGTCTCAAGTGTCAAGATGAAGATATTAGTGAAGGGTATCTATCGTCTATAGGATAAGCACTTGTGGTAGGTGCTTAGAAGTCAAGACAAAGAAGCATTAGTGAAAGGTGCTTAGAAGTCAAGACAAAGAAGCATTAGTGAAAGGTGCTTAGAAGTGAAGACACAAGACATTAGTGAAAGGTGTCTTGTAGATCTAGTCAAAGGCATTAGTGAAAGGTGCCTTAGATGTACATTCGATATGGTGTATTTCGATGTACAAGATAGACTAGTATTAGATCCAAGGATATTGATATCCCTGATGATGTTGTAAAGGAGTAGATCTCCTTTGGGATTAGTCGTTGGTGTAGTGTGGTAGTAGTTCCTCCATTGCAATGGAACAAGGTACTTAGCCTAGTACCTAATAAAGGGTAGGTGACGTTGTGAAGGTGTAGTTCACCTTGGAGTGAAAGAACTAGGTACTTAGCCTAGTACCTTATAAAGGGTAGGCGACGTTGTGTAGGTGTGGTTCACCTTGGAGTGAAAGAACCCGGTGGTTAGCCTAGCACCGGAAAAAGGGTAGGCGACGTTGTGAAGGCTTCTCCGCCATAAGGAGATTGGTGTAGTGATTACGAACTCTCGAGTAGGTGACTCGGGGAGTGGAGTTGAGCAATGAAGGTGTCCTTGTAGCCGAACCACTATACATACTCGTGTTGTGGTTTTGTGCTTCTTACTCTTATCTTTTCATTACTTACCTTTATATGCTTGTTTATCAACATCCAACACACACATCCAAATAGATTGACATAAGTCGATCTAAATAGTTTAAACGGAAGTTTTAATTGGCAAAACTATTCAACCCCCCTTCTAGTTTTCCACAATTGGCATCAGAGCTTCGTTGATAAGATCGTTTATAAGCTCAGCTAGGGATAACAATAACATATGCATACGCAGCGGAATAATAAAGAACATCAATGTTATTGCTAAAGGTTTTCATTCACTAACACTAACTAATCTTAGACTTTTATAGGAACACGTCTACTTACTAAACTAATAACCTAGACGTTTACAAGACTATACGCCTAGGACACACACACACACCTTTAAGTCGACTACATCTTGGAAGACTTGTATTATAAAACCTACACCCCGTGTCCTCTTTATATAATAGAGGATTAGCAAATAAATCGTCTTTTGCAAGCAAGTCCCTCCATCTTTTTGTAGGTTTCATCTTTGTCACTTTAAGCCCTTGATGTTTCATTCTTTATTATTTTGTATCATCAAATCAATAAACCTAACAATCTTCCCCTATTTGATGATGACAAAATAAACATGATTCTTGTACGAACTTCCCTAGACGAAGTAGTAGAAGTTGAGATAATTAAATCTCACCATGAATGAAACAATCTTGTTTTCCATGCTTCCCCTTGACTTGAACATGTCACTCAAATATCTCTTCTCCTTTTTGTTATTATCCAAATAGGGAACGTATGCAAATAATGATCTTGACCACCTTAATGAGCTTGTGCTCATAGCAATCTCTGATAAAGTGATGCCTAATTTGAATGTGCTTGGTCTTGGAATGATAGACTGGATTCTTCACAATACAGATAGTACTCTCATTATCAATATTGATAGGAGTATTCTTGAAGTTGAACCCATAATCCAAGAGTTGATTATGCATCCACAGAACTTGTCCACAACAACTTACGCAGACTACATATTCGCCTTCAGTAGATGATGTTGCTGCAATTGTTTGCTTTTACACCGCCATGAAACTAATATTCTTCCAATATATTGGCATCCACCGTGGTTGATCTTCTATCATAATTATCACTGCATAATCACTATCCGAAAAAGCCTCTAAGTGAAAAGGTGAGTCCTCGGATACCACAACCCTAACTTAGGTTATTGTTTCAAATAATGTAAAATTCTCTTCTTTGCATTCATATGAGAAATCTTTGGTGAGACTTGATATCTTGCACATAAACAAACTGCAAACATGATATCGGGCCTTGATGCGATGAGATACATAAGACGACCAATCATTGATCTATATAACTTGACTTCAACTGGGTGTCCATCTTCATCCTTGCCCAATGAGTTAATTGATTTAATAGGTGTAGTGATGGACTTCATATCATCAAAATTATACTTCTTAAGTATGTCAGATACATACTTGTCTTGACTTATGAAAATGCCTTCCTTTGACCGCTTAACTTGAAGTCCCAAAAGAAATTTAACTCACCCATTGAACTCATTTGAAATGCCTTCGATCACCGCTCAAACTCCTTAACCATAGACTGTTTGGTAGCTTCAAAGATGATATCATCAACATATACTTGAACTAACATGATATCCTTCTTTTCTCTTTTGATAAACAAAGTCTTGGCAATAGCTCCCCTTCTGTAACCATGTTGTAATAAGAATGTGGAGAGCCTCTCATACCAAGCTCTAGGTGCCTGATGAAGACCATAAAGAGCCTTAACTACCTTGTAGACTTTGTTAGGATGTTTAGGATCTTCAAAACCAGGAGGTTGTTTAACATACACTTCCTCCGTAATAGTACCATATAAAAGGCACTCTTGACATCCATCCGTAAACCTGAAATCCCATATATGAAGCAAAAGCAAGAAATATTCTAATAGCTTCAATTCTTGCTACAGGAGCAAATACTTCATCATAATCTACTCCTTCTTCTTGTCTGTAGCCTTGAGCTACTAACCTTGCCTTGTTCTTGATGACATTACCTCTTTCATCTCTCTTGACTCTGAAAACCCATCTGGTTCCAATAACTTTCTTCCCATCTGGAAGATTACATAATACCCAAACTTCTATGCCACTGATGTGCTTCTTCAGTTGTTGCTTTTGCCACTAAACAGGTATCTCTTCCATAAGAGTTTAGACTCTTCATGTCCAGACTATACACATCATTGGTTCTTGGTACTCTGAGTACTACCCAGTTATCATCAACAGGCTCGAACTCAGAAGAAAGGATGAGACATTCTGTGTCAGTGAATAACACAGATGCTTTTTGTCACAAATTTGAGAAACCGACAATAAGTTGAACTTGACTCCTTCACATATCTAACATTCTCAAAATCTATACGCCCGCTTTGATAGTTCCTTTCCCGGTAATCCTTCCTCCATTGGGATCATTCCCAAATGCAACTCTTCCTCCACTAAAGATCTAAAATCGTGTAATCTCCTTGTCTCTGTCATACTTCCGGAGCAACCACTATCCACAATAAGATGATCTTTAAGCTCCTCCTCCGGGTTGCCCCGCATAAAGATTTAGAGAGTTAGTCTTTTAGGAACCCAAGCCATTCTTGACTTGTGTTCCCTAATGGAGTTACAAACTCAAATTATTTAAGAATGTAATTTCAATTGTTTTTCAAAACATGATCCGTAATTATCTTTTGATTTTAGCATGTGGATTTTCAAAACTTCATGGATGTTCAAGAGAACTCTCTTTGCAAAATCATTCTCTTTTTCTTGTATTATGAAAACATCTTATTCACTTTTTGTTGAAAGTACAGTTTGTCCTCAAGATTTTCTCTCTTAACCCATTCGGTTTAACACTTGGTTCCGTGATCTTGATCCCTATGTGAATTGTAGTACCTTACGGGTTGATAGTAGTGAGATCTCCTAGGATTTCGTGCCAAGTGGTATTTGCAAGTACCTTGGTTTGTCCGAGCAAGACTTTGATAAGGTACCGCTTGTGGAGTTCTTGATGGTTTAGAAAAGGTCTTCTCGGTGGGGGTACTTATGATCCGTGAGAAATTACCGTGATTAACCCTATTAGAATGATTCCAAATGGTTTGTTCTCTAGGTTTCGGTTAGCGTCCTATTCTTTGAAAATTTCCTAAGGTATTCGAATGATGTTCACAATCCTTGATTAGATGATTAGGACTAAAACACACAAAACATAGTTTTCACCCATACTCCCAATATGACTTCTTCTATGTCTATGACCAAAACTATTGTGCCTTCTAGGTGAATGATTAAATCTGCTTTGACCAAAATTATCCCAAAAGGTTTAGCAAGACTGTTTTGAAAAGGTTTTCTGAAGGTATCGCTTGTGGAGCCGTACTTTGAGTAGAAGGTACCGCTTGACTTTGAAAATTTGTTTCAATGATTCTTTTGGGGTTTCGCACCTAGATTGACCAATAAGCTTCTTCCTAAACTCTAGACTGCCTACACCAAAATGTGAAACATTAGGTCTTATGGGTTGATGACTACCAGCGGGATGTGGAACAAAGATGATAACCTCTGTCTTTCTTATACTCGGGAGGTGATTCACTAATTGAACCCTCATTACTATACGTGTCTACATAATTAATGAGTTCATCATCACTAGTGGTAATATCCTCAAAATCACCTTCATCCTTATCACTAGATGTGTTTTCTTCTATGTTATCAAAGTCCATACCAAAACCTAAGCCGGTTCTAATGTATGCTCTTCTCTGCTTTTGAACATAAGTAACATGTGATGAGACTGATTCTTTCCAGGCATCAAACTTTGCTAACAAATCATCTCTCCTTAGTGAGCTTCTCAATTTCAAGAATTTTACAGTTTAGTTTCCATTCACTAAGTTTTAACGGTAATCCTGTTGTTCATATTTTTCACCAAGCCATTTCATTATTTTCATGTGTTATAATTTTGGCTTCCATTGATTCTAAGGTTATTTGATAACTGCTACCTCGCACCTAGCCTTAACACAATTATCTCTTTCAAACACATAATTATTTAGCGCTTTTGATAGAAATCATGACAATTTGAGTATACCTCGAGATAGGGTTGAACTTGGTGAAGTAGCTACCATTGCAAGTAGAACAGGATCATCTTCACACTCCAAGCTCCAAATCGAATCCTCCAAACCCATCTCCAGTTCCAAAGCATCATGATCAACTTCCTCATCAAAAGCAAGTGCAAATCCAACTCTTCCACCGAATCTTCTACTACTTCTTCCATCGCTACCATACAATAAGTCACCGGTTCATCATCAAACTCTTCACTCCAGTCAACTTCTAACAAATTCTCTTGAGCAACCAAAGCCTTTGTTTCAAGAATGGGATTTCTTTTAGCTCCGACTTTGGTTTCTCGATCATCCTATTTGCTTGATACTTAGCAAACCCGCACTCCTTGCAAAGTGTCCGGTCTTTTGACAATTGAAGCATTCAATTTTGGATTTGTCAAAAGTTATTCCCTGCTTATGTTTGAAGTCAATGCTCTTTCCTGCTTTCTTCATATACTTATTGATCCTTGCGTTGATCAAAGCAACTTGCCACCGATATCAATCTCTTTAAAGCATCCTCATCAACTGGGAGAGATCTTCTTCATAAACGATGTAAAGAAGCTTGTTGTGCAAAGAAAGAACACACAACTTCATCTGAATGCATAGTAGTAGGTGGTGGGTTTCTTTGAGCATAGGTGGGAGCAAGATACGAGACAACTTTGAGGTACAATGCTTTGAGTTGGAGAAGCGGTACGTTTGGTGGAAGTATCGCCTCTTTCGAGATGATAGAAAAGCAATCACGTGTGATTTAGAACTTGTTTGACCATTCATCTCATGCTCATATACCTTCGGATGATTGTAGAGATCATCAAAGTTCATAAAATCTAAGCCCGGTTGTCCTCGATCATAGTAGCAATCACATGCCATGTGGATGGCAAACTCTTAGAAACTTGATTAGCATCTTCAATGAAACTTCACTGGTATAACTCCAACATGTTGAGGAGATTTTGAAACCTATCATATGCGAGATCAAGACTCTCTTTCACCCACAAATGAAAGTTTCAAACTGTTGTTTCAAAGAGATTTACATGCATCTTCTTGAAGCTTCATTCCTCCAATCGGTCTTGAGAGCGTGCCGTAGGTGCATAGCATCTTTAGCATCATGAAACTTGAGAAGATGACCATCTGGAATGGCAGACAAGAGAATATTTAGAGCCTTCTCTTGATTCCTCAAGGTTGTTGCTGGTAAAACTGGTTTGGGTGTTGTAGGTTGTCCAGGAACATCAATAGGATCTGGAACTACTTCATTGCCATTGACAATTACATTCCATAGAGCATGGCCTGTAATGGCAATGTATTGCCTCATCTTCATACACCATAAGTCATATTCGCCCTTCTTGATTACAGGAATCCTCATTGAGGTGATGGAAGGTGGTGGAACAGAATCAGTCGACATCTTTAGGTTTTGTTGTAGGTTTTAGGGTTTCTTCTTAGTCAAAGTTTCCACAAAAGCTCTGATACCAATTGATAAGATCGTTTATAAGCTCAGCTAGGGATAACAATAACATATACATACGCAGCGGAATAATAAAGTACATCAATGTTATTGCTAAAGGTTTTCATTCACTAACACTAACTAATCTTAGACTTTTATAGGAACACGTCTACTAACTAAACTAATAACATAGGCGTTTACAAGACTATACGCCTAGGACACACACACACCTTTAAGTCGACTACATCTTGGAAGACTTGTATTATAAAACCTACACCCCATATCCTCTTTATATAATAGAGGATTAGGGTTTACAAATCTATACAAAGGACTAATAAATAAATCTTCTTTTGCAAGCAAGTCCCTCCATCTTTTTGTAGGTTTCATCTTTGTCACTTTAAGCCCTTGATGTTTCATTCTTTATTATTTTGTATCATCAAATCAATAAACCCAACAATTATCGTTGTAAGCTCTTAGACGAGGTCTAATATTATATCTAGGAACACATAATAATGAAAGCGGAATATTCAAACATAGAATCAACATTATTATGAACAAGGTTTTTCATTATCATAAACTAACTAACTATAATAAAGATCAAAGACTTGATCTAATACTAACTAACTAAACCCTAGGCGTTTTCCCAAGTCCCTACGCCTAGGTTCCCACACACACACACCTTTGGTTTACATCTTGTACGTACGTACTAAACTAATGACCCTATGTCTCTTTATATACTAGAGACATCTATGGTTTACAAGAGGAATCATAATATAATTAGGAAACTAAATATTCTTTTAAGCATATCTTCTAGAATCTTCCAAATCCTCCATCTTTTTATAGTTTCTCTTCTTGTCACTTTTAGTCCTTCATGTTTCATTCTTCTTGTTTTGTATCATCAAATCTATAATAGACCCAACAATCTTCCCCTATTTGATGATGACAAAACAAACACGAATCTTGTACGAACTTCCCTAGACGAAGTAGAGAAATTGAGATAATTAAATCTCACCATGAATGAAACAATCTTGTCTTCCCCTTAATCCATGCAATGCCACTCAAACATCTCTTCCCCTTTTTGTTATTATCCAAATAGGGAACGTATGCAAATAATGATTTTGACCACCACGAACCAATATCATACTTCCAATCTAAGACTTCCAATGCTTCAAATCGCCCACCATTACGCACCATAGGAAAAATGGATTTAAAACAATAGAAAACTCCAACTAGCGTAGTAATAATGATCAACAATAGTAAAAATCAAACACTTCCCCTTGAGTGATGCATGTAGATAGTTAAACATTTAACAATAAGCTTCCCCTAAAACCCATATGTTAACCATCTTCTTGATTCTTCAAATCTGTAGGCTTTATGTAATGATTACTTGTGAAGAAAACCAAATATAACGAACTTGATGAAGAAGTAGAATTTCCCAAACTTGTGTCTTAAATCTTGTACTATCCACGGAACTCCATACTTATACGAACCAAATATAAGTAGACCGCAATCCCTTGACAATAATCCTCAACTAGTATGAGACACTGAGCACTACAATGTAACTCCTTCAAGTGATAGCCAATGTGTGCATAGAGCATCATAAGAAAAATCACACATTGCTAGATTCATCAAGCTATATGATAAGAACACAAACCTGAGAAACTCAACTACAACATCAAATAAATGATATTCAACCTTCTTCGTAATCAATTAATCCATAAGAATCAAATACAAGCCTTTTTGAATCTTTTTAAGAACAAATTACCAAACTCCTTGTGTGTGTGAACAATAACATGTGTGTGTGTCGTCCAAAAATCCATAACAATCATTATGCTCGACTTCCCCTTAACTTCAAATCTCCTCGAGAAGCAGTACTTTCAATAAAATCTGCAGTACTTTGTGAACATAAGCAGTACTTTAGGAAGTACCTCGCAGCAGTATTTAGATTATATAAGCATCAGCAGTACGTTTAAACACGAGCAGTACTTTCGAACTTGAATCTGCAGTACTTTCAAAATACACAGAAGATTTCAAGAAGACTTTCACATAAAAGCTTAGATGGAAGATCCCTCGGTGGAAAGTTAGATTGATATATAGAGAACATCCACCCAAAATTTCGTAACGATCCAACTAAGTTATCGAAAAAGTTATGATCGTTTCAAAACAAAGTGATGTTGTAACTTACGAAAAATCAGCAGAGACTTGACGACTTATAACTTTGATTGAGAGCTCCGATTGACAATCCCTTCGGTGAGAATAAAGATGCATATACCAAGAAGCTCCAGCTCAAATTTTAGCTCGATCCAACGGTTCAATAAAGTTATGCCTTCTTGAAAACAAGTCTTTGCGAAGTATTACGAATTTTGATGACTTGAATTTTTCTTCCTTCTTCTTCAAGAAAACCTTGTAGATCCCTAGATATCACGAGCCCCGTGCTCGATACCACATGTGAAGATCGTTGTAAGCTCTTAGACGAGGTCTAATATTATATCTAGAACATGATCTGCAAGAAACCGCCAAGTTTTCTCACGCATGAGCAAGAAACTTAAAAGCGAATTTTAAGCACGGATGCAATGAAGATCCGGGAGTATAGTGTTTCCGGGTCATTATGTCCCAAATGAGTTGTGCAATGAATTATCAAACGTTTAGTGATCGGGAAATTTGAACGGGAAAAGGATTGTGATATGATTACAACTACAGAAAAAGCCAACAAATAAAAACGGCTTAAATGCAAATTAAAGGAAATTAAAAAGATAAAATCTATTAAATAAACGCTATCACTATTTTTAAAGTGATGAACGTTTAAAACCTAAAACTTACGTTTAAATTAAAATAACGTAAACGTACAAAATAAAAAGTGAAACTTATACAATATAGATCCTAAAAATATGAAAAATACATTTTTATAATCCTAATGATAAAAGAAAATTATTAGAAAAAGAAAATTATTTTTAAAACTATTTATCTAATTATTATTAATTAAAAACTATTTATTAAGTATTTAAAATGCACTAAAATACAAGAAAATACAAAATTAACCTAGAAAAATGAAATTATAACTTAGAAAAATCTAAAATATGATAAAACTAATTTTAAAACTGAAAATATATTTTTTAGATTTTTTATGTATTTATTATTAATTTAAAACTATTTAAAACTAATTAAAATGCTAAAAAAATACTTATTTAACTAAGAAAAATCTAGAAAAATACTTTTTTGTCTTTTTATATTTATCTAAACTTAATAAAATTGAAAAATTATTTTTTGAACCTTTTCTTAATTTTTGTATTAAATCCTATTTAAAAGTACTAAAAGTGATTTAAATTAAGAAAAATAGCAAACAAGCTTAGAAAAATGAAAATTTCAGGAAAAGTCTAAAATATTATTAAGAAGCTAGGAAAATAGAAAACATGGGCTTGTGTGGAAGATTTAGGATCTGATGTGGAAAGTGCTTAACAATAAGACTAGAATTAAGCAAATGAACACCCAAGGCCACCCAACTCAAAATGAAGCTACTATAAGCTAAAATGACCAAATGCAACTTAAATCAACAAGCTTGAACCTCTGATTCACAATCTTAACAGAATTGATGAAATAAGCTTTTGGTTCAAAACAGTGAAAGGGTACCAATTTTAAGCACAAGCACAAGCTTATAAATAAGCTCAGATTGAAAACTACAACTTGGAACCTGGAAAGGACCTAGGTGAGACCAAGTGTACCAAAGATCATGCCATGATAAGCTCTTTTGAGCCCTGTGCACAAGCTGCACTTTCTGAGAAAAAGCTCAGCATTCACTGACAGTGGAGCAGGGGACTTAGGTCCAATTTGACAAGCTGATTTGAAGGCTATAAAAAAATCACTAAAATCTATGAAAATGGTAATAATCAAGCAGACCAACTGAAGTTTTATAACCAACAAGTTCCACTGATTTTGACTTAAAAATGAATCCAAGAAAAATCTTCTTAGTTGGGCTCAAATCAGATATTTCACTTTTGACTTTTGAACAAGAACTCACACTTTGACCAAAATGGATTTTGAATCAAATTTAAGAACTGATCTTGGTTTTTATTAATGCAATGAAGTTACTAAAAGCTTTATCTATGGATTTTTAACATGAAACAAGTGATTAGCTTTTCCAAATTCCCACAGTTGGCTGATTAGGACAGGTTACAAGGGATTTTGACTTATGTGGTGTTGCAAACCAAAACTATGACTCAAATGAGCATACTTAGAGTCAACAATCATGTATCAATAGAAATGAACTACTGAACAAACCTTAAGCACTAGTTATACAGCAGTACCAAACACTTCTTTTGCTAACAGTTATGTAATTAAAATGACAAAACAACTAAGCAATCTTGAATTAAGGATCAACCTACACTAATGTAACTTAAATAAACCTATTTGAACAGATTTTAACTAGCTTTGACAATGGAAACAGATTATGCTTTTTTAACTAAATAACAACTTACAATATGTCCATTAGCCACTATGGCTTGAATCCAAGAACCAATGAACTACTACCCTAAGTATCAACCCGGGAACTAAATCAACCCATTTGAATTGTCTTGATCAACCCTTAACCATTTCCATAGCCATTTGATCACTGTTTGACTTTAGTTGACCAAGAACCAAAATGGTTTGAAACTTGACTATAAGCTTATAAAAGCTATAAAAAGCTTATATAGGCTTACTAAAGCGATAAACAAGTGTGTGAAGCTTGGTTTTATGAAATGGAACCTTAAATTTTTAACAATTGGGTACATAAACATGAAATTGAATGAAACTAGGAATTGATAATTAAAACTTGATGAAACTAAAGATATAACTTGAGTTTGATATTTAAGAACAAAATATTACAACTTTAGAGTTTAACTAAGACATAATTAAAAAACGACATAAAAGTAAATTGAAACTAAAACATCTACTACTCTCTTGCTTCCTTTGCTTTCTTTTTATATCCCATTGTCTTCTCTCTTCTCGAATATATCCCACCATTTCTTAGCCATTGGATGGCTTGAAATCATCTCAACCGCTTAAATGGGATTTTGGCGCCAATTTTGGTGTTGACAATTGGGATTGAGTAAGGGGGGGGAAGACACATTTAATGCAGTTTGGATGTTAGTTGGAGTGGGGAACAGTTTGAGTGATTGGAGAGGAGGGGATGGGGAAAGCTAGTTGCAGTGTGCAATGAGAGTGGAGGACTTTGGCGCCATTTGTTTGACCAGATATTTGACCACAGGTATTAATAATCCAAGGGGGGTTCATAATTCATTTTGACAGGGGGTCAAAGGTGGGCAAGGGTCCAAAAATGAGTTAAATGGTTTAATAATTAGAGGGACCAAATGTGTAAATCCTGAAAATGTAGGGACCTAAGCTGCCAACATCTCAAAGTTGATCCAAGGGCTGAATTTGACAAGTATCAATAGTACAAGGACCAATGTTGCCATTTTGCAATTTTCCAGGGCCATTTCTGCCAGTTTTTAAACTTGAAGGACCATTTTTGTAATTTTCTCAAACTTTTGATATTTTTCACCAAAGGACTAAATTTGATAACTTTTGATTTTAAAAGGACCTTTGGTGACTTTACTTTTGAAATTATGTGCTCAGGGACTGTTTTTGACAATTTATGAAACTTGGGGGACTAAAGCGCAATTTTGTAAATTTGATATGCTTTTCATCGATTTTGATATTTTGCATTTAAAACACATAAAACACTCGATTTGTGATATTTTGATCATTTTGATGTGTTTCGAGTGTTTTCGAGATGATTTTGCGTTTATATTGTACAAAATGATGAGTATTTAGACACTCATCAATCCCCACATCGAGATATTGCTAGTCCCTAGCAATGATTTGAGAAAACATAATGGATTTTAATCTCTTTACCAAAAGCCATTACTCGGAGTAGCCAAATGTTTCAGTTCAAGTAAGAACCATGGTACATCGATAACCATGTGATTTTGAGCAAACCACCGACTTTCAACGGATTTGATTTTGTCTTTACCGAGCCGTACCCTTACGGACTAGCCAACTCTTAGATAAATTATCAACATTATCTTTGGTGAGTCGATTACCAATTATGGTTTTCCATCGCCTTTACCACAAGCCATAATCTTGCGGGCTAGCCAACTCTTCACTTTTTAGGATATGGTGGTGAGAACCATACAATTTTGGGCAAATTGCAAGCCATATAAACGGTTTGAGAAATCTTTACCAAGAGCCGTTTGCTTCGGATTAGCCAATCCTTTTGTTTATCAAACATGGCGGATCGATAACCAAATGAGAAAGTGTAAACACTTACTCCAAAAAAATTTTGGCCAAAAGCGGGAATTGGGATAATTATATGATAAAATTCGTGAGAATTCCCCCACACTTAGAAATGAATATTGCCCTCAATATTCAAAGTACCGCGGTTATGCGAAACAAAGAACGAAAAGGAAATAATACGGCCATTATTTAAGAAGAATTTTTTTTTTTTTTTTTTTTTTTTTGAAACATGTGGGCAACCCCCCACACTAGGGTGGTAGAAAGAGGTAAGAAGGCGAAATATGGGTGAAAACCCATATAGTGAGTGCTCTTGTTTTTGATTACCGAGTCGCTAGCTTGACTCGACCCGCATTCATTTGTTCATGGGAAAGTAACGTGGAAAACCAATCTCAATCGGACTTTCGCTCACAATGTTAATGAACATATGAACATCGAAAGTTCCACACCGATGAGATATAACCGCGGTATTGTTAATAGTAGAAACTATAAGGGATGATACCGGGTCAAAGATGGTGTCCTCATTCCGAAAGAGAAAAGGAAAGAGCAACCACACCATCCGTGAAGAATGGAATAAAGACGTACATGAGAATGCATGTCCATTCCTCACAGAGAGAAGCAAATCACCGCTTTGACATTTTTAAGCTTAAACTTGAAGCTTAGATGGTGATTGTCAAGAAGATGTCCGGGAGGAGGGTGGGAAACGGTTCTTCAATCAACAAACTTTCCGGAAAAGGATGTCTCCTCCGGATCAAGGTAAGTGTTATCAATTCCGTTGGAATTGACTCATCATTAAGAAATGCATCGACTTCATTCCAAAGGTTGTCATCTTCCTCATCGGAGTGAGAGAAGGGATGGAAGAGTGGGAATAAGACTAGAGGATGATGGATCATTTTGAGAAATTCATCAATGGGAAGAATGTCTCCCATTGGATCACAAACATCATCATCCAACTCGGATGAAAGCAAGAGAGTTTGGTTTCATCCACGGACTTAACAATCTCGATGCGACAAACCGATGCGGAGGTGGGACAAGTGGTGTGCTCTTAGAGCTAGCAGTTTCCACCACTTCCGATGAAGTCTCCGATTCTAGATCATCGTCATCATCATCAAGAACACTCTTGACTTCCCTGGTGCAGCTTTCAAACCATTTGCTTGAACCAGGGGTGATTTTCAAAGCTTTGAGCTCAGCACGTTTTTGGTGAACACTCTTAACCGTGAAATTTGAGAGTGTTGCATTGATTCTTTCAGATTTTTGATCAATTGTGGCAACACTCTTTTTGTATAGAGGTTTGGAGTCTTGGTTAATATTTAACGTGAGCTCTTCGTTGTCAACCCGTATGGTCAACTCTTCCGCAAACACATCAATCAGAGCACGACTCGTTTTCAAGAAAGCTCTCCCTAAGATGAGGGGAACTCTAGGATCTGCATCGAAGTCTACTACAACAAAGTCAACATGAAAGTGAAATTTTCCCACTTTCATCACGACATCCTCGGCTATCCCAGTGGACGAGTTACAGTGCGATCCGCTAGCTCGAGTGTCATACGAGTGGATGAAAGTTCGGGAAGAGCAGTTTCTTCCACACCGAGAGTGGCATGAGGTTAATGCTAGCGCCAAGATCGCCAAGGCGGAGCATTGAAACATCCCCAAGAAATCACACGGATTAAAACCGCGGGGTCTTCAAGCTTTTCGGAAGCTTATTAAGAATGGTCACGAGCATTGCTCATTGAGAGGAGTTTCTCCATCTCGATAGCTTATCTTTGTTGGTGAGTAAGCCTTTAAGCGTGGATGCAAATTTAGGCATTAGAACGAGAGCATCAACGAAGCTTATATCAAAGTGAAGCTCATTGAAGATTTGGAAAAATTTTCCATTTGCTCTTTGTTTTTGTCTTTGAGCTTCTCATCATTCATTCTTGATGGGTAAGGAAGTCGACTAGACTTTGAGCCGGGATGGAAGTGTTTTCGGCTCAGATTTTTCCTCGGAACATCGGGTTCCGGACTTAAAGCTTGGACTACGAAGGTGGGACGTGTCTTGTATGCCGTGGGCTTGAATAATGCACCTTGTCCGTTGTCTCCTTGGTAACTTGACTAAATGCCACGGGAGGAGGGGCATAGGAGTCTTAGGTCCATTGTGCGTCTTACCACTACGAGTGGTGACGGCTTTCAACTCGGCATTGGGATTAGGAATAGTATTGCTCGGAGTCCTCCAGAAGATGGTGAAGCTTTGTTCATATTCATGTTCATGAAACTGCTCATCATATTCTTTAACTCATTTGTCTGCCGAGACATTGTGGTATCAATTTCCCTTTTAAGCTCAACTCTCATGTTATTGATCTGAGTTTGCATAGAACGCATGTTTGACTCAGTCATTTTCATGAAGTCATTTGGCATGGGAGCTTGAGGAGGTGGTTGATAACTTTGATGATTTGGAGCTTGATATGGTTGAGGTTGGTTGAAATTGTTCCGGTTTTGATTGAAATTTTGAGAGTTATTGAAATTTTGTCCTTGATTCGGAACAAAGCGATTCTGATTGCCATGGTTTTGCACGGGAGGAAAACGGTGGTGTCATACCGCTAGGTGCAGTAGTGAGGATCACTGTGGTCGGTATTGATTGTGGTTTACCGAAGCTACGGAGCTTGGTAAAAGGAAGCATCGGTTGCTTGACAATCATAATACGCGTGTGGACCACTACAAGTTTCACACACCTTGTTTACGGCTTTGATTGGTTCCGGCTTATGAATTTCGCTTTTGATTTCCTTTACCTCTTTTATCATACAATGGATGATGTCCGTTAGAGCGCTAACTCGGAAGAGTTACGGATGAAGAAGTGGAGTGTTGAACATTGACTTTGTTGCGAGAAATAGGAACTTTGATTTTGCTCGCAAATCTCAATCACATCTTTAGGTTTACGATTCAAGATATTGCTGCTGGTGCATTCAAGGAATCTTGATCATTACCGTTCAACCCATTGTAAAGATATTGACTTGTTGAAGCTCCGTGAATTCATGATGGGGCATTTCTGAGGAGATCTTTGAATCTCTCCCATGCCTCTCCAAAATTTTCATCGAAATTTTGACGAAATCAGAAATTTCATTTTAAGATTAGTCGTCTTTGATGGAGGAAAGAAGTAATTCACAAACTTTTGAACAAGATCCTCCCAAGTTTCGATAGATCGAGGGGTTCTTTTTCCACCAAACCGGCCGTCCCTCAAGAGAGAATGGAAAAGCATCAACTTGATGACTTTTGAGGAACATCCTTGAAATTGATAGTTGAAGTCAACTTGTTAAACCAACGGATGTGTGCATACTGGTCTTCTCGATCGAGACCATGGAATTGATTTGTAGACACAAGTTGGATCAAATGTGTCTTCAATTCAAGTGATCGAATTGATAACGGGTAAAACGATGGCATCTCCATAACCCTCGGTGGGTGCTTGGAGCATTTCGCCATAGTACGTTCGTTCGCCATGTTGTTGCTTGAAATAGTACGAATCTCGGGTTCGACTATTTGGGCAAGACGCTCACGAGAACGTCTTCTTGAATTTCGCTAGATCACGCAAAGGACTCAATGATCTAGAAGAACGAGTGCGCATGACTAGAGATAACTCTAAGGGATCTCGAGTTAAGAGAGAAATGGGAATTATGAAAATCTTTCGGATGAGAATGAGAATTATGAAGACGTTTTATAAAAGCGGGTGAGAAGAATCTTTATGGGTTTTACGGTTCGAAAAGTCGATATCACAACAAAATCAATTAACACAAAATCGAGGCAAAACAACGGTGAACTTAACCAATAATCCAAGATGAATGGCTTCTTTGAAAAGGTACACCAATCACAAGGACACAAAGGCAAGTTTTAAATCTTTAGTTCGGGAACTTATTATGGTCGCACCCCAGTTAGGTAGTGCACCGCCTTGGTTTGCGGTGGTAATCTTTTAAGTTGTTATTATTAAAGAAAGCGACGAATCTTTTGTATTTTATTATTTGATACATATATATAAACAAAAGAAAAATATTTTTGTGTTTTATACGTTTTTAATTGTTTTTGGGTTTTGGGTTTTTATAAAAATATGGATATATATATAGATATATATGGATGATATGAACAAATGAGTGAGTATTCAAACAACTAATCGCTAGACGTAGACAAATAGCACGACTCAAGCGTGGCGCTAAAAATTTGATCCACAAGAAACCGTCAAGTTTTCTCACGCAAACAAGAAACTTAAAATGACTTAAGCACGGATGCAATGAAGATCTGGGAGTATAGTGTTTCCCAGTCGTTATGTCCCGGTGAGTTGTGCAATGAATTATCAAACGTTTAGTGATCGGAAATTTGAACGGAAAAGGATTGTGATATGATTACAACTACGAAAAAGCCAACAAATAAAACGGCTTAAATGCAAATTAAAGGAAATTAAAAGATAAAATCTATTAAATAAACGCTATCACTATTTTTAAAGTGATGAACGTTTAAAACCTAAAACTTACGTTTAAATTAAAATAACGTAAACGTACAAAATAAAAAGTGAAACTTATACAATATAGATCCTAAAAATATGAAAAATACATTTTTATAATCCTAATGATAAAAGAAAATTATTAGAAAAAGAAAATTATTTTTAAAACTATTTATCTAATTATTATTAATTAAAAACTATTTATTAAGTATTTAAAATGCACTAAAATACAAGAAAATACAAAATTAACCTAGAAAAATGAAATTATAACTTAGAAAAATCTAAAATATGATAAAACTAATTTTAAAACTGAAAATATATTTTTTAGATTTTTTATGTATTTATTATTAATTTAAAACTATTTAAAACTAATTAAAATGCTAAAAATACTTATTTAACTAAGAAAAACTAGAAAATACTTTTTGTCTTTTTATATTTATCTAAACTTAATAAAATTGAAAAATTATTTTTTTGAACCTTTTCTTAATTTTTTGTATTAAATCCTATTTAAAAAGTACTAAAAAGTGATTTAAATTAAGAAAAATAGCAAACAAGCTTAGAAAAATCTGAAAATTTCAGGAAAAGTCTAAAATATTATTAAGAAGCTAGGAAAAATAGAAAAACATGGGCTTGTGTGGAAGATTTAGGATCTGATGTGGAAAGTGCTTAACAATAAGCACTAGAATTAAGCAAATGAACACCCAAGGCCACCCAACTGAAACAGAAGCTACTATAAGCTAAAAATGACCAAATGCAACTTAAATCAACAAGCTTGAACCTCTGATTCACAATCTTAATGAATTGATGAAATAAGCTTTTGGTTCAAAACGGTGAAAGTGGTACCAATTTTAAGACAAGCACAAGCTTATAAATAAGCTCGATTGAAAACTACAACTTGGAACCTGGAAAGGACCTAGGTGAGACCAAGTGTACCAAAGATCATGCCATGATAAGCTCTTTTGAGCCACATGCACAAGTTGCACTTTTCGAGAAAAAGCTCGAGATTCATTTGACAAAGGGGCGGGGACTTAGGTCCAATTTGACAAGCTGATTTGAAGGCTATAAAAAAATCACTAAAATCTATGAAAATGGTAATAATCAAGCAGACCAACTGAAGTTTTATAACCAACAAGTTCCACTGATTTTGACTTAAAAATGAATCCAAGAAAAATCTTCTTAGTTGGGCTCAAATCAGATATTTCACTTTTGACTTTTGAACAAGAACTCACACTTTGACCAAAATGGATTTTGAATCAAATTTAAGAACTGATCTTGGTTTTTATTAATGCAATGAAGTTACTAAAAGCTTTATCTATGGATTTTTAACATGAAACAAGTGATTAGCTTTTCCAAATTCCCACAGTTGGTGATTAGGACGGGTTACAAGGATTTTGACTTATGTGGTGTTGCAAACCAAAACTATGACTCAAATGAGCATACTTAGAGTCAACAATCATGTATCAATGAAATGAACTATCGAACAAACCTTAAGCACTAGTTATCTGAGTACCAAACACTCCTTTTGCTAATGATTATGTAATTAAAATGACAAAACAACTAAGCAATCTTGAATTAAGGATCAACCTACACTAATGTAACTTAAATAAACCTATTTGAACAGATTTTAACTAGCTTTGACAATGGAAACAGATTATGCTTTTTTAACTAAATAACAACTTACAATATGTCCATTAGCCACTATGGCTTGAATCCAAGAACCAATGAACTACTACCCTAAGTATCAACCCACAGGAACTAAATCAACCCATTTGAATTGCTGCATCAACCCTTAACCATTTCCATAGCCATTTGATCACCTGTTTGACTTTAGTTGACCAAGAACCAAAATGGTTTGAAACTTGACTATAAGCTTATAAAAAGCTATAAAAAGCTTATATAGGCTTACTAAAACTGATAAACAAGCTGTGTGAAGCTTGGTTTTATGAAATGGAACCTTAAATTTTTAACAGTGGGTACATAAACATGAAATTGAATGAAACTAGGAATTGATAATTAAAACTTGATGAAACTGAAGATATAACTTGAGTTTGATATTTAAGAACAAAATATTACAACTTTAGAGTTTAACTAAGACATAATTAAAAAAAACGACATAAAAGTAAATTGAAACTAAAACATCTACTACTCTCTTGCTTCCCTTTGCTTTCTTTTTATATCCCATTGTCTTCTCTCTCTTTCTGAATATATCCCACCATTTCTTAGCCATTGGATGGCTTGAAATCATCTCAACCGTTTAAATGGGATTTTGGCGCCAATTTTTGGTGTTGACAATTGGGATTGAGTAAGGGGGGGGAAGACACATTAATCTGATTTGGATGTTAGTTGGAGGTGGGGAACAGTTTGAGTGATTGGAGAGGAGGGGATGGGGAAAGCTAGTTGCAGGCATGCAGTTGAGAGTGGAGGACTTTGGCGCCATTTTGTTTGACGGATATTTGACCACGGTATTAATAATCCAAGGGGTTCATAATTCATTTTGACGAGGGGTCAAAGGTGGGCAAGGTCCAAAATGAGTTAAATGGTTTAATAATTAGAGGACCAAATGTGTAAATCCACGAAAATGTAGGGACCTGTCGCCAACATCTCAAAGTTGATCCAAGGGCTGAATTTGACAAGTATCAATAGTACAAGGACCAATGTTGCCATTTTGCAATTTTCCAAGGGCCATTTCGCCGCTTTTAAACTCAAGGACCATTTTTAATTTTCTCAAACTTTTGATATTTTTCACCAAAGGACTAAATTTGATAACTTTTGATTTTAAAAGGACCTTTGGTGACTTTACTTTTGAAATTATGTGCTCGTGGACCTGTTTTTGACAATTTATGAAACTTGGGGACTAAAGCGCAATTTTGTAAATTTGATATGCTTTTCATCCGATTTTGATATTTTTGCATTTAAAACACATAAAACACTGATTTGTGATATTTTGATCATTTTGATGTGTTTCGAGTGTTTCGAGATGATTTTGCAGTTTATATTGTACAAAAATGATGAGTATTTAGACACTCATCAGAACACATAATAATGAAAGCGGAATATTCAAACATAGAATCAACATTATTATGAACAAGGTTTTTCATTATCATAAACTAACTAACTATAATAAAGATCAAAGACTTGATCTAACACTAACTAACTAAACCCTAGGCGTTTTCCCAAGTCCCTACGCCTAGGTTCCCACACACACACACACCTTTGGTTTACATCTTGTACGTACGTACTAAACTAATGACCCTATGTCTCTTTATATACTAGAGACATCTAGGGTTTACAAGAGGAATCATAATATAATTAGGAAACTAAATATTCTTTTAAGCATATCTTCTAGAATCTTCCAAATCCTTCATCTTTTTGTAGTTTCCCTTCTTGTCACTTTTAGTCCTTCATGTTTCATTCTTCTTGTTTTGTATCATCAAATCTATAATAGACCCAACATTCGTTACCAAGTTTCTTGAAGTATATTGTACTTTAAAAACTTGATACGATCCATGGTTAATTGAAAACTACAAAGAAGGGTTTTCATAAAAGCAAACACCATGCCTTTCAAAACTACATGTTTGCATGTTGAGTTGATAACAACATTTTTTTTATTTACTTTTTCATTTAATTGCACTAATCTTCTTTGTCATGTTGATTAGTCAAAGCTCATACCCACCAAGCTTTAGGAGTCGCTTGGTAACAAGAATACCTTCCTTAAGAAGGTAGAAGGTATCTTAAACGCAAAGGAGCGGGAATCGTCTAAGTGAAATTTGTTGTGTCATTTGTAAAGACATTCCTAAGTGCGCTAGAGGTATGATTTTCTCTTTACTTTGCTTGATAATTAAGTATACCTATTTAGGTATTTATATGATTATCTTTTGTGCTTATACATGTTTTACATGAAGCTTCATTAGGAAGCCTTTTTCTCACATACGTGTTTTATTTCTCGTCTAAGTCGTGGTATATAAAACTTATGTTTTGTTTCTTTTAATCCAATAATAAAACAAAACACGAATTTCAAAAATTCCTCCTTCCCTATAAATAACCCCACCGTCGACCACTCTACCAAACCCTCACTTTTTCAAATCCTCCAATTTCAAAAATTTCTTCTTATTCGAAAACTTCATCTTCCTCCTCATTTCATCTCAACCGAAACCAAGAAGATACGTCATCAACATGGTTTACATCGCACTCGTGTTCATCGCCCTAACACTCATCGCACTTGTGTTCCCTATGATGAAGTTCACATACGGAGACATTTACTTTGTGTTGTTAATCTATATTGGGGTTATATACCCAATCCTTTGTATCATCCTTAGTATTGAAATGCAATATTACTAATAATCTAGTTATCTAGGTTATTTTTATCATAATGTGTTTGGCACTTACTTTGATTTATATGTTTTATATTCTTTCGTGATACATTAGAAGTCATGTATGCATGCTAAAAGAAAATGTAGGATAAAACATATTTCGTGGTATAAAAACTGTAAAACCTATGTTTTTATCAAATCTATTTATGTTACTACAGATCCACGCATCCCGGAAGATATACTAGCCGGATCCCTTTTGTAAAAGAACCGTGGGATCCGTCCTACTGGAAAACAGTCTTCATGCAAGATTAAAAACCAATATCTTTCTAAATGTAATAATCCACTAGAAAGTCAAAACCTTGAGTAAGTTAAAGTGTTAATTACCATTGTTAATAAAAATCTAGTAAAAACATTAGATTATCATAGGTTGACCACAAACATCTTTTTTTACTTATCATTTCTATAGGTTCAACTATGACGCATGAATATGAGTTTGATTTTTCACTCACTAGCGTCTACACTCCGAACATCTCTCTCGAACCCAACACACCTGGCAATCATGTCCGTGGGTTCAATAATCTCGAAACCGTCACTTCCACGAAGGACGTGTAGACACCTCTCTACAATTCGAAGAAGGTATCAATACCTCCTTCCGAGCCATAGGACTAGAATGTTTTCATGAAATCAACGAGAAGATATGTCCAAGGTTCATAATGGAATTCTTCCGTCAAGTCGAACTCGTTCGTAACGAGGATCGCTCTCTATCTCTTTGGTTTTATATCAAAACCAAAAGTTCACTCTAACCCTTGGGCATTTTGCTCACATCCTCCGGATTCAAATCATGGACAATGTTCCTTCACCAAGATTGGTCTTTTGATTCTCTCTTCAAATTTCGTGAAGAAAATAGTCCATATTGTTCACACATACCCTCCGGAAGATTTAAATCGCATAATATGCAAACCTCGACCATATTACTCCGACCCAAACATTATCTTTACAAGGGATATCCGAGAAGAGTACAAGCCACTTGCACTCATCCCACGTGAAAATGTTTGGAGTCTTAGGGAAATCGAGAAATTCTTCCCGCTTGTTGTGCTCACATGTTGTCTTGTTTGCTAACACAACAACCATACAATCTCGCCTACTTCTTCGCAAGGCGAATTGCAAATCTTCAAGGCTCCAAGAATAAACTCATCCCTTATGCAATGTTCTTGACATGCCTCTATCATAATGTTATGCACTTCCATCCTCAATTTCAAAGTCCGTTGTACGTACTTGTGAACAAGATGATGGAACCGCTAAACATATCTCTCATGAAGACTTTCTTCATTCTTGATTCCACCAACACTCATCAATCACATAATGATCCTCCTAGCGAAAACACTCAAGGAACCTAGTAGTATTCCAAAATAGGATCAATTCTCTTGTATTCGTGCTTTAATCAATGTAATCCAATTTCTTTCATGAAATAAAACATCTTACATTTGATATCATAGTATTAGAACTCCTTTTAGACTATCCTTGAGATATAATGCATTATCAAGATCATTGCATACCTTTAGTAAAGGTCCTGCTGAGCAGATAGACGGATCCCAAAGATTGTGCTAGACGGATCCTACACTTAGGGAACCGTGGGATCCCAAAAATGTAAAATGCAATTGCAAGCATTATATTTCAAATATATCCTTAGAACACCTCACACTAAGCTAAACATAGTGTCTTAAGGAAAATTAAGTCCTTATCAAGATAGGTTGATCTTTTCTACTCATACATAACTCACCTAGATCACACTCTAAGATGCTTGTAGATCTACCGTTTCGTTTCTTAATCCATTACTCTTCCGCTCTTAAAGTCACACTTCATTTTCTACTTGATCCCTCACATCTAGTCTTAGAAATCTTTCGATTATGACAAAATTGATCATAAATCATCCTCACCTCAAAATTGATCAAAGTTGATCAAAATCTAGTTTTCCCATCTCAAAGCTTCTAGGATATTTTCCAAAACACTATCCTAAGACACAACCTGATCTCTAGGATCATTTAGCTTCAATTGACACTCTAAATCTTTAGTGTCATCCTTGCTCATCCATTGGTACTCTTGAAAGTTCCAAATCCTTCCATAAATAACAATCATTAGCTACATCATTCATTACCTTCGTGTACTCAAGCACCCATTCATTTAAAACACTTAGGAGGATGAAACACTCAAGATGATATAGGTCTTAGATCTTAGAACATCATTTCCACTCTTTCATAATCATTGAAAGCGGATCCCTAGGATTAGCCTAGACGGATCCCTCTCGGGAAGGAACCGTGGGATCCGGATGACGCTTTATGTCAAATCTTGCTAAAACAATCATTTCAACTCATCTTCCTAACTCAAACACTCCATCTCATCTTAAATGAATTCCTAGATCGGTGCAACCTCTCAAGTTGACTCTTGTGCATGTTAATCATCACATTCCAATGAATCCTAGTGGCTTAAGGCTTAAATGCACTTGCCAAATCTCTTGGTTTATAAACCACTTTGTTAGGACCTCCATAGTCATCACTCTCATCCTAACTTTCAGCTCTTGCAACCTCTTGAAATCATCTCATCATGAGGAAAACCCCAAGTAGTAACTTATCCACCAAAGAACCACCCATGAAAAAGGCTCGTGTTATACACGAAATCTCTTCAACCGAATCATCTCCGGTCAAGTAAACAAATGATAGGATCCTTCCTCATCCAATCAAACCAATTCCTAAAAGGATAGTACCCACAAAACTACCAATGCCAAACACCACCATACCTCCTAGGCCAAACAATATTATCTCCACTAAACCATCACCATTGGTTCCTAGAGCTATTTCATTTACATCCCCACTATCATCACCACATCTCTACAATTTAGAGGACTTGCCTCCTAGGCCGTCTCATCCGCTTCCACCGACAACATTCTCCTCATTAGAGGAATAATGGTTCAAAATCAAGGTGTTGAGTCAACACTTGCTCAAGCTTCCTTTTCGCCGTTTCCATCATATAATCCCATTTGGATTATGAGAAATCATCAAAGTCAACCGCCCGATCATATGGAAGTTGACACTTCTCTACCACCACCATCATTCTTGGTTGAGTCATTCTCAAATGTACCTCCACCAATCCCTCCATCGTTTGAAGCTCCACAAACCGCTTCACTTGATCCTTCGCATCAAGCCATTTCATTTCTTCCACCACCACTACCTAGCCATGACAAAGATTGCTATCATTGTCAACATGTTGAAAGTTTGATACATGAAGTACGAGACGACCAATGTTTCATGTTCTATCATCTCCTCGAATGTTTTGACGAGATTAAACCTAAACAAAACTTGAGCTAGAAGATTTTAGTGGTGTCCTAGCATCAAGCGTTAGTGGGTCTAGAAATTCTTAGTCATGTATTGTCTATTTTCTTATTTTTAGAGTCATGTATATCATAACTCTTGTTTTATTAAATGATATTACATGCTACTTGCTATATTTCTGAGTATATGTGTATATTATATAATCCATATCTCACTTTGGTATTAACATTTCTTGTTATACCACCATTTGCTGATTTTATTCATTAGCCAGACGGATCCCTTTAATTTGCCTAGACGGATTCCTACTAGGTGGGAACCGTGGGATCCGTGAGACAGGAAACTATTTTCCTACTAACTTGGACCACATTTGCAGGAAATTGTCAATTATACTTGTTTTCTAACCCTTGTTTTGCAGTTATTCAAGTAACACATGAAGAATTTGACACCCTAAAGCTAGGGAAGCTTGGTGTCAAAACAATACATTGCAAAATTACTTGCAATCTTAGATTTATATTTCATGACTTCCCGTTGCAAAATTGCAATCATCTAGGGGGAGCACACCCGTCACATAGACGTAATCTTTTGCAAAAGTTAGTTGCAAATGAACTAGATTAGAATTAGTTTCTTGACGCCCTTACTTAGGGATGGACTCGTCAAGGGGGAGTAACGACGAGATCCTTTCCCGTTACTTGCTCTCTATTTCTTTTACTTTTACTTATTTCACATGTTTTCTTAAAAACGATGTGTTGCTTTCCTTCAAACACTTTTGTTTCGACAAAAGGGGAGAAGAAAGTAAAACTACAATTCAAACTTTTACGAATTTTAGCTTTTCCTTAAAATAATTTTATGTTTTGTCATCAACAAAAAGGGGGAGATTGTTAATACAAATAAGCCGTAAAAACGTTTATTTATATTTTACGATCTTCTAATGTTTTGTCGATAACAAACGTAAAATCATATTAACGAAACAAATAAAATACGTAAATGGTTTGAACTAATAGTTTCTAACATATTCACATTTTCACATAAAACACTAAAACAAGTATAAGTGATTTTATGATTTAGTAATACATATGTACAACAACTAGTGTTTACATATTTGGGTAAAATATACACATAACTAGTATGTAGTATATTGGGTAAATATAAATGGGTAGAAACTTAAGTATCACAACCCATTGGGCAAATACATTGAATGTAGTTGGGTACAACCCAAAGCCCATAACCCATGGATCTTGACCCACAACCCATTGCATGACATCATGCTTATATCATACATGGATAATATCCATAACCCATGGATCAACCCATACCCAAGTGACTAAGTGCATTGCACTCAAAGATACATTGTATCTAGCCAAAGATCCATGGTTCAACCCATGACCCATGACCCATAACCAAAATACCCATGGGCAAGAGGGCGTTCCACGGATCCCTAGCTTTGTGCTAGTCGGATCCTTGTGGTAGGGATCCGTGGGATCCGAGGAACAGTGAGGATTTTCCTCTATAAATAGTGAGCCATTTCTTCATTATTTCTCACCCTTTCTAACACACTTTCTCCCGAGTTAAAACTCACTAACCACAGATCCAAGAGATCTATGTTTGTAGTTTTGTTTTGTGTGATCTTTAGGTTCCTCTTAAAGGCAAGATCACCACCTTTGAAGTCGAGCAAGCTCAAGTCCATGAGTTGCCATGCTTCCTCATCATCAAGGCTACTGAAGTTCTCTTGTTGATGATTCCTTTCTTTCTTCAAAGAAGTGTAGTGTTGAAGACATTAGTGAAAGATGTCTCAAGTGTTAAGACGAAGATATTAGTGAAGGGTATCTATCGTCTATAGGATAAGCACTTGTGGTAGGTACTTAGAAGTCAAGACAAAGAAGCATTAGTGAAAGGTGCTTAGAAGTCAAGACAAAGAAGCATTAGTGAAAGGTGCTTAGAAGTGAAGACACAAGACATTAGTGAAAGGTGTCTTGTAGATCTAGTCAAAGGCATTAGTGAAAGGTGCCTTAGATGTACATTCGATATGGTGTGTTTCGATGTACAAGATAGACTAGTATTAGATCCAAGGATATTGATATCCTTGATGATGTTGTAAAGGAGTAGATCTCCTTTGGGATTAGTCGTTGGTGTAGTGTGGTAGTAGTTCCTCCATTGCAATGGAACTAGGTACTTAGCCTAGTACCTAATAAAGGGTAGGCAACGTTGTGAAGGTGTAGTTCACCTTGGAGTGAAAGAACTAGGTACTTAGCCTAGTACCTTATAAAGGGTAGGCGACGTTGTGTAGGTGTGGTTCGCCTTGGAGTGAAAGAACCCGGTGGTTAGCCTAGCACAGGAAAAAGGGTAGGCGACGTTGTGAAGGCTTCTCCGCCATTAGGAGATTGGTGTAGTTATTATGAACTCTCGAGTAGGTGACTCGGGGAGTGGAGTAGGGCAAGGAAGGTGTCCTTGTATCCGAACCACTATAAATACTCGTGTCGTGGTTTTGTGCTTCTTACTCTTATCTTTTCATTACTTACCTCTATATGCTTGTTTATCAACATCCAACACACACATCCAAATAGATTGACATAAGTCGATCTAAATAGTTTAAACGGAAGTTTTAATTGGCAAAACTATTCAACCCCCCTTCTAGTTTTCTACAGTGATGACGAATCTCTATATGCTTAGTGCGAGAATGTAATACCGGATTCTTGCTTAGGTCTATGGCACCCTTGTTGTCACATAGAATGGCTATGTCACTAAGATGAATGTCGTAGTCAACTAACGCTTGTTTCATCCATAGTGCTTGTTGGCATGCTTTGCCGGCGGAGACGTATTTGGCTTCGGTTGTTGATATTGCTAATGCCATTTGTTTCATTGAAAACCAAGATGTTAAACAACATCCCATAAAAGTACATACCCCACTTGTACTTTTTGGTCAACATAATCACCGCATGGTCGAATCGCATATACAATTGTTTCTACTCCCGTGCCTTAGGATACCATAATCCTAATTGTGTTATATCCTTAATATATCTAAATATTCTTTTTACGGCTTCTAGGTGTGATGTTTTAGGGTCGTCTTGAAACCTAGCACATAAGCAAACACTAAACATGATATCCGGCCTACTTGTCGTGAGGTAGAGAAGACTACCTATCATGCCACGATATTTAGTATTATCGACGGATTCGCCGTCTTCATCTTTTTTGAGTTTGGTGTCGGATGACATTGGTGTCCTAATTGGTTTCGACTCTTCTAGACCGAATTTCTTTAACATCTCCTTTATGTATTTAGATTGATTAAAGAAGATACCATCTTCTACTTGCTTGATTTGTAGACCAAGAAAGAAACTAAGTTCTCCCATCATACTCATCTCGAACTCGTCATGCATGATTTTAGAGAAATCATAACACATGTCTTGACAAGTGGATCTGAATATAATATCATCTACATATATTTGAACTATGATTATATGTGACTCTCTTTTCTTAGTAAAAAGTGTGTGTCAACTAACCCCATGGTATAGTTATGTTTAATTAAAAATGACTTAAGTCTATCATACCAAGCTTTTGGAGCTTGTTTAAGACCGTAAAGGGCTTTCTTTAATTTATACACATGTTTAGGTTTTTCAAAATCGATAAAGCCCTGAGGTTGAGCTACATATACTTCTTCATTAATAAAACCATTTAGAAAAGCACTTTTGACATCCATTTGATAAAGCTTTAGATAATTAGCACAAGCATACGCAAGAAGTATTCTTATAGACTCTAATCTAGCCACGGGGGCATAGGTCTCATCAAAGTCTATTCCTTCTTGTTGGTTATACCCTTGGGCAACGAGTCTAGCCTTGTTTCTAGACACTACTCCGTTTGCATCTAATTTGTTTTTATAAACCCATTTGGTTCTTATTATGGTTTGATTACTAGGTGGAGGGACAAGTGTCCAAACATCATTAGAAACAAATTGATTTAATTCTTCTTGCATAGCCATTACCCAACTTTCATCTTTTATGGCTTCTTGTGTATTCTTAGGTTCTATGGATGAAACGAAACAAAACAAGCTACTTTGGTTTTGAACTTGAGACCTTAATGTTCTTTCGTTTAGCTTTCCTATGACCTTATCTACGGGTGATCTTTGGACTCTTTAATGATTATGACTTCATCATTTAAAGGTTCTTCTTCTTCATTTATTTTTTCTTTATTACTATAGCTTCACTTTCTACAATCTCGTCATCGACAAGAGGTGGAGAGGGTTTGGGTGGACTTTCATCAAATTTTATATTTAATGACTCTTCTGCCTTCATTGTTTCTTTGTTTAATATGACATAAGCTTTGCTATTTGGAGAGTAACCTAGAAAGATACCTTCGGTTGATTTAGGATCAAATTTTGTAAGGTAATCTTTAGTGTTAAGAATAAAACATTTGCTACCAAAGACTCTAAAGTGATCTAACGTAGGCTTTTTGCCTCAGAGTAACTCGTATGGAGTTTTACCTAAGATTGGTCTAATTAAGACTCGATTGAGTATGTACATTGAAGTATCAACGGCATTGCACCAAAACTTTTGAGGTATGGATTGCTCATTAAGCATGGTTCGACTCATTTCTTGTAGGGTTCTATTCTTTCTTTCAACTACCCCATTCGATTGTGGAGTGCGTGGAGCCGAGAAGTTGTGAGTAATACCATTAGCGTCACAAAAAGCTCCAAATTGCACTTCATTATCGAATTCCCTACCATGATCCGTCCTAATAGACACTATAGGACTTCCTAGTTGTCTTTGGATTTTCTTGCTTAATATTTCAAAATAATTAAACGTTTCCGTTTTGTTCTTTAAGAATTTTGTCCATGTATACCTAGAGTAATCATCCACTATGACCAAAGTGTAGTAGTTGCCTCCATTACTTTGGATAGCGGATGGACCAAATAAATCCATATGTAGTAATTCTAGACACTTAGTTGTAGACACCATGTTTTTAGCTTTATGACTAGAGTGAACTTGTTTTCCTACATTACAAGCATCACAAAAGTGTTGTTCATATTTTAACTTAGGTAGATCTCTTACTAGATCTTTGGATGATAGCGATTAAAGAAGTCGCATGTTGGCGTGACCCAATCTTCGATGCCATAAGGTTGAAGTATCATCCATAGAGGTAAGACATAGTTTGTCTTTAGGTACATTACCGATTTTAATGACATAGACTCCATGTTTCCTAATTCCTCTTCCTATGGTTATGCCATTTTTTAATATCTTACTACCGGTTTTGGTAAAAAGTACATTGCACTTTTTATCACATATTTGTCCTATACTTAAGAGGTTAAAGTTTAGGTTTTCTACGTGACACACACCGTTAATAGTTAGAGATTTGTTAGAAATCGTACCTTTACCGATGATTTTACTTTTTCTATTTCCAAACACCACATTACCTCCATTGAAGGATTCATATGGGAGAATATATCCTTATTGCCGGTCATGTGCCTCGTGCACCCGCTATCCTTGACCCATTCATCCGGGTCTAGGTCGACCTTTAAGCACACCTAAGAAAACAATTAACTCAAAAGTTTGGTCCCCATTTGTTCATGGGTCCATTAGTGTTAAACATTACATTCATGTTAGACATGTATGGATAAGATGAGTATGCATTCCATGGAGCAAAGTTTTGAAAAGAAAAACCATTTTACATATTTGGGTTCCATCCCATTTGATGGTTATTTTTCGGGTAAACATTATTAGGTCTCCTAGATGGATTAGGTTTTGAAAAAGATGGAGCCTTGTTTCTTGCAAAAGTAGGATTATATTTTGGAGGTGGTTGTCTAGTGGTGAAATGAGTTGGTTTCTTCTTATTAATGATAACAAAATTTGTTCTAGATGAAGAAGCTACGTTATTACCATTGCTTTTGCTACAAGCAGACCCATAGATCCATGGCTTAACACTAGCGGTTCCCTTTGATGGGATTCAGGATCCGCCACAACAAGTGGTTGGTTTTTCTAGTGCCTTAACAAATTGTGTTTCTTTGTTTTCACTAGTTGATGGATCAAGTTGTTGAATACCTAAACCTTTTTGGTTGTTACCGGGTTTAACACTATCTAATATCATATCTAAAGTATTCGTCTCATACTAGCAATTTTAGAATCTAGTTGATCAACTAGTGTTTGAAGTTGAACGAAAAGTTCACATTCACCACTTGCTATTTTACCCTTTTCTAGACGTTTCAGTTTTGCTTTTAATTCTATGACTTCTTTATCTAAACATTGGTTTTGGCTTTTTAAAAGCTTGTTTTTGTTAATTAGTTTTAAGCTAATATTGCATAGTTTGTCATATTCATTATGTAATGAGTCGTCATCTAGTGATGAGCTACTATAGTATTTGTGACATACCTCGTCATTTTCCATGAGACAAATTTCTTCGTCCTCCTCGTCGCTCATTCCCCACGTGCCGCTCACGAACGCCTTTTGATCATCCCGTTTGGGACACTTACTAATAAAGTGGTTTGGGTCCCCACATTTAAAGCAAGTACGATCATCTTTTGGCTTCTCGTCCTCTTTGCTTTTCCGAAAGCCTTTCTTATCGTCATACGGTTGTTTGCCGTATCTTCCCTTCCTTCTAAAGAACTTTTTAAAGTCCCTTACCGCCATAGCGTACTCCTCGTCGTCACTATTCGAAGAGGATTTCTCTTCATCGCTTGAATCCTTTTTGGCTTTAAGGGCAAGAGATTTGTGTTTCTCTTTCACCTTTGAGGCTTCGGAATCTTTAGCAAGGACACGCTCGTAGACTTTTAAGTTGCCTATGAGTTCATCAAGGGTGAGGATTGTCAAATCTTTTGACTCTTCGATCGACGTCACCTTGGATCTCCACTTAGATGGAAGTGCCCTTAGATATCTCCTAACATGGTTACGGCTAGAAAAAGATTCATCAAGTGCTTGTAAAGATGTAATAATAGTATTAAAATTAGCAAATGAATGATCTATAGTTTCCTCATCCGATATTGAAAATTGTTCATATTGTTGAACAAATAAATCAATTTTATTATTTTAACTTGTTGATTACCTTGATGAGTTACAACTAAAGAATTCCAAATTTCTTTAGAGGTTTTAAGCATAGAAATTCTTTGAATTCCTTTTGGGTAAAGCATTATACAAAACCATTTTAGCTTCACTATTTTTAGAAAGCTTTTCTTCATTTCATCATTTAGTTTATCATGAGGTATGTTAACTAAATTTCCTTTATCATCATTTGAGGTAGCCTCAAAATCGCCTTCAACAATAATGTACCAAAGATCAATATCTTTAGACTTCACATATGTTTTGAATCTATTTTTCCAATATATAAAACCATTAGTTTCAAGTAGTGGTGTTCGTTGCATAGATTGCCCTTCCTTGTAATTTTCAGAACCCATAGTGATCGAAAAGTTTTTAAAATACGGTTTACTTTAAAACTTTTATAAACTTAGCTCTTGATGCCAATTGTGGAAAACTAGAAGGGGGGGTTGAATAGTTTTGCCGATTTTAAGTTAGTTTTAAAAACTTTAGATTCGATAATATGTGAGATCGTATGGATGGTGAGAAAGTATAGATCTAATGATAAAGCAAGTAATAAAGTAAAGCAAAAGGATAGAAATGACACAACCGATTTATAGTGGTTCGGCTACAAGGACACATTCCTTGCCCTACTCCACTCCCCGAGTCACCTACTCGAGAGTACAAGCACTATGTCAACAAACTCCTTCAACTTGGCGGAGAAGCCTTCACAACGTTGCTTACATCTTTTTCCGGTACAAAGCTAAATACCAAGTCCGTAACACGGTGGACCAAACCAACACGACTATTACACAACAAACATGTGAAATATCAAATACAAGATCTTCGCATGTAAATCTTGCGGAGGAACAAATCAATCAAGGACCCTTGCTTGGATGACTTGTAGAATGCTCGTGATCTCGCCTTAGAAAAGGACCTATATGAGAATCACTAAAGAAAGAAAGAAGGAAGTACTCTCTAGATCAAGTGATCTTTTGTTAGAAAAGAATGAAAGTATATGAGAGAATTAGTAAGAAGAGGGGTAAGTTAGAATGAAGAAATGGCTCTCTATTTATAGGCAAATTCTGCCATTGTTCCCCAGATCCCACGGATCCCTCCCACTTGGGATCCGTCTAGTGTAATCCTAGGGATCCATGGGACGCTCCTCTTTGCCCATGGGTTTTTTGGTTATGGGTCATGGGTTATGGGTTGGTCCATGGGTTTTCCTTTAGATTCAATGTATCTAATGAATACATTGTATCTATTCAAATGGGTATGGGTCAATGGGTTATCGATATGATCCATGGGTTGTGGTTTTTACCCATCCTAATAAACTATTACAACAAATGATTAATTACAATATTTTTGTATTTAAATGGCTATATGTAAATGCTTTACAAAAATAACATGTATCCTTATAATTGTACTTAAGATAACATTATATTTGTTATCAACAAAACACAAAGAGATCGCAAAATATTAATAAACATTTTTACGGTTTATTTGTATTATCTAGTGTAATTATTTTGACCAAACTTTGATAGTTGGTGTCCAAACTTTGGTAATATTAGTCTAAGTATTAGTCTTAGTGTAGAATCATGCTTGTGTAAGTTTGTCAACAAACTGTGATATCCAGCACAGTTTGTCATCAAACTATCTTGTGCATTTTGGTTACTATCTTGTGTCTTACTGAAACTGATGGTCTTGTTGTGTATGCCTTTTGAACAACTATGAATTTTGCACTTAATAGATGCATTTTGACCAAACTTTTAAGTCTTTTGTGTATGGTTTTAATTCTGCACTTGCAAGATTGTACCAGTGGTTCATTTATCCTTGTGTATGCTTTTAAGTCTTTTGTGTGATGAGCTTTTGTGACCTTTTATGACAATGGTAGATGGTATTTGGTAATGATCTTTTAACACCATTTATCACCAACTTGACATAACCATACCATTCAACATAACCATTTGTACAAAAACAAAGCAAAACATAACAAATACCATTAACATTACCATTCACCAACTTGACATAACCATACCATTCACCAACTGGGTAAAACACTTTGGCCAACCATTACCATTACAACCACAGTTGAAACAATGCTTAAAAGATTACCATTTCATTACAACACAACATAACCATACCATTAACTAAACATAACCATTCCATTTTGCAAATACCATACCACAGATGTATGGAACCTAAACCTAACTATTTCAAATTCTTTTCATGAAATAAACCACAAAAAATAACCAACTAACACCTAAAATAAAATTCAATCTTCTAGCTTGTTTTGCTTGATCATCAACTGTTGCATGAAGATCGTTCATAGATCTCAATAATCCGGGTATAATTTGCACGGCTCTTGGACACATTTCTGGGTCAAACCAATCTATAAACCCACAACCTCTTGAACAACAGTAGAACCTCCTTCTTGGATTAGTAGGAGTCCATGAAGTACGGACAATCGAGGGAGCTTGACATCTAGGACAACGAACCATTATGTGTTCTTGTGTTTCTGATTTTGTGTTTGTGCGTGCTTGTGATTGTATGTGTTTGTGTTTGTGTTTTTGATTTGGTCTACCATATAAAGTGAAAATAAGTTGAGGGAAATCACAAAAACCTATAAAATGATAGGGAAATCACAATATTATAAAGTTAGCCCCTATAGTTAGGAAATAACTGCATTGGACGTCCTTTTTTAACCCCGGGTCAAGATTTGTACTAGATCCGTAATATTTGTAAACCACAAGGACGAAACCCGCTAAAAAAACCACATGGACAAGATCCGTAACTTTTGGCAAACCACAAGGACGATTTATGTAATTAACTCTAAATATAAAGATAGATGTAGGATGGTAGCCCATATGTTTTTTTTCATTTTTTTTTTCAACACTCTTTTTTTTTGATTTTTTTTTCATACACTTTTACTCTACCATCCTCTATGATAACATCAAAATATAAGGGATTTATAGGCACATCCCTACACTTGAGTTTTTATTACTCTAACACTAATTTGACCCGAATTGAAAAGATCAAAACACTTGAAGTACATTATTACGTAAATAAAGGGAATTTGAATTTAACGTTCTTTCCCGTCACTTCATAAAATTTAACTTTTCCCATGAGTCCCAATCATCCCAAAACTGTGTACAAAGGATATGACTCGACTTAGCAACTTATGCAAGTAACTAGATAATTGAACTAAGGGTTTAGTATGATAACAATAATGCACTAAAAGTGAGTGCATACAAGGTAGGCTAAGGCGATTTGGGTGTACATTTGGGGGATTGTAAACAATGCTCTTCATTGATATTCTGGAAAACCGAAACATCACGAGAACCGCGAAAAGGATAGGCTCTGAGGGGTTAACTAGGGGTATCGTGTACTAAAGATGAGTACAACGCAAGGGTGAGGGGAATTACTCAACCGATGTGGAAGAAGTAATTATAACACGGGTATCAAACAAGGGTTATCCTAATGCCTCTTATCATTTAGTTATTCCTAATTACACAAGTGTAGTCTTACTAGCGATCTCGGGATGCATCACAAAACAAGTTCTAGAATCTATTATACTACCGGTACACTCTCGAAGCATTAAAGATGAATGCTTTAAATCCTACAAATCTAGGGGCGAACCTCACATTTTTGGGGTGGAATTTGAGTGGTAAAGGGTTTTGTGTTAGTCATATAACTTCATATCCATGAGATGCTTTATTAAGACTAATGGCCCACTTCTACATGTCATGAAAAATTTTAAATTTTGTGCCAAAATTACCCTAACCGATATTTCTCATGGTTTATTACACAAATGAAATTGGACAAGACAAATAATCAAGAATAAGCATAGTTTCAAAGTTCCCGTTTTATTCTCCCTCCCTACACTTAAAATGAACATTGTCCCCAATGTTCCCCGAAAGTATCAAATTTATGATAATGGAAGGTAATTTAAAAGCGAAAGAAACTAATACTCCCCTGATTAGCTCGGTAGGATCCGTGTGAAGTAGTGGTTAAATTCTTCTTCAAGAAGAATATATGCGTGAAAAGCTCCATTCAATCTTATGTATCTTTTTCTTGATAAATAAAACCTGCACACTTAAGAAAACAGACAAAATATTCGCGTAAAATTGGCGGTAAAACTATATATGACTCTACTAAGCTAGGATATAATGCTTGTGGAATGGATGTTTGCAGATTTTCTGGAAAATTAAGACCTGAGAAATTCCAAAAATTTATAAGTAGCACAAAAAACGAGATAAAGTAAGATAAGTGGTTTCTGCTCCTCCTGACGCCGTCAGGTTATCCTGACAGAAACTGGTCTGCTGCATTTTCTAAAAAAATTACATCTTTAAAATCTGGAAAAAATCCTGCAAAATATCCATTATGACTCGATACAAGCATTTGACTCTAACAAGCACACATATAAATCTTTTTCAAGAATTGTAATTCTCATGTTCACGTTCTTTTTTTTTAAAACGTGTGTAATCTTCCCTACACTTATCCTTTTTGTAAAATACCTTTATATGTAATTAAGACGAGGTTAAAGACAAAATAAAGCATTTTCACAAATTCAAACATGAGAATAAACAATCAATGAAAAGATATATGACACACAAACAAGCAAACAATTAAGCATGGGTTGCCTCCCACGAAGCGCTTTTATTTATTTATGAGTCTTGTAGCTAGACTCGAAGTCGTGCCCCTACGTGACTTCATTACCATCCTTTTTTTCTTTCACTAAGCCTTCATCAAAAGGTTGTAGATGTTGTATGCTTACCGTGGACTTCTTCCCAACTTCGTCTATTATGATAACGGTTTTATTTTTTAGATTAGGTTTTTTCACCGTATAAGGTCCAAACCATCTTAGCTTATTTCTTCCTCTTAATGCTTTTATTCTCGATTTATACAAAAGC
This sequence comes from Chrysanthemum lavandulifolium, assembly GCA_022545495.1. Taxonomy (NCBI): domain Eukaryota; kingdom Viridiplantae; phylum Streptophyta; class Magnoliopsida; order Asterales; family Asteraceae; genus Chrysanthemum; species Chrysanthemum lavandulifolium. The sequence goes on along the minus strand of CM040242.1, from coordinate 35,398,834 downwards.
ACCTTTTCTCCATTCAAAAATTCCTTATGGTTCTTTTGAGTTTGTGGTATTGAGGTAGGATTATTTCCTAACTTTTTATCACGTTTCCACAATGTCGCATGTAACCCTTGAACCATGAAGTCTCTAAGCCCTCTTTCCCATTCGTTAATTTTCTTTTTAATTGTATTGTTAGGGACCTGCGGATTCTCATCAGTTATCTTCTCCATTATTTTCAAGGATATCTTGGAACAATAGGTATCCTAGCGTATCCCTTACCACTTTTGAGTATCATGATACCCTCACCGCATTTGTTGGTTGCCTTGGCAGTGGCCAGAAAAGGTGTTCTAAGAATTAGTGGCATATTTCTATCTTCCTCAGTGTCTATGATCACGAAGTCCACCGGATAGACAATATTGGCCACCTCAATTAGGACATCCTCCGCTATTCCTATGGGATAGACATATGTGTGATTTGCTAAGGAAAGTCTAAGATTGGTTTTAGTTGGCTCCTCCTTAGTCAATTTGCTAAAGACTGATAGCGGCATTATGTTTACGTCAGATCCCTGATCGGCTAAGGCATTTATATTATCGATGTAGCCTATGCTACATGGTATTACGAAATTCCCCGTGGTTTCTCGTTTTTTAGTCACTGGTTTTTTTAGAATCAGTTCGTACATAGGTCCCATAGGCATGGTGTCATATTCTTCTTCTGTTATTCTCCTTCGAGGGCTTTCCTAAGAACCTCATAGTACCTAAAGTTATTCACTTGGTTAACAATTGTTTTCTTATTAATCTCGTGCTTAAGGTAGTATTCGATGGTCTCGGGTTCATCATTGGTTTCAGCCTCCTCCTTTTTCTTACTATCCTTGCTTTCCTTAGCCTCCTTCTTCTCAACTACTCCACCTTCATCGGATACAATGGAAATGGCGTTAACAAACAAAGTGGGGGGAGGGTGATCATCGTTTCTCACTAGCACCTCCTCGGGAACCTTCGTCTTAGTATACTCTTTCACCAAGTTCATCATCTCCGTCATTTTTGCATGCATTTCCTCCCTTTGCCTATAAACCTCGTCTTCAAATTTTGCTAATCTCTCCGTGTGGGATGCCATGTACTCTCTCATTTGTTCCTTAAATCTTGGTGAGAGTGGTATTGGAGAAGTAGAACGGAAGCGCCGTTCGGAATTGAGATTTTTCTCACGGCTTGGTGATTCAGAGAGGTGTTGGATGGTCGGCGGAGTTAGCGGAATTAACCGTTGCTCGAGGGATTGGTTCAGGAGCTCTCTTTTGCCTCTCAGTTAGATAATTGATCCTTCTCTCAAGAGCACTCATTTGCTCTTCAGTTGTAACACCCCAACCCGACAAGGGTAGAAGTGTCACATTCTGGTGTCATATCAGAACATACAAACAAAATTTTATAAACGAAAGCCTTAAAGAAATGAAGTACCAAGTCATATAGACGAATGACTTACAAGGAAAATACAAAATCCAATATGTCTAAAATAAAATGAAATCTCCAAACGATAGCCCAACAAAATAAATCCAAATAATAAGGTATCTAGGGTTGGTCCACTCAAATAATCCAACTCTCACCCATCAAAGCCCATCTTCAAACCTAACACCGCCGCAGAAAAGAAATGCGGTGAGCTTAAAAAGCCCAAAGGAATGATATAACAAAACGAAAGCTAAATAAAATCAAATGCGAAATGGAACAAAGGAAACGGAAAACAAAGTCGCAAATAAAAGAGAACAATGAGTCAATGAGGATCCCGCAGAACACAATTATACGATATCCAAAACGAAGAGATAACAAGGAGAATGAAGCAAAGCAAAGCATCGATGACATATAAACAAGCACATACAAGTAGACATACAAGTCATCAAACATAAACCACATAGCATAGCGTACGTCAGATCCACACAACATATACAACATACAATAAATTGGGAAAGCAGAATACGTACAAGTCAAACGAAGTCTAAAAGCAAGCGGAAGCAATTAATTTAGTAAATGAGCATGGAAATCATACAGTCAAAACCCTTAGTTGAAAACATAACCAAGATCACAACAAGAATCAAAACATGGCACCACACGTAACAAGTAGGAATACAGATGAACACTATAATTAAATGAAGTAGGGACATAGCAGCAATTAAACATGTTAACAAGCCGGACATCAAAAGTTGAACCATCTAACCAAATCAATCCGTAGCATAGACCGAAATGTAAACATGGCAGTCAACAACAAGTAGATAAGGACACCACGGATAGTCATAGTCCACGAGATAAATCGAACGAGGTACAAAAGATAAACAGATCAACAATCGATTTCACACAAGCACGGTTACCGGACAAATCAAAGGATCACATAAAAGTAAGATAGCATATCATCGATGACAACAGTAAATCTCATATCGCATACATACATATCATACAGAGTAATCGTGAGTCGATAAACATGAATATCATAATCAATCCAATGACATATAACAACCCAGACGTGAATGGAACTATAGTCCAAGTAACGGAATGAGAGTGTAACATATCAAAGCAATGGAACATATATATCTTGGTAGTAGAGTGAGTCATATAAAGGTATTGGGTAAAGGACGGTCAATTCTGAATATGGTGCGGTGGGAATCCGAAGGTCCAATATAGGTATATCAAAAGTGTAAGGGTTGTCGAAATCTATCCCGAGCCAACAAAACAAACCATATCAATAGTGGCAATAGCACCAAGTAACCAATAGTACCCATTGTATTCGGAGGGTAACCTCGAATACCAAACCAATATGAGGGAGACCTCAAGAAAAGTGGAGTAGCTAGCTCCCAAAATGTGAGGGGTGTATTGCACACACGCACCACATCACCAAAACAAATCATATCATATCAAATTTAAATCAAATCAAATCTAGGATGCATCCATACCGCAAAACAAATAGTGGCCAATCCAATACATATATCTCAAGCGCGCATTAATCAATACAAATATGGGGACGGTGTGGAACATCACTCATCCACACTGGAGTCATGCCATTGGTGCATCAATGACACGGACATGGAACCCCATGCCTAGTTAATGGCTCGGTATCAATCGACAGTCAAAGTGTACAAGATAGAGGTCAATCAATATCAAAGGTCCAATATTAGCGCTCACAAATCAAATCAATAATCCAATATCAATGGTTCAATTATCATAGGTTCAAAAGCAAAGAGTCAATATCAAAGGTTCAATAGCAAAAGGGGTCAATAGCAAAGATTCAATATCAATAGTTCAATAGCAGAGCAAAGGTTCAATATCAAATTGGCAAGAGATCAAAGATGTAAAGAGATCATGAGAAACCTTATGAGAAAGGTCAGAATATCTGTACCTTAGTCGAAGCAATCAAAACAAGAAGGTAAAGTCACGAGATGAATCAATTCCGCCGCCCGGAACCTATATGAATTCGATAACGCTTATCAAGAGTCAGATTACTCATTTTAGACGGCTTTCCATTTTTAGCAGGTTTCCACTTTTAATAATCTTTGCATTTTAAGTAACTTTAGTCATTTAGGACGTAATTAATGTTAAATTAGGTTAACATGATGAAAATGATGATTATTATAGTTTAGGGTTTAAAATGTAAATATCACAAAGTATAGGGTAGAAAGTGTAATTATCAGATAATTACTTATTTTACGACTCGAAAACGTAAACCAACCAAAATACCTTTTCATGATTTATATGCGACACAAGTTAACCAAAACGAGACTTTATCCAATTATGCCGACACAATAAAAAAAACCAAACGTATTCATATGCATTTATACCCTTTTTAATTTGACACAAGATAAGTAAAAGGAATGTATGTCATGTATGGTGGGTCGTGATCATGGTGTCAAAACAGATTCAATAAATATCATATGGGTCAAAATATGGTTTTCAAAATAGTAAGTTCAGTGGTCGACTAACATGTACTCCATATATTATTTACGTGATTCAAAAATATGATATTATGTGACAAGCTTCATTATTCATGTGCTGATTTTGAAGACCAGATTTAAAAAGGTAAGTCCATTACTCCTTTATTTAACATACACACTTGACATTTTCATGATTTCATGCAGCAATGCTATCAGGTTATGAGACAATTTTATTACTTATGTGATGCTTAGCATGCCTAGAATGGTCTCACGTTAACAGTCAAACAAGAACACAAGAAGGAAAATGAGACGAGGTGCGTAACCATTACCCTTGCTGCGTGACGAAAGATGAAACAAGAAACCAAGGACTCAAGCCCACGCCTAGGCCACCAAGGTCACGACCAGGAGCAGCCACAACCCACGACCAAACCGATGTAAATCAGCCTCCTCCGACCCTTGAATACCTACGACCAGCAGCTCTCCAAAACCCTCGACATAAATCAACTCCATGACCAGGACCATGTACAAGCCACACACGATCATAGCAGCCTCAAACCAGTACCATGAATCAATACCCACGACAAGGTCATAACAGCCTTACATGGCTTAGAAGGCCCACGACAGCAGCCCCAATCATCACCACGACCTTGCACCTTCATCTTAGCACAACCCATGCTAAACACCACGTTCATAGCCTTTTTGTACGAAGCTCCTTGTTGCTTGAAATCGAATGAGCTGGGGAAGACTTCTTTGCCGTCACTTTTGGGGTAGGAGAGATTAGGGTTTGTTTGGTGTGTTAGTTTAAATTGGTATATGGTAATTATTATGAGAGTAGATGGGAGTTAAAGAGGGTTACTTGGAGCGTGATTAAAGGCCGAACAAAAAGGGGGAGGGGCGTTTGATTTGGGCTAAAAACAAGGAGAATATTTGATTAATTTCCATATTTATGTTATTGTCAAAGGTTAATGTATTTGGTCATCTTTATAGTTTAAGTTAAATTGTACATGTAACATGATGCTTAGAAATAAATAAAATTTGTAACATTTACTTGTAGTCGCAAATAAAATATATTCATCATAGTTGGCGTAATTTATTTATGAGACCAGTGTTAAACGTATTTAACGAAATTAACGTGTTTAACGAGTTTTCGAATTATTTAACTAGAGGGCAAAAAGGTCAATTCACAAGTTTACGAACTTAGGGTTTTACATCAGTGATGTTGGAAGGCTCATGAGGAATTGATATGGCATTAACCACTTTAACGGGGGTTTCATGGGATTCACTCCAATTTCCGTAGCTTTGATCGGCAAGCTCTTCTATAATATCCCATAATTCTTCTACGTTGAAGTTGCTAAGCCTTCCACCGGCGGCTCGATCAATGGATCGCCTGGTGATGAAGTTGGTATGGTCATAGAAGATTTGGACTTGAAGCCAAAGATCAATGCCATGATGAGGGACTCTATGGAGCAAGTCCTTGAATCGGGTCCATGCCTGGTAGAGAGACTCGCCTTGAAGTTGTTGGAATGTCAAGATGTCCCTTCTAAGCTTAGTAGTTCTCCCCGGTGGGAAAAATTGGGCAAAGAAACGAGTGGTGAGATCATCCCAACTTGAGATGGAGCCGGCGAGAAGTCGTTCAAGCCAATTACTAGCTTGGTCCCATAGAGAGAATTGGAAGAGACGCAAGCGCGTGGTCTCCCGAGTAGTAGCATCAAGGTCGATGGAATCAACGATTTTAAGGAAATCCTTAAGATGCTGATTAGGATCTTCCGAACGAAGTCCATGGAATGCACATCCGTTTTGCACCAACCGGATGGTGTCGGATCGAAGGGCCTTTGTTTGAGCTTGATCGGGGAGCTCAATGGTGTTCCTATAGCCTAGGTTGCTTGGTCTTGAGTATTCACCAAGAGTGCGGCCTCTTGGCGAGTCATTTGGTGGTGGGTTGATGAGTGGTGGCTGATTATCACCTTCCATGGTGAAAAGTGATAGGATTAAGAACAAAGGTCACGAAGAAGGGGGATAGACTACGAGGAAGCTAAAATTGAGAAAAAAGCTTACTTGATAGGAATCAAGCAAGGGAACCTAAACGAGATAGACTCCTAACTAGCTAGTCTATTCCCCGGCAGCGGCGCCAAAAACTTGATACGCTGCACAACGCGCCTTGGGTCAAAGGAAACTTCCTTTCTTCGAGCAAGTTTTTCAACCACCCAGCAAATGAACCTAATCGTTGTAGTGTAGTATTATGGTAAGCCTCGGGATTGATATCATTCTCTAGGGGAATAGGAATGCTAGTGAGAAATTACTACGCTAAGGTTGGGGTTGAGGAAGATTATTTTTATCCTTTTTATATTTTTTAGAAAATTGCAAGGTACGAATCTCGGGGTATTAGATTTGGGGGGTGGTACTTCTACTGATTACTCTACTATCTATTTATCTAATTATCTAAGCTAAGGGATAGTCTATGTCTAATTGATATGTGCTCGTATGATGATTAAAATTGTGTCTATCTAGATACTATTACTCCCTAGTTATCTGTTATTGATGGTTGAATTGTCACGTCCTTATTCTTAACGCGTTGTGTCTTCTAAGGTCGTAGGGTATGCTTTTTTCCCTAACTCTTTGAGGGTACCTTAAGGTTATTGCCTATAAAATCTCTAGGATTCATAAACTAACTCTAAGGTTATCTTTGGATTTTTAGCCTACAATAACTCTAGGCGATTATAATCTAATGTTCACAAAGATTACTCAAGCATTAAAAACACAACAATGGCCTATTGCAATCATAAGCCAATTACAATTAAGATAAGAGACAACCAATCAATATTCAATAACAAGGTTTCATAGATCTAATCAAACATACAGATAAATTAGCCGGACATGGTAAACATGCAAGCATGCACACATACAATCGAAGACATAATGAAATCAATGAAGTAGATTACTTATCTTGTTGTAAAATAAGGTATGAGAACCCTAACAAACTGCCCAAGACAAACCAAAATCGTTTTAGGGTTTTACTCCACAATTCTACCTCCCTAAAAGTCTGAAAATTCGAATTCTATATATAGAGTTACAACTGCAACGGCGTCACTCTTTAATTGTGACACCGTCGGATCACCGCCATTAGGGTTTCGTCTTGTCCAAGATAACTTTGTAACGGTGTCACGTTGTGGCTGTGACGCCATCGGCTTCATCTTCTGACGCTGTCGAAATTTGGATCTAGGTCGTCTGAGTTGTGACGCCCTACTCTTTAAAGCATGACGCCGTCAGGTACAAAATATCAATTTCACCCCGAGCCGTCAGAATTAGAGGGACGGTGTCGCCTTTGTTTGTGACGCCGTCGGTGTATTTCCAAGACTTGAGTGTCTTGATCTTGACTTTAGCCATTTTCTTCACATATTCACGCCTTTTCGTCCAAATAAGTATCATTCCAGCATTTTTCCTTCAAGAGACCTAAAAAGTGAAAAGGAACGAAATTAAGCAGTAACGGATATAAAAGTGGTCGATTAAGGGCTTAAATGACCCCTCAAAAGTGTACCTTTTAAATCCTTATCAGGTATGTTGGGTCGGGATTGACGAATCCCGTTTGTATTGACCGGTTAGGCAAACAAGCGCACTATATTTGAGAATACTGGGTAATCGGAAATTTACCTACAGGGGCAAACATTGTAAGAAACATGCCAATTTCTATTGGTACATGTTAACGTCTTGGTTTCATGAACTTAGTGAAATAATAATTGTTTTCAATATTATGGGTGTATAACAACGTAACCCACACAAATATTATGTGTTCAAACATTTAACAATAAACCTATGGATTCACTCAACCTTTGTGTTGACCCTTTTAAGCATGTTTTATCTCAGGTCCATAATGATCGAGGCTAGCACGGAGGGGCATGGAAGGATCAATAAGGCTATACATTATTTTATCATTCGAAAAACATCAAAGACTTTATATTATGTAATCATGGAACCACTATGACCTATCTTTTGTAAACTCTGATATATTTCAAATAAATTGAATGATATTCCTTTTTAAAACGACTCATTTAGAGATAATTTTCTGTTATTATTACTGTCATACCAATGAGTAACACCCAGCTTGAATTTCGCTGCATTCACGAAATTGGGGGTGTTACAAATGGTTTGGTTATTCTACTTTATAATTTTCATTTGATGCATTTATTAATGACCTCACATGGTAGTTCACCAAAGCCTTAAACATGTGATCATTTACTTACGTAACGTACATGAAACTAGGGGTGGAAACGAGCCGTATCGAGCTCGAGCCTGCCAGAGCTCGATCTCAACTCGTTTATATTTTATAAAGCTTGAGCTCGAGCTCGGCTTGTAGTATGTATATAAAGCTCGAAGTCGGCCCGGGCTTGGCTCGTTTGTAACGTGCATATAAAAAATCCACTTGGCTTCTTGAGCTTACGTGTCCGAGCTCGTTTATATAGAGCTCATTTATTTGTTTTGAGCTCGTTAGTATACATACAAAAAATATACTAAAGCCCGTTTAGGCTCAAGAACATAGTCGAGATTTGTATATAAAGCTCGAGCTCAGGCTCATTTATTAAATGAGCTCCAATTTAGGCCCGAGCTCGGGCTCGCTCTCGTTTAGGCTCGGCTCGTTCGAGCTCTTTACCGATCCGATCCCGACATTTTCATGAGTGGCTCGGCTCGTTTCCACCTCTACCTATAACCAATGAGCCACGTAACGTGGGTATGTTCTCTTTAATTATCAAGGGTTGTGTTAGGGATACACCCCCTAACCAAATCTGATCTAATAACCCCTATCACTTACATAATATGCTTTTTACTTTCCCAATGACAAGCACCTCCTAGGAATGTGTTATCAACTCAATCATAAATGAGACCAAGATTTAAACCTAACACTAGACACAACCAACAAACCCTCACAATTACTCCCAACTCTCAAAAACAAACATGCCAGACTCGGACTTAAAAATAAAAAGAAGATAGATCTCAGATTTGTGGGTTGAAGTAAATAGATTAAATCTTTAAAAGATTTAAACACAAACTCATCATAGATCTATAACAAGCTTTACTTTTTTTTAATATCCAAAAATTTAAAGAAAAACAAAACAAATCAGTTTCATACTCTCTCTTTCGGTTAAAAAAATAAACGATACAAACACACACAAACAAACCTACACGATACCCTTAAAAATGGATCGTGAAGAAGCCGCAACCTTGTAGTCTTATTTTGTTTCGATTAGTATGTTTGGTATTCGATTTGAGTTTAAATCAATGAAAAGAACAAAAATTAAATGTTTCGTGTGGTGCTGTAAATTTTCGGATTTGAGTTAGGTGGGAAGAGTCTTGTGGCTGTTTGTTGTTTGTGAAAAGTGATATTAGGGGTGCGTTTGACATGTGGGTTTATGAGGGTTTGGGTTGAAAGATGTCTCGAATCATTTGTTTGGTTGGGGTGGACTGATTTTTGAACATGTCATAAAACCTTCTGTAAGGGTTTAAATAAAACTCAATCTTATAGGTAGGGATGAAGGAAATACTTCTCTTGAAGCTTGTGTAATACTCACTAAACCATACGGTTTTTTTCAAATTTTTTGCTTGTTTTATTTCTCACCACAAATCTAATAGTGGGACCCCTATTCCACTTTCTTATAAGTTTTTAAATAATAAAAAATTTATTTTAATTCTTTCTCCAACTTCTAAAACAAATATTTTTATATATATTGATGCAGATTTTGTAAGACCTCAAAACGTTTTACAATTTTCCTAGGCAGTGTATCTAATTCTTGTAGTGTATTATAGGTAGGACACGGGAGATTGATCGTCATCTAAGGGAATAGTGTTGTGAAGGCCGAAGTGTATGTCGAAATAGGTCTAAAGGTGAGGGATGAATCTTTTTGTATTTTTATATTTTTTTGAAAGCAAATTAAAATCTCGGAGTTTTGAATAGTGGGCATTTTAACTACTAATTAGCTAAAACAAAACTAAATAACATAAAATAAAATGCAAGAAAAGTAAATTGGTGGTAACTCTTATGATAAGAAAATGTGTTTACTTATATTTCTTTACTCCCTTGTTGTCTCTTATTGATTAATCGAATTGTCACACCCATGTTTTAATTGGAGCGTTGTATCCCTTTTTATTAGTCGTAGGGAGGTGCCAAATGCCCTAACTCTATGAACATATAAGTCTCCCCTAAGAAGCTTAAAGTCTATTAAGTCGCCTAAGATCTATAAGCCGCAATTCATGCAATAAATACAACGAGAAAAACCACCAGTGCACTCTAGGGTTGCGTTTAATAAGATGGACAAGCTAGTTACATGTAAGAATTAAGCTAGTTTTCTTACCCCTAACATGAAGCAACCAGTTCAACAAGAGACGACAATCAAGAATTAATAACAAGGTTTCATTAGATCTAAGCAAACACTAATAAATCTAGCCTAGCATGTTAAAGTGAAGAAAAGAAAAACATATAATCAAATAACACATAGACATATTGAATGATTAAAGAGGGATTACTTATATTTAATTAAACATGAGCCAAAGAGGCTGAAAAACCTTCACAAAAGCTGTGAAATTCGTCTAGGGTTTACCTCTTCAAAGTGTTACACAAATAATGAAAAACGTGCGAAAATATATATAGACATATAGTATTACACTTGTTACGATGTCACCTTATAAGTTGTGACGTCGTCAGCTCGCCGTCATTAGGGTTTCATCTTTTGCAAGTCGCCGTTATGACGTCGTCGCTTTGGATCTCTGGCGCCATCATCTGATGCCTGACGCGGTCCCTTTGTAAATGATTTGGGCCGTCTCTTGTTAGCTTTGTACGTGACTCTCAACTTCAAATTACACCTGATGCCATCAGGTTGTAGTGTCTTCAGATTCCACTTAGGCGTCGCTTGTTAATTTTCCACTAAAAATCCATCTTCACTAACAAGTGACTGATGTGTGACGCCTTCAGACTCTCGTATCTGACATAATTTTGTGACTACGTCATCTTCTTCACTTTTTCGTCCAAATAAACCATAAATGTGCCGATTTCCATATTTTTCATCCCAAGTACCTAAAATGCAAAAAGAAACGATTTAGGGCAATATTTGATCATATTCATACAATTTTGGGCTCAAATGACCCCTTAAAAAGGTACCAAATAAATCCTTATCAAATATCCTTACACTTGTGATTTGCTTGTCCTCAAGCAAATGTGCTATTTTCAATCAATTTACAAGTTAGGGGCATTTAACATTGGTTTAAAATAGTTTACAACATCCACAAACTCTACAATAGTCAAACAAGCAAGGAAATCATATACTTGCACCTCACATAAAGTGTTTGGATTATCTCATCTCATGGGTGTATAAGTTGTATAAGATGTATAGAAACGAAAAAATAAACACTCTCTACCTGTCATAGCACATAGATTACCATAGGCTTGAGAATAGATCAAACCTCCACCACTTTGGCGTAAGCACCTAGGATAAGCTATAAAAGAGGGCTTTGAAGAGTTGTAACGTTAGGTGTAATGGTATGGAAAACACGGTTTGGTTGGATATAGGGAATTTTTACTTGTGGTAAGTCAATTATCTAAGTTAATCACATGTAAAATGTGGCGTTGCTAAGCCAAGACTTGACTCACTAACTTCTAACTCTTTTTGTATTTTTCTTGACTTAAACATAAACAAAATATAAAGGATAGAGGCGGGATGGTAGTCCGTATGTTTAGGTAGTCTCACTTCATTTGACTATTAAGATATATTATATTTAATAGTTGAAAGACTTTATGTGCTTGATGCTTATTAACATTGTGACCAGCGCGTTAAGGGCGGATATGCATAGTGCTAGGTAACCGTGACCATCTAACCTAGTCTACCATAGATAGAAAATGTACTCACAAAGTCGAATCCATGCTCCTCGAATCTCAGTTTACATTTCCCGACTCACCAAAGTAAGTAGCACTTAATCATTGCACTTGTAGATGAATCACTATGACTTGATAGGATGAACTTCGCTAGCACGTTCTTCTACCATTTGACCACAACCTTACCGTTTCAAGTATTTTATTTGCATTTCTAGTTTAAGTAATTAGTTTAGTAAAATCAAACTGTGCCAATCTCTCAGATTGAACCCCCTATTTCCGTAGTTAGAATAGTTATTAGAATACATCTAGGTTTAGCTTTAGTTCACTAACTTCTTGTGAACGACCCGTACTTACCAATCACCAGCTATAAATCTTGATATTTGCATTTCTTACCAAATGTTGATCTGTTAGTCATCCCATGGGTTGATAATATTTTGATAATTAGTATTCTGATAATTAGCATTTGGACCCGAATCCCAGTACCGAACTGGAACCGTACCGGTATTCTACCGATACGGTACCGACTCCCAATACACGGTACAGAACCGGTACCATGAATTGATCCCAAAAAAAAATTGGTACCACTAATACGGTACCGGTACCAAAGTGGGAAGTACCGAGAAAAATCCCAAAAATTGAGTAGTCATTTTTGAATTAAATAACTTATCCAAACACCCATTTGACCCATTCCATGTCAAACAATAGTAATGTAAAACATATGAAAAGAAACCAAACGTTCGAAAAACTTATTGTGGCAACTATAGATCCTTCATAAACGCTCCCAAAAATTAAACCCGAACCTATTTTATAAGTTTTGGAACGTTTGTATGTTACGAGTATCTTGGTGATGTATTTATTTTAGTGTTTGATTGCGTTTTGTGCCACGCCGTGATTTGAAATCACTTGAAAATGCATGTTTTTTTTCTATTTTTTGTTGCATTTTCTTGAAATCCTTTTTGGTTTAACAAAAAGCGGGACGAACCGTATATGTACCGATTTTCTGGTACCGAGTACCAGATCCGGTACCCGAATCCCGTCCGGTACGGTACCATTACCCACTTTCATGCTCCGGAAAAAATCGTTACCACCAATTCGGTACGGGTTCGGTACCATTCTGGTACCATGCTCATCCCTAGGGTAAAACAATCATCTTGCAAAAAGTAAGTGAGAGAAAGCAGTAACAATTATTTTTTTCTTAAACTTTATGTTTTTTTATCGAAAGACAATTATTTTAAAACGGAGGGAGTAATATTTTTCTATCTTGTAACCATAGTTTATGTGCTACTTTATGAGCTTGACATGCTAAAAAAAGGATAGCCGGCCCTCTGGCGGCCCCCACCTACTTGTCCCACGGCCGAGAGGTAAACGCATAAACCATGATTAAAGGACAAGGGGCTGGGATTGAACCCATGACCTCCGCCTATATGCTCCATGTCCCCAACCATTGGACTACTATTTGTGTGGACTGTGCTTGACATGCTAGAATTCTAGAAACCCTTTAAAGTGTAGAAAACAGTGAACATAGCTAAAACAAGCTGGATCTCTTGCTTTTACTGCCTTTAGATCATCTCTAACAGAACTCATATATGATAACATCATGTAAGATCCCAAATAACTGATATCTTAGCTGCTGAAGATTTATTGAGTAGTATATACCAAAATCTAGAACACAAAAATTTGGCCGCAATGAAGGACCAGCGGTACATTAAGGTTACACATATGTTTGTCTATACACGTAACTACCTAAGGAATTAGTAAATACCGTTGATGGCAACGTAACGTTACAGATATGTTTATCTATACATAGTATCATGCAGCGCCAACTTCCTCATGTTATCTACATCAAGTGTGTCAAACTGCTTCAATATAGGTGCCATGTCTTCTTGGCTGATCTTTCCTGTTTCCAGTAGTATATGGATGATGTATTCAGAAGCCCTGTAGGATCATAAACTTAGATACTATCAATGAGAGAAAGGACAAATGGGGGCGTTTAGTGATTGATCTTGAAAGTTAACTTATGATCACTAGTTAAAATAAGGAGTTTGGAATAAGCAACTTCAAACTGCTTACCAGAATAGTTAGTTTACCTCATTGAAATGAGATAAGTAGTTTGGATATATAAGCAATCCAAAATACGTGTACTTACTTTATAACACCATCATCATCCATATCAGCAGCCTCCATCATTTGTGCATCCATCGGCTTTGTTTTAACTGCATGTTTTGCTGACGGCCTCTTTCTCCATTGAGTACATAGCTCAGTAAACCTATAGAGCAACTCGCCCAAATAGACAGTACCAGACAACATCCAGAAAAGCGCAAAAACACGCCCACCTTTTGTCGAGAAACATCTATCCGAACCAACACCTATAATTGTTGCAAGGATACAATACAAGGCGTGAATAAAGTCTAGATCTTCCACGCGAACCAAAAAAACCGCCCCAACGCCGATAATGGCCACAAGTATGACCACTAACAATATACATTTGTTTCTCGCTGTGTTGAATTCCACTCGTGTTTGTAATTTTGTAGCATCAACGGTTTGATACAAATTTAGCACATTTGTCATTAGTACTTCCTGTTTTTGGACTAAAAGTTGTGCAGTTATACTTAACACTAGCAGGATAAGAAGTATACCGAAGAAGGAAAAAAAAGTGGCAATTAGGATCACAAGAGTGGTATCAGGAGAAAGGTCCCCGTAACCGACACACGTTAACAAGACAATGGTGAGATAAAGAGCATCGATGATGCCGTTTGTTTTCGTTCCAGAAATCTGCTGTCGGACTAGATAAAAGCTAATTGTACCTGCACCCAGATAGATTAACAAGATGACACCCACTCTCTTAAAATCAAAAGCTGTGATGCCCTCTGGTAGAGGGGGGCACTTTTCCTTGTCAAAGTTATGGGCTGGTGAAAGAGGACCTTCCCCCCGTTTTCGATCTGGTTGATGGGCAACAATTTGGAGTTCCAAAGTAGATATCTCTTCCGTGGAAATATCAACATCCTGTTGAGGAGGGGCAACGATTCTAGACTCGAGCCTTTCAAAGTCTTCCATTATAGGTAGGACATCTTCTTGGTTGATTACTCCCAGCTCTTTCAGCTTATAAAGGACGTATTCAGAACGACTGTAGGAACATATTCTAGATTCAATTAATATGCGAAAGAAAGGAAGTACTGATTAAGAATAGTTAGTAATTCAGAACGACTTTAGGAACCTAATGCCCCCCAAAGCCGAAAGCAATGAACTACTCGGATATCCTTCCGGGAAAAACCATGGTGAAAGGATATTAGTAATAGCACACTACTTTAAGCTTATAACAGGTTCAAATGTCTTATATCTTACCTATGTGGGACGGGTTGTTACAAGGAACATAAAATATCTCGGTTACTTATACTTACCATACAAAACCATCATCATTAAGATCGGCTGCATCCATGTCTGCAGTTGTGATCTTTCTTTGAAGAACCCATTTCACTAATTCCTTCTGTCTCCTTTCAGTGTGCAGCTCAGAATAGGTAAAGAGCAATTCGCCTAAATAAGTAGTTCCAAACAATATCCAGAATATTGCAAAGACGCGTCCACCTTCTGTTGAGAAGCATTTATCGGAACCTACACTTGTAGTCGTTGCAATAATACAGTAAAATGCGTGAATAATGTCCAAATCCTCAACGAAAACTAATACGGTGGTCCCAACAACCATAATTACCACAAACAAGACCACTAGCATTATGAACTTGTTTCTCACATTGTTGGACTCCATCTGTTTTTGTAATTTTGTCGTATCGCCGGTTTTATGCATATTTAACACATATGCCATCAGTAATTCCTGTTTTTCGACTATAAAGTCTGCCCCTTGAGTTAGCACTAGACCGATAAGAAGCATACCCAAGAAGGCGAAAAGTGAGGTAAGTAGTATTGTAAGAGTGGTATCAGGAGAAAGGTCTCCATACGAAACAGAAGTCAATGAGATAACGGTTATATAAAGCGCATCAAGAATATCATTTGTTTTCTTTCCTGAAATTTGGCGTCTAACTAGATAAAAGCAGACCGTACCTACACCCAAGTAGATACACAAGACGATAGCTACTTTCCTGATATCAAAAAAAGATTTTGGTGATAGTGGAGACTCATCATTTTCCGGTTCTGAATCAGTTATTACAAGTGAGGTATCTTGTAGTGCCATTGGTGAAGCTCGGCTATCACTATTAATGATCATGTAGGCAGGTGGACGGAATTAGGAAATTAGCAATCACAACAATATGTAACAGCTATGGAGCTAGATGCAAGAAAGTGAACCAGTGGTACTCTGTAGCGCACCCGGTAATTTTCATAACGGGTCTATATAAAAGGACAAGTACTGCGAACTATCTATTGAAAACCAAAACCGCATACTCAAACTCAAGAAATCGTAACAGAGGAACATAACTCACTTATATTATACAATAAGAGCCAATATAGTACTACTCAAACCACAACACATGGATCTGCGATATAACTTAACTAAACTCACCTCGTGTTGGCTTTATAAGATCTGTTAACCACTGCAGCAGATGCTATGGATAAGTGGAAGTCATTACATCGCAGCCATAAGTCATTACAAAATATTACAAGGCGATGGTATCACATTCTTAAGAAATGGGAAGAACTTTAAATAATCTTCAAAAAAATGTCAACCCTTGGACAATACCATGTTATACTAATAAAGGGGTTAGTGGGTGACTTACAATCTAAATTATTATAATTATTAATTGGCATTCTAAGAATCTGCATATAGCAAAAAATATTATCCTATAACCAAAATCCATATGACATTTCATATGTACTAATAATACAGTATATAAATATAACATGTGTATCTATCAGCTCTAATGTGCAAGAGAGTGTCATATTGATGTTTTATATAAAGCAGGTCGGGATCATTACTACTGGTTATCCAAGTTTCACCAATCACGGTTAGTCTCTACTCTATAGTTAAGTACCATGAAAGCGTGAACAATAAGAAAATCAAGCTTCATAAGGTAACTATTAGTACAATTATTTTTTTAGTCTAAATAAGTGCTTACATATCATAAATCTTGAGATCTATCTAACTTATTGATAGAGGATGGGGCATGAGCTATTTACTTTTTTGAAGTCGAGGCAACATCGACTTAATTGGGCTTGATTTTTATTAATATTAGAGGCTGCACTAAAAAGACAATATTACACTTGATCACATACAAATCATCAATCTAACAATCTTAAATAACATAATCATAAAACTCGATATGTGAAGTATGATCCATAGTATGACTAGGAATCTTATCGAGCTTAACCGGATTATCTTTCCCACCAATCAACTTAGCAGGATTCCCAACCGCAGTAGTTCTATCAGGTACATCTTTCACCACAACCGACCCAGCCCCTATTTTCGCCCCATGACCAATCCTAATATTACCCAAAACACAAGTCCCAGCCCCTATCAAAACCCCATCACCAATCTTCGGATGCCTATCACCACAACTCTTCCCAGTCCCACCCAATGTCACATTATGCAAAATCGACACATTGTCACCAATAACTGCAGTTTCGCCAACCACAACTCCAGTAGCATGATCAAGCAATATCCCACTTCCTATTTTCGCTCCGGGGTGAATATCCAATGCTAAAACCTCGGAAACTCGATTCTGTATCAAAAGGGCTAATATCTTTCTATCTTGTAACCATAGTTTATGTGCTACTCTATGTGCTTGACATGCTAGAAACCCTTTAAAGTGTAGAAAACAATGAACATAGCTAAAACAAGCAGGATCTCTTTCTTTTACAGCCTTTAGATCATTTTTAACAGATTGAATAATTTCTTGATCCTCTATAAGCACACTCATGATAACTTCATTTAGTGTCACACTTGGAAGACTTGAGTTACTTAGCTTCATGGAGATATGATGAGATAAAGCACTTTCTATAGTATCATGAGATAAGATAGAAGTTGTATAGTAGTTTGATAATATTGGTTCTTGACCAATATCATATCTTGCTTCATCTTTCATTTTCAACCACACATCATCATGCACATGTTCATGTTCATGTTCATGATCATGATCCTTAGGATTGGTTTTTGTGTGAAATTTTGACATGGGCATGCTTGAAATATGATCAAGAGTACTAAATTTGTCATTTTTGATGGATTCATCAAAAACTTGTGTTCTTGTACTATGAGCATAAATAGTAGAGTTACTATGTTCTTTTGGATAAAAATGAGGTAATGATCCAAGAAAATTAAGGGATTTAGAATGGAAATGATTATGAAGAATTGATGTGAAAAAAGAGACTTTAGTCTTCATGGAAAATGTTGCAAGAATGGTAATGAGTGTGGCCAAAAAGTAGGAACTTGTGGGAGTGTCGGCAATAGTTAAATGGTTTTATAAATTGATACCCTACTAGACAAAAAAGTGGTGAAGAATAGTCTTTAGTTATTATGTTCGTTTTAATGATTCGTATTTATTAATGATAGTGGGCGTATACTCTTCAATAGTGATAGAGTAAAGTAACTGCCAAAACATCAACGACTGGTTATGGGTTCTAATACCCGTCTTTTATGATGTATCAGGAAAATTGAAATGTAGACAGTCTTACCCTTACACAAGATAGAGAGGTTGCTTTTGTATCTACCGAAGAAAGAAAAAGACCTCCAGCCTTGCAAAGAGTGAAGATCGAACCCTTGACCTCAGTCTCTAAAAACAAGGATGTTAACACTTCATCCAGGCGCACCTACTTGATCGAACCCTTAACCTCTTCAACAGCCTAATACAAATTAAACCTTAAAAACACCAAATCCTTAATAAAAATCCAAACTTTAACCTTAAAAAAAATTTAAAAAAAAAAACAAAAACTGGGTAATCCTTAACTAGTAAAAAAAAAAAGGCACAAATTAAAACCTTAAAAAACAACAAATACTCAACAAAAACATATAAAAATCTCAACTTTAAGCTTAAAGAACACAAAACACAAACTGGGTATTCCTTAAAACTTAAAAAGATTCAAGATTTAGCTACTTTCTTGAAGATCTGATTATAAAACATAAACAACTTTGACCCAATTTACAAAAAGGTCAATACTTTATAACACCATTTATATCATCTTGATCATGCTCGTGCTCAATGTCTTAGATTAGTGTTTTGTAATTTGGCCCAATGTCTTAGATCTGCAAAGTTGTATGGCCTTAACAGCTATGCGCAAAGCTAGATCTTTATCGCCTGAACTCGCTTCCCTCAAACCAGTGATCTTCAGAGGTCCCTCCTTGTTTGAACTTGATGTTTCACTGACAATGTAGGCCAAAACCAATCCAAAGACTACACAGTTCTTAATTTGCAGAACTTTCATGAAATTTCTATCAAATAGTCGACCAAACTTCCACATTTGCCTACGATATTCAGGCTCATGACTGTGCTCAAGTTCTAACAGTTTTAATACAGCCTCTAGCTGTTGCTTAAACATTGGAATATATATCAATTTACCCAATTGACCACTATTCACATCTAGGTTCTGCATTGCTCTTAAATAAAGAACATAAGTTTGAAGCCCTGTGTAATTCAGATCGCTTGTATACAAGAATTCTTTGAGACTCTGACCTTGAGGCTCTGCACGTCCATAACTCAGTATAACATAAAGGGTATTCCTGAATTGAGAGTCAATCTCAAATTGTTTCTTGATAGCCTGAATTACATTGATGTCTGGATGAAACTCATCAAAGGGAAATTCAAATTTATAATAATTTGTAAATTTTCCTTTCAGCTGCTTATCGGCCTTTTGATAATTATCTGCAAGCTTAGTAAAAAGACGGAGATAACTAGCTGCCAGATAGCAATATCCAATTGCCCTTCGTCTACAAGTCTCAACATCAACATTACTGATGTTGACAATCATATTCTTCATTTGACCGTCACAGAGCTTAACTTCCTCTATCCAATCGACTGGTGTCGACGAACCGATATCAACTAAAATCGCATCATATTTTTTCATCAACCTGTGACCGTTATCATCCATCAAGTTATAAGCCAATACCATCAACATTCCGATAGCCTTGGTGGTTAATTTACCATGTATGCTGTTGAAAGCCTTCTCTCCCATTGTACAAATTTGTTCATGATCCAAACAACGAAGTGCTACAATTTTAAGACTCTTTAACTGATCATCATGCCAGTCATTCAAGTTTCCAATGATAGGTCCATATGTTGGTTTTCTGGGAGCCATTGCATATTCCCTCAAGAACTTCTCATATTCATCTTCCTCTAGGTCTTCATTTTTTGTAGTCTTCTTTGCATCTCCTCCTCCTGCTGCACCTGCCTGGGTCATCCTCCGCAACTCAGTTAATAGATGATCGATGTTCCCTGCCATAAAAAATGGTAATTAAGGGATTATAGTGAGATGCTGGCTACCTGCCTAAGTATGAACGCTTTAACATTCATTAGGCAAGATAATGTAGATTACAAAGGAAAGTTCTAGATGGACCGAACCCATAATATAACTAACATAAGACAATGGGCCAAATTACAAAACACTAACGCATAACCATAAGAATATCCACTAATAGAAATATGATCAAGAGTACTAAATTTGACATTTTTTATGGATTCATCAAAAACTAGTGTTCTTGTACTATGAGCATAAGTAGTAGACTTATTATGTTCTTTTGGATAAAAATGAGGTAATTATCTAAGAAAATTAAGGGATTTAGAATGGAGATTATTATGAAGAATTGATGTGAAAAATGAGACTTTAGTCTTCATGGAAAATGTTGCAAGAAACTTCTTAATGGCGATTTGGGGGCGCTTATTTCAGAAAACAAATTTCTTCAATTCGTTAATTAGATAGTGTACTTGGGTCATTTCTATCCGCTTATTTTTCCCATTTTTTCAACATATCAAAACACGAACAAAAAGCTACACTACCTAGCTCTTAATATAATCACACATTCAACATCCCGTCCACTATCCAATCCTAACTAAGGGTGTGTTTGTTCAAACTTATATATCGGGGCTATTTAGGGGGGTGTTTCTTTTAAGCTTATATGTGGGCTTATGAGCTTATTTGTATTCCGGCTTAATTATATTACACAAGCTCCAAATTTTTGGCTTATTTTTAGACTTGTGGGCTTATATAAGTTTATTAGTATGATATAATAAACTCATATTATAAGCCCATAGGTTCCAAAATATAAGCCAAAATCAAATAAGTATACACGTGGACTTATGAACATCGATACGAGCCTAGTATATCCTTTTAGTTCATTGTTTGAGAGGGCATACCAGTCTGTTGGTAAGACTGATCATCATCATTATCCGTTTGTTTGTTTTTCTTCCTGTCATCAGTCTCGGAGACCCAAACTTTTCTCTTCTTCTGATCACTTGCTTTTTTCATTTTCTTCTTCTGATAGGGTTTAGATATTAGAACAAAAACAAACCATGGAAGGGGACTATGAGAAAATGAAACAACTTCGTCGATTCATGGCCCAATGGCCCACCCGTTATAATTTTATGTTTGGGTTACAAAATGCATTTAATGCATACTCATTTTAATGACTTGTAGTTTTTATATTGAAGTTGGTCAAGTCTTGTTTAAAAAATTTTGAAAAGCTATTGTAAAAACTTTATATCACAAAGGACAAAAACTCTTATAAGAACTTGGTAGAATAGTATTAGTACAAAAAGTGTGACGGGTTATAATGAGTGTGTATGATGTTTGTTGGATTGGGCCGACAAGCTGTTGATGGGCTAATCTTGTACTAATCCAAGTGATTGATCGAATACTTGCACAAGTGAGAGTAAACCGTTAGCCTTACCGTGGGGACGGACCTCACGATTAAGCTCAAGCGTGAGAGTAAGCATACATTCTTGTCAGAGATAATAAGAGTGTGTGTGTTATTATGAGAGATAAAGTTCTACATTGTGAGAGGGTTAAAACCCTTTTTATAGGTGAAGCTCACTGTTAGGGTTTCCTAACAACTCGCATATAAAAGTTAGTGGCCGGAGTGGGACCCTTGTCGGGCAAGGTTCCGTAATGATCGCGGATACGGACACAGAATACCTTCCGCGGCCAGAGGTTTGGTCCGCTAGGCATTCAGCGTGTGTTTTAGAGTCTGGACCGTAGCCAATTTTGCTATTGGGCTTATTGTCGATCCAGTACTTATGGTTGTTTCGTTGTTGGGCCTGGACCCAGAATGTGTATAGCACGAGCTAAGCCCAGTAGGCATGTTGTACGTGCTATACGTCATCAAGTCCCCCCCAGTCTAGTGTATTCATTGCGTGCGGTTCGTTTATCGCGTGTGGTGAATGTTACTAGACTTAAGATATTTAAACAGCTTTTTCTTCCACTCATTTGAAGCGTCCTTCTGACGACTTCTTTCTCGGTAATTGGGATATGCGACGTGGGCTCTCTTTAACTTTTCATCTTCTGGCTGATTTGACCTAGTGGGTCACCCGTCTTACTGTCACCCTTATCCTTAACTTTCAATTTTGATCGTAGATCAAATTATTTTTTACGCGTGTCTTTCCTTAGGGTTTTCTTGGAATCAAATGTTTTGTGTGTATAAATACCCTTCATAGTCTCCACTATTTTATTTTTTTGTTTTACTGTTTTTTGCTGCGAACGATATTTCTTTGACTTTCGATCTGTCTTTTTTGGGCTGCTCCTTTCTTCCCAAGTTCTTTCGTTTTTTCAGGTTAGAGTCTAACACGTTTTCCTTCCGTTATGGGTATCATTATGCATGCTAAATCTAAACTTTCACAAGGGGCGCTCGACCGTTTTGTGATAAATTTTCTATTCCACTGATCGTTCATCCGGAATTGTCTGGTCCTAACCAGACCATTCATCAGGCGCCGGATGGGAAAATTGGTGTGTATACCCAATTTGTTGAGTATGCCAATTTCCGTCTTCCCTTGTCTGTTTTCCTTGTGGACATTCTTGACTATTATCGTATTAATATATCCCAACTTTCGGTCATTGGAGCTGCTAAGGTTTCTCACTTTGAGATTCTTTGTCGCTTGTTTAGGTGTTTTTATGTTCAATCTAAAAGTAACGGTTGGTTTTCTTTTAGCAAACGGTCGGACAATACTGGTGTTTGTTATACCAACCCCATTAACTCTCTTAAGAGTTGGAATAACCACTTCTTCTGGGTTGATGCTTTTGCCTGCCCTGTTATTTATCTGTGGCATAATGCTAAGAGCATTCCTAGAGATGCTACTCCTGAGGATAATGAATTTGTTGCTGAACACTTTGTTTCCCTTGCTGCCAATCCTTCTCCATTTCATAAATTTGGAACCCTTTCTTTGCTTGATTGGTTTGAGTCGTAACTACACTTTAGATGCAGATTCTTATCCCCTATTTTTTGATGAGAATGGACAGGGTGGGTATGCCATATATGCATCCCTCCATTTGTTGTTTTGACTTTATGTTTTCTAAACCGTAGCTCTTTTTTTTTATAGGGGCGGATTTGCTTTCATTAATCCAAGTTAAGGATCCTATGAAGTTGAAGGTTGGCGCCCGGAATCGGGATGCAGGTGAGCCTAAGTTGTTGGATCTGACTGCGAATCGGATTGTTTCCCTCAACCCTCCGCCTTCAGGTGATGGATTGGGAGCCAGTGAAGATATGGGGGCTGGTTTTGAAACTGATAATCCTCATCCGGGTGATACTTCTGCTGCCGCTAATTTTGCGGAGCCTGTTCATTTTGTTGCCAGAACTGATGTTTTGGTGTCTGAAGTTTCACTTGAGACTGTGTCAACATCTACTCGTTACGTGTTCGTGAGCTCTCGTCGGAAGAAGAGAAAGGGTTTTGTTGAAACTACTTATCCTCCTAAGAAGTTAAGGAGCGATTATGTGGATTCCGGAAGGCCTGTTGTTGGTGGTAAGTCCTCATAATCCATTAAGAGTCTATTGGCTCAAAGTGTTCAACATCCCAAAGTTTGCTTTAGAGCTTTACCCGCTCATTCCTCTTCTTCTCCTTCGTTATCAATCACTCATGTCCGTGGAGCCGGGACTCCTACGGACTCTACTTCTGGTTCGCTTCGTCTTGATGGTTCTCCTGTCAAGTTTGCTTCTTTTTTGGCTTTTATCCTTTGCAATATTTTAGCGTTTTCTGCCCTGGTTAACTTGTTATTTGTTTTGGTGGTTTTTGTCAGGTCTCATGTTCTGGTTATGATGGCTGCCGTCACTACCACTGTTTTTTCTGCTATTAGTTCTGTTGTTATTGAGAAAGGAAAGGAAAAGATAGGCGACCCTTCTTCCCTTCTTGATGCTTCTCAGTCCACTGGCGGTGCGCGTCCTAGTATTAGCAATTTTTCCGATTGTGATTTTTCAATTAGGGATATCCGTGCTGCTGTTGATGCAGATTCTAGTTCTTCATCTGATGTTCAAGTTCCAAAGTGGAATGTGACCAAGAGCTCTCTTCTTGACGACTCTAACGAGTGTCGCGAGATGGTTGATGAGTTTGCTCCTCCTGCTTTCTTTTCCACAGTCCGTAACATGGACTATGATCGTCTTTTTGCGGAGTTTAATGTTGGGACTACTCGTCAAGTATGCCTTAGTGCCGAGGTGCGTATGCGCTTGGAGTATAATATGATGGAGAAGAGGCGTATGTCCGCTCTATGTGATCGTTAGTTCGTTTTACTGAAGGAAAAAGAAGAGGAAATTGTGACTCTGAGAGCTGGAGTTGCAAGGGTAGTGTCTTCTGAGAACCGAGCTTCTGTTATGGAGGCTTCCAAAGCCCCTTTACGGCTGAAGTTCATTCTTTGAGAGGTCTGAATTCTGCTCTTGAGCGGGAGCGGGATTCTCTCCAGGCAGAGCTAGCGGAACTTCGGTCGTCCATTGGTAGGAAGGACCATGAACTTACCGTTTTGAAGGCCGAGGTTTTTGTAATCAAATCACAGAATGCCAATCTTGTAACTCAGGTATGTGTTATGATTCTTTGACCATTTTCTCCTGTATTATTAGTTGTTATTATTTTTTGACTTGCTGCTTTTTCCTTTTGCGGCGCAGATACACACCTTGGAAGCTTCATGCTTCGAACTTCGTAGTCGGATCCCTTCCTTTGATGCCTTGAGGGAAGAATTTTGTAAGATTCAAGATGCTAAGTCAGAATTGATTGCGAAAAAAATTGATTTGTTGAATGTCGATCTCTCAGATTTGGCTCTTCATCTTGATGAAGAGTTTTACCCTCTCTTCCTAACTGTTTTATCCAGCCGCCGATGGCTATTGACTTATGGCATGAGGCTTGATGTTTTTATATGCCTGAATTCTCCGGAGTATTCCGCGGCTCTAGCGACAGCTTTTAGTCATGCTATTGAAAAAGGCATGCAAGATGGCTTGGAGGCTAGTATTTGTCATGGTAGGGAGAAGAGGGAGCTCGCGGACCTTGATGTGCATAACCCTTCCGCAGAAGCGGACTACCGTTCTGCTATGCAGGCCCTTAGCGATGTAGAGTTTTCCTTACTTGCTGCTCTAAAGTCTCATAAGGATGCCATCATTGCAGATGTTATGGATATTCTTCACATTGAGGGACCTCATGCTGAAGTTCCTGGGATAGCTGAGTTACAACCTAATCTGGAACAACTTGTAGTTCCTATTCATGATAGGAAGACTAGCGTTGTTGTTGGCACTGGCTCGTTATCCCGTTCTTTAGAAGTTTTCCAAAAAAGGATTGAGCGCTTTAAGAAACATCTTGCTACTCATCGGTCTGTGATTGCTCATGTTTACAACTCTTTGATGGATCCTTTGTCCGCTCAGAATGTTATGGGTGTGGAAGCGTTTTCAAGCGATGAGGCGGCTATTGCTCCTACCACTTCCTTGTCTTTGGCGGTTGGTGTAACACCCCTAAAATATCGCAGCGGAAGATTGTGTCATTGGGGTGCTACTTCATAATACAAAGTACAAGTTATAGAAAACGACCTCTAAATGAGACGTTTTGAAAAGTTACCATTCGATTAATGAAATCAGAGTTACAAACAATGAGGTCCCAAAGTATAATATATAAATTTTTACAAAATATTTCGAATGGTAAATTATAAAAGCGTAAGTCTTTAAAATAGGTTGTGCGACTCTAAGTTCCATGCAATAGCTATCGCCTTATTGACCTGAGATAAACATGCTAAAGTGTCAACACAATGGTTGGTGAGTTCATAGAGTTTATTTTGAATAAGTTGAAAAGCCTTTAAAGAATGTTCACACAAAGAAAGGCATTGTAAATCCACTCGGCCCAAGTTCCGCCATACAAAACTTGCAACCCGTGTGTTTACAACCCACCGCTAAAATAGTACGTCAATCATGTATGCATGTATCATAGTAGTTAAAAGTATAAATGTTTCAAGTATGTAACTAGTATATTGATCACGTACACGTGCATCAAAACCTATGCAATTAGCCATGAGTCTCCACTTCATCTCCAGAAACCTCATGTGGGTATGTTGCTCACAAGGAGTGTAATAGCATTGGTTCTACTTCATCTCCGAAACCCAATGCATGTGTTGTCCAAGGAGACTTATCATGCGAACGAGGGGACTGCTCCGTGTATGTTGGGAGACTTATCATCCGAACAAGGGGACTTTCAAACTTAAGTATAACACAATCAAGTATAACGCAATCAAGTATAATGCAATCAAGTATAATGCAATCAAGTATAATGCAATCATGTATAATGAAATCAAGTATAATGTTTTGAGTATTTGTAAAACTAAAAGCAAGTAGTTGAGCATGTATCTCCCTAAAAGTTTCAAACGAGTATAAAACGGGCTAAGAACTCACCTTAATAAATGATATCACAACGATAACGGAATCGATGGATAAGCCCGAAGTCTCTATGTATAACCTAGAATATGATGTCAACTCTTAGGTTCGAATAACGACGAAATTATAAACATGCCTATATACGTCCTTATATTGATCATGATGTAGTATTTGTATGTTTGTTTATAGAAATGGTTTTAGTTTGTATATCTCGTACTACCGTTCGGGCCATCACAATTCAGAGGTCATGCAGTAAACGTTCGAGGGGCTAGGACACTTTAATTCCTAAATCCAGCAACTCGTCGATCCGTTTACCCAAATGAACCCCTCATATGAAGTTCCCTAGTGTTGTAGTGCTTAATACGTAAAACATGTATTTTGATTACTTGACTATATGATATATTAAGAGTTTATAAATACCATAAATAAACTAACAAAGTTTATAAGTATTTAAATAAGTTTGAGTTATATATATATACTTACCTTAAAATAGAATGCTTGAGTATTATGGAAAAATAAAATATTAACAGAGCTTCGACGTAGAATTTGCAATCTTCGAAAACCCACGGCTATTAGAAGATTATAACAACGCCTTCTTGAGAACCCGAAGAAGAAAAGAAGATTATAACGACGTCTTTTTGGAGACTTGAAGTTATTTGAAGATTATAACGACTCTTTCTTGAAAACTTCCAAGAACGAAGATCAAACGCTAGTTTTCTTCAAGAACACATGAATGTTCTTACAAGATCTATAAGAAATGCCTTAGGGTTTTAGGACTTTGGTAGATAAAGAGAGGAGGGTGCAAGAAATTATGTAGTTTTAGCTTGGTATTTATAGGATGAGAAAAATAGTTAACTACATATTAGGTTAAAAACTAACCATGGTTAAGTTATATACTTGGCAAGATCTTAGGAATGAATGGCCATGATCAAACCATGTGTCTAGGAGGCTTCCTTGAGAAGCCTCATGAGGAGGTTAAGAGTTTTGGTTTTTCATCTTGTGTTTACGGAGTGAGTTTTAGTCCCGAAAATCGCTAACGGTAAGTATTTAATTCATGAAACGTAAAATCGGGCATCGTAAAAATATGAAACTTATAGGAATGATTAAACTCATAATTATACTCCAACTAAAAATATAAAATGAGTGATAAGTCTTATTGGGTGCAAAAACGCTGCCTAAAGCTGGAAACACGGGTCAAAAACGCGTAAAATGCAATTTATCAGAAAAGAACGAAATTTCAGGGAAACGACCGTGAATTTATTTAGAGTAGACAAAAATTAGTCTAAAAGTGATATGAGATGTAAAAATGTGGTTTTCGTCATACGCGGGATAACTTAACAGTTATTCGTGAAGTTTAAAAATTACGCGATTTTAAGAAAAAGGTAGAACGTACAAGATTAATTTCTTTATGGTCAAAGGATGAGGGAAATATGTTTGACTTTTCCAAAAATGTAAAATTTTCTAAAAATCTTAGGAAATACAAAGGCGAGAATCGTTAAGTCCGGATGTAAGTAGAATTGTTTAAAACGTAAGTTAAGTTTCAGTCAAACAGTAGGTTTATTTGGTAACATAAAATAAATCTTAAAAATACTCAAATTAATCATGAGTGATCTAAAATTTATCCGATGCGGGAAAAATTGTCGAGACGGTTTTAGTTATATGCTGGATGTTAAAATGGTGTTCACCAAAATAAAACTTTAAGACGATGTTTTCTTAATAACTTTTGCGAAAATGATCTAACGATTGTCGAACTCTCGTGTCATTACTAAAATAATTTATCTTACGAGAATGTAAAATAAAATTCCGGAGTAAATAGTAAAAATGAATAGTAACAATGAATAGTAAAATGAATAGTGACCAAAATGCTAATTGTTACGCCTCTACCCTTAAAAGAACTTCGTCCGGTTGTGTTGATGTTCACTAGTTACAAGTGTGCATAGTCTAAGGGATTACGCCAAAGCTCATGTATATGGGTTTCTTATCTACTTAGGTACGTTCTTGTGACTATCGCGACTATTGCCCGTTTCTAAAGACATACTCTCTTATGGCTAGGTTTGATGAGGCAAACTTTCCCATTCTCGAGCAAAACCCTCAAAAGACTTTTAGGTAACCGATTTTACTTAATCCCGCAACTCATCAAACAAGAACGTCATACGATTAGGCTAAATCGGTTTAGTAACAACTTGTTTCTAGCTTGATCTTGGCAACTCATCAAACAAGAACTGCCACTCGGATCAAACTGAAACAAGTGGTTTGAAGAAAATCTTTGAAAATTTGGCTCGACACGAATTGCTTACACATATGAGACTACTACTCCCTTCATTGCATGATTCTTCCTAAATTAGACATAGGTGATCGTGCTATGTATAATTTAGGAGTAACTATGCAATGCTTGGACTAATCGACTCATATTATGTTCGCTTTTTTCGGTTCATAGAAATATCTCTTAGGTGCTAAAATTACGAAAAAGTCTAAAGTGTGCAATGCGATAGGGAGGAAGGTAACGATATAGTAGTTATAGTCTAGGCTCTAAATGCAACCTAGTTCTCTATAACCAATTCTCGATACCAATCAGTAACACCCCAAAATATCGCAGTGAAGATTGTGTCATTGGGGTGCTACTTCATAATACAAAGTACAAGTTATAGAAAACGACCTCTAAATGAGACGTTTTGAAAAGTTACCATTTGATTAATGAAATCAGAGTTACAAACAATGAGGTCCCAAAGTATAATATATAAATGTTTACAAAATGTTTCGAATGGTAAATTATAAAAGCGTAAGTCTTCAAAATATGTCGTGCGACTCTAAGTTCCATGCAATAGCTATCGCCTTATTGACCTGAGATAAACATGCTAAAGTGTCAACACAATGGTTGGTGAGTTCATATAGTTTGTTTTGAATAAGTTGAAAAGCCTTTAAAGAATGTTCACACAACAAAGGCATTGTAAATCCACTCAGTTCCAAGTTCCGCCCATACAAAACTTGCAACCTGTGTGTTTACAACCCACTGCTAAAAACAGTACGTCAATCATGTATGCATGTATCATAGTAGTTAAAAGTATAAATGTTTCAAGTATGTAACTAGTATATTGATCACGTACACGTGCATCAAACCCTATGCAATTAGCCATGAGGCTCCACTTCATCTCCAGAAACCTCATGTGGGTATGTTGCTCACAAGGAGTGTAATAGCATTGGTTCTACTTCATCTCCGAAACCCAATGCATGTGTTGTCCAAGGATACTTATCATGCGAACGAGGGGACTGCTCCGTGTATGTTGGGAGACTTATCATCCGAACAAGGGGACTTTCAAACTTAAGTATAACATAATCAAGTATAACGCAATCAAGTATAATGCAATCAAGTATAATGCAATCAAGTATAATGCAATCATGTATAATGAAATCAAGTATAATGTTTTGAGTATTTGTAAAAGTAAAAGCAAGTAGTTGAGCATGTATCTCCCCCAAAAATTTCAAACGAGTATAAAAATGGGGCTAAGAACTCACCTTAATAAATGATATCACAACGTATAACGGAATCGATGGATAAGCCTGGAAGTCTCTACGTATAACCTAGAATATGATGTCAACTCTTAGGTTCGGAATAACGACGCGAAATTATAAACATGCCTATATAAGTCCTTATATTGATCATGATGTAGTATTTGTATGTTTGTTTATAGAAATGGTTTTAGTTTGTATATCTCGTACTACCGTTCGGGCCATCACAATTCAGAGGTCATGCAAGAACGCTCGAGGAGCTAGGAAACTTTAATTCCTAAATCCAAGAACTCGTCGATCCGTTTACCCAAATGAACCCTCACATGAAGTTCCCTAGTGTTGTAGTGCTTAATACGTAAAACATGTATTTTGATTACTTGACTATATGATATATTAAGAGTTTATAAATACAATAAAT
The DNA here is from genome assembly GCA_022545495.1 of Chrysanthemum lavandulifolium. Lineage (NCBI taxonomy): Eukaryota > Viridiplantae > Streptophyta > Magnoliopsida > Asterales > Asteraceae > Chrysanthemum > Chrysanthemum lavandulifolium. Next base: position 35,368,422 of record CM040242.1, on the reverse strand, counting down.
AAACTAACAAAGTTTATAAGTATTTAAATAAGTTTGAGTTTTATATATACTTACCTTAAAATAGAATGCTTGAGTATTATGGAAAATAAAATATTAACGGACTCCGACGTAGGATTTGCAATCTTGAAACCCACGGTTATTAGAAGATTATAACAACGCCTTCTTGAGAACCCAAGAAGAAAAGAAGATTATAATGACGCCTTTTGGAGACTTGAAGTTATTTGAAGATTATAACGACTCTTTCTTGAAAACTTCCAAGAACGAAGATCAAACGCTAGTTTTCTTCAAGAACACATGAATGTTCTTACAAGATCTATAAGAAATGCCTTAGGGTTTTAGGACTTTGATAGATAAAGAGAGGAGGGTGCAAGAAATTATGTAGTTTTAGCTTGATATTTATAGGATGAGAAAAATAGTTAACTACATATTAGGTTAAAAACTAACCATGGTTAAGTTATATACTTGGCAAGATCTTAGGAATGAATGGCCATGATCAAACCATGTGTCTAGGAGGCTTCCTTGAGAAGCCTCATGAGGAGGTTAAGAGTTTTGGTTTTTCATCTTGTGTTTACGGAGTGAGTTTTAGTCCCGAAAATCGCTAACGATAAGTATTTAATTCATGAAACGTAAAATCGGGTATCGTAAAAATATGAAACTTATAGGAATGATTAAACTCATCATTATACTCCATCTAAAAATATAAAATGAGTGATAAGTCTTATTGGATGCAAAAACGCTGCCTAAAGCTGGAAACACGGGTCAAAAACGCGTAAAATGCAATTTATCAGAAAAGAACGAAATTTCAGGGAAACGACCGTGAATTTATTTAGAGTAGACAAAAATTAGTCTAAAAGTGATATGAGATGTAAAAATGTGATTTTCGTCATACGCAGGATAACTTAACAGTTATTCGTGAAGTTTAAAAATTACGCGATTTTAAGAAAAAGGTAGAACATACAAGATTAATTTCTTTATGGTCAAAGGAGGAGGGAAATATGTTTGAATTTTCCAAAATTTAAAGTTTCTAAAAATCTTAGGAAATACAGTGGAGGAATCGTTAAGTCTGGATGTAAATAGAATTGTTTAAAACGTAAGTTTAGTTTCGTACAACGCAGGGTTTATTTGGTAACATAAAAATAAATCTTAAAAATACTCAAATTAATCATGAGTGATCTAAAAATATATCTGATGCGGGAAAAATTGTCAGAGACGGTTTTCGTTATGCGCGGGATGTTAAAATGGTGTTCCGACCAAAATAAAACTTTAAGACGATGTTTTCTTAATAACTTTTGCGAAAATGATCTAACGATTGTCGAACTCTCAGGTCGTTACTAAAATAATTTATCTTACGAGAATGTGAAATAAAAATTTCGTGAGTGAATAGTAAAAAGTGAATAGTAACAGTGAATAGTGACCCGAAAATGCGAATTGTTACAGTTGGTTCCGCTATTCCTACTAAGTCCATCTCTACTGATGATTATAAGATTGGAGAAGCCAGTGTTTTGGTTGGCAGCGTAAATGATCCGCAACCTGGGGCTAGTTAGACCTCTTCCGCTTTGCTTGGGTCAGAGGTGATTGAGACTGGCTTGGGGCGGAACTAATTTGTTTATGTTTAGATCCTTGTAATGTTGAATAATATTCCATTCTCTTTGAACATGCCTTGAATATTTATCATGGTTGCGTGCAACCTTTCTTTGTGTATGTTTTTTCTGCACTTTGTTTTAATTTGTGCAATGCTATTATCATAGTTTCATAATGATATGCATGTTATAATAGTCTTTGTTGAATATTTTTGGGTTATTCTCCCGGTATTGGGCTTGCAATACCTCTTACGTATTTTGGTGACTTTTTTGATTATTCACCTTTCCGTTATGCGGGATAACGTATATCTTTCGTTATTCGGGATAACGTTGGGTCGTACCCAAGTGTGTGCTTGCGCGTCTTATGCACTAATAAAATAAAATTATTGAAAAAATAAAAGAATGAAGGTAGCTAATCTTCACTTTTTTATATATTTAACATTTTCCAAAATACATTACAAAATAGATAAAATCAAATACATTGTACATAATTTCTATAGCCGACTGCTCTTACCGCTTGTGCGTAGTTCTCTTTGTTATTACCTGAGTTCTATGCTTGTTAAAGTTATATTTTTCCCCGAGAGTTTTGATGACGGACATCATTTTTTGCTAAAGTTATACTTCTTAAAATGTTCCCGTAGTGGGCTCACTATGCTTGCGGAAGTCTGCTCTTTTTTTTCTTGGGGATCTTCCGTGGCAGAGTGTTATGCTTGTTAAAATTGTAATCTTGTCATTGAAGGGCTTTCCTGGCAGAATGCTACTTTGCGGAATTTGTAATTTTTTCTTGAAGGATTTTCCGGCAGGATGCTTCTTTGCGGAAGTCGTCATGTTTCCCTGAGGGGATTCCCTGCAAAATGCTACTTTGTTGGGGTTGTAATTTTTTCTTGGACTTCCATGGTGGAAGTTATGCTCACGGATATTACACCTTTCCGCTGAAGGGCTAGAATCCTCTTATTGTATGTTATCCTCTTCTATGTATTTTTCTCCTTGAACTGGAGCAGCTGGCTTCGCTTGCCGGAGCGGGTGCAGCAAATGAACAAAGCCATTCAGAGTACTTTTCAGACAAATCTGCCTTTTTCCGTGGTAGTAAGGCTTAGTGGGGTAGCTTTTCCACCCGCGCGGCATTTTAATTTATCCATGCCTTCGCCAGCTTGTCATCTTGGCTTAACCCAGTCTTTCCAACCCCTTATTCTTGAGTTGCTGGGACCTACTCTTACTTGCAGGCTGGGCTACAACAAAGGAAGAATGAAGGCATTGTTTTCATCCTTTGTTGCTTTACGTTGTAAGGGAAGCTTCTTGTTAGTTAGGTGCCGCTTTATGCAATTCCTTGCCCCTAACATTATTTTTTGCTCTTCCCTAAGGACCCATCCTTTTCCACGTTCTGTCACTCCCTTCGGTACCCCTCGACTGCCATCGTTCCTCCTTACCCTGGTATACTCAGGTTAACCAGGGAGCACCTGCACTATCTATTTTCCCAACGGCCAATGAGAGTCTAACTGTAAATACGACTCTTGTCGTGGAATTCGTTGTATTGCTCAAAAAGGTACTAGGAGATGTCATAGAAAGGGGTTTGAGTGAAGGGGTATTGTGAAGGATTGTGGTGGTGGGTTATTAGTTGTCATTTAAGAACGACTAATTGTTATTAGCAGTCATTTAAGAGTGGCTTTGGGTTACCGGATTATCCGCTTGGTTTTCGCGCCTTCTTTTGGTTTTTTCTTCATGGGGGTAAAGGCTTGAGTGGTTCGTAAGTTTTCTAGAAACGATCGTCATAGAATGGCTTGTTGCTATTGAATAATGGGTATGTTCTTTTTGTGTTATGTGCGATCGTGTTCTTCTTTTGAATAACATCTTCGGCTCCTTTCGAAGTGCTTTTTAATTTTTTTGTGGGTGGTTACTGTGTCGAGGTTTTTAGTGTTAATGAATGATTCATTCCTTCTTGCTTCTTCTGCCTTTCCCTTTTTTACTTCGTGTATTTATAGCGAATGTTTTACTGTTCTTGCACGCGTGAGCAGTAATTTTGATCTACTGTTTGGTAGGTAGGCATGTGCCTAGACTCATAGCCTGAGTGTCTGCTTGCTTTGTTCGATTTGACATAAAGTTTCTTGGGAACAAACGTAAATCTGTACTTCCCAGATTTTCTTTCCTGTTTGAGTATTTGGATAAGGCTTATCCTTTTATTTCTGCAATGGTTGGGTTAATATGTTGTTATCAGGGGCTTTTCCCTCTCGGAGTCGTGTGCTTATCTTGATTTTGTTGCTAATTTCCCATTGTAGCATTTATGAATTGCATCGGATGCGCTCCTATGTGTTCCGGTGAGCCTCTGATTACTCTTGCGAACCATTTTCTCCAATAATTAAGATCTCTTTTTTCCATACTGATACGCGTACAACGCGCGTTCGGGGTCAAAGGAAACTTCCTTTTCTTCGAGCAAGTTTTTCAACCACCTAGGCAGTGAACCTAATCGTTGTAGGGTAGTATTAGGGTAAGCCTCGGGATTGATATCGTTCTCTAGGGGAATAGGAATGCTAGTGAGAAATTACTACGCTAAGGTTGGGGTTGAGGAAGATTATTTTTTTATCTTTTTATATTTTTTTAGAAAATTTAAAGGTACGAATCTCGGGTATTGGATTTGGGGTGGTATTTCACCGATTACTCTACTATTATCTATTCTAATTGACTAAGCTAAGGGTAGTCTATGTCTAATTGATGTGTGCTCGTATGATGATTAAAATGTGTTTACCTACATACTATTACTCCCTAGTTATCTTTTATTGATGGTTGAATTGTCACGTCCTTATTCTTAACGCGTTGTGTCTTCTAAGGTCGTAGGGTATGCTTTTTTCCCTAACTCTTTGAGGATACCTTAAGGTTATTGCTTACAAAATCTAGGATTCATAAACTAACTCTAAGGTTATCTTTGGATTTTTAGCCTACAACAACTCTAGGCGATTATAAACTAATGTTCATAAAGATTACTCAAGCATTAGAAACACAACGATGGCTTATTGCAATCCTAGGCCAATTACAATTAAGATAAGAGACAGCCAATCAATATTCAATAACTAGGTTTCATAGATCTAAGCAAACACACAAGTAAATTAGCCGGACATGGTAAACATGCAAGCATACACACATACAATCGAAGACATAATTAAATCAATGAAGTAAATTACTTATCTTGTTGTAAAATAGGGTATAAGAACCCAAAGATACTGCCCAAGACAGCCAAAATCGTTTTTAGGTTTTACTCCACAATTCTACCTCCTTAAAAGTCTGAAAATTCGAATTCTATATATAGAGTTACAACTGCAACGGCGTCACTCTTTAATTGTGATGCCGTCGGATCGCCGCCATTAGGGTTTCGTCTTGACAAAGTCAACTTTTTGACGGCGTCACGTTACGGTTGTGACGCCGTCGGCTTCATCTTCCGCCGCCTCGAATCGGATCTAGGCCGCCCGAGTTGTGACGCCCTACTCTTTAAATCCTAACGCCGTCAGGTACAAAATAGCAATTTCACTTCTGAGCCGTCGCAATTATAGGGACGGCGTCGCCCTTTATCCGTGACGTCGTCGGGTGCGTTTCCAGCAGCTTGAGTGTCTTGATCTTGACTTTGGCCATTTTCTTCACATATTCACGCCTTTTATTCCAAATAAGTGTCATTCCAGCATTTTGCCTTCAAGACCTAAAAAGTGAAAAGGAATGAAATTAAACAGTAACGGATATAAAAGTGGTCGATTAAGGGCTTAATTGACCCCTCAAAAGTGTACCTTTTAAATCTTTATCAAATATCCCTACACTTGGTATTTGCTTGTCCTCAAGCAAATGTGATTTTGACCAATTAATTTATAAGTTAGGGGGCATGAAGCATTGGTTTAGAACAATTTACAACAAGTATAAGCCCCGTAAAAGTCATAACAAGCACGGAAATTACATACTAGCACCTCACAAGTGGTGTTTGGATACTCTCATCTCTCGGGTGTATATGAAATATATCAAATTGTAAATGGAAGATAAACACTCATTAACCGGTCCTAGTACATAGATTACCATAGGCTTGAGACTAGATCAAACCTCCATCGCTTTGGCATAAACACATAGGAAAAACTATCCAAGAGGTCTTTTAAAGGGTTGTAATGTTAGGCTTACGGTAGGGAAAACAAAGGGTTTGGTTGGATAGGCGATTTAGTGGTGGCAAGTCAAAAATCTTTATGTTACAAGCATAAGAAGAATGGCGTTGCTAAGCCAAGACTCGACACTCTAAACTCTAGATAACTTTGAAACAAACATACATAAATTTAAATCCTTATCACATACTTTTCACAGGATTCCTTACCCGATATCTTGAGTATGGGTTTTGTTGACACATGATCTTCGACTCATCTTTTTTTTTTTGGTTGTTGTTGTTAATAGAGATTCTTCTTCGGCTGTTATTTTTGCTTTGGAGTCCTACTTCCTTTCCGTTGTGACCCTCTACTTTCTTTCTTATGAATTGTCTTTTTTCCATTACACATTTCCCACATATTCCTTGGGCAGCGTCCTTTTTGTTTGCTGCAGTGTTTTCATATGACTTCCCCTGAGCTAGTTGTGTCGGGGTGGTAGAGTGGCTCTTGAAATTTGTACTTTCCGCTAGAGTCTCTTTTGGAGATTCATTCCTTTTGTTATCTTTGATTCCTTGCTTCTTGACTTGGTGTCTTGATTGAGACTTTTTAGGCCTAAAGTATCGTCTATAAAGATGAGGAGACTAGGGCTTTTCCTTTACGTGAGGATATCCATGTCCCTCTTTTTTTATATTATGTCTATCACACGGGAGTTATGATTTTATCGTCTGTGTCATCGTCTATCATTTGCTTGTTTCCGCAGAAGATGTCATGGTTGTGGCTACGCGGTCTTTCCGCGTACATCCATATTATGTTTCTCTATTACGTCCGTTGCGTGAGATGTTTCCTCCTTGCATTTTGGTCCGAGGTTTGGTTTTGGGAATTCTTCTTTTCTTTCTCCCGACTTTCGTCAAGAACTAGTGTTCTTGTACTATGAGCATAAATAGTAGACTTATTATGTTCTTTTGGATAAAAATGAGGTAATGATCCAAGAACAATTTTGGATTTAGAATGGAAATGATTATGAAGAATTGATGTCAAAAATGAGACTTTAGTCTTCATGGAAAATGTTGCAAGAATGGTAATGAGTGTGGCCAAAAAGTAGGAAGTTGTGGGAGTGTCGGCAATAGTTTAATGGTTTTATAAAATTTTGATACCCTACTAGACAAAAAGTGGTGAAGAGTCTTTAGTTATTATGTTCGTTTTAATGATTCGTATTTATTAGGGTAATGGTCTGAAAAATACATCAGCTTGTCATGTTTTATTATTGTGACAATAAACTCTTAATTTTCCTATTAAAACAAAAAAGTTTCTTAACGACCCTTATTATAACCAAAAAAGTTTCTTAATGACCCTTATTATAACAAAATTTCTTAATGACCCTTATTAAAACAAAAAATCCGCAAAATCACGTTTTACTGAATCTGCTTTACTAACGCGGCATCAGCTTGCCTTTTTGATTGGAACATCGAGGGTTGATTATTCTCTGTCACGCTAAACCAAAACCAACCTTTGAGTGAAATCGGAATCAATGGCCTCAGAAGTTTGTTGTCCAGGAAAAATCCTTGTATCTTTAATGGTCAATTACTGCTTACTAATTGCCTTGCTCGTTCTTTAACCAAGATTGCACAAGAAGCAATCGCAAGTGTGTGAAGAAACAGTTAAGAAAGTCGAAATCGTGTGAAGTATGTGAAAACATCAGAACTCATTGAAGACTATTTTCTTGGTCTTAAACAACAACTTAACATACTAAATACTAGAAATTTATCACTTGATGATAAGACAATATGGAATACAACTTATCGAAGTCAATATGGAATACAACTTTTATCAAGCAGAGTGCAAGTCAACAATCGAAGTCAAAGTTGGATCAGTATCTGGAAGACTCTCTTTTGCCCAGGTATCATGAGTTTGATGTTATGCAATGGTGGAAATTGAATGATTCTAAGTACCCGATTCTTTCAAAGATGGCCCGTGATACTTTGACTCTTCCTGTGTCGACTGTGGATCCTGAGTCCATTTTTGATACATGTGTCAAGGAAATGGATCGATATCAGCTTTGAAGGAAATGGATCGATATCAGCTTACAATGGATCGATATCAGCTTACAATACCTGAGTCCATCCTGAGTCCATTTTTGATACATGTGTCAAGGAAATGGATCGATATCAGCTTACAATTTCTGATTTTCTCGATGTGGATTTACATGTGTTTTACAAAACTTTATGGAAGCTTTGAGGATGCCTTAGCTTGTAGAAATAGCTTAATTTGAAAGAATTGGGTACTGATATCAATCCATTTCCTTGACACATGTATCAAAAATGGACTCAGGATCCACAGTCGACACAGGAAGAACAAGCTGATACCGCGTTAGTAAAAGCAGAATCAGTAAAACGTGATTTTGCGGATTTTTTATTTTAATAAGGGTCATTAAGAAATTTGGTTATAATAAGGATCATTAAGAAACTTTTTTGGTTATAATAAGGGTCATTAAAAACTTTTTTGTTTTAATAGGAAAATTAAGAGTTTATTATCACAATAGTAACACGTGGCAAGTTGATTTATTTTTCAGACCATTAACCCTATTTATTAATGATAGTGGGTGTATACAATTCAACAGTGAGGGCGGCTTAACCTTGAGGTCTCAAGCAAGTTTTAAAATGGCCCTTTTGTTAGGAGTTATTAGCCGAAAAATCATTTATATAAAATTTATTTTTTAGCTTTTTTGATGTGATAATTTTGATTAAGAAAGGTGATTTGCATACTCCCAAAAATGATTGGAACACTCATATTTTAAGTGTTTGGACATTTATACCCTCACATATTTTTAGTTATGTTTATCCTGTAAGGTATAAATGTTCAAACATTCAAAATTTAAGTGTCCTAATCATTTTTGGGAGTGTGCAAATCACCTCTCTTTGATTAAGATCTTAAAATCTACATGGTATAAAATTTCATTGTCAATCGATAAATGAGTCATTCTATTTAGGGGTTGTTTGGTTTGTTGCTAGGAATCACAATGTGTATCGGATTTAGTATGGGTAAAGTGAAAATGGATATAAAAAGGTGTATCATTACGATTTTTTATGTTTGGATGAAAAAATATGGTATGAAAAAAGTGTATAGATATTTGAATTTTGTAGTGGAAAAGAGAGGGACCTACGCAATAGATTTCATAGAAACCAAATTGGTGGGTAATGAGTTTTTGGCTATGTTATACCCATTTCATTCCTAGGCCACTATACAAACACCTTTAATCGGTATAAAACCCATAACCCCATTCCCAGATACTTGTACCAAACGCACCCTTAGTCTTTCTTATGACATTTTCGATCTTAGATCATTTCTAGCCAACTTTAGTTTTGAAAAACTTTTTTTCGCCGAAACAACTATCACTAGAACGTTTGACATTATTATGCACACAATATAAACTCTAGGGAAAGAATTTAAATTTATAATATATCAATCGGTGTATCATCTTAAAATAAATCTATGCCATTACTGTTTGAACAATTGTTATGGCTTAGAGAACTTTAAAGGTTAATACAACTATCATTTAGTTTGTTATCATCAAGTGACTTTGAACTTTCAATGCTAAATAGGAACTAAATATATCTTTATAGACTCTAAATTTGTCAAATCTACTTTCAAGTGATGATATAGCCTGATCTACAATGTGAAAGAAATAATCAGTTCTAAAAATCTCTTTAAAAGGGTTTTTATAGTTTCATTTCAACATTATCATTATATTTTCTATTTCTACTAATAGTTACTTTTTCTTCAAATTCTGGTTCTACAATTATTTCTTTAGCAATTTCTTTTGGGTGAACAAGACCTTCCAATGGAGACTTGAAGTCTTGAAAAGCAACTTTCGATTGAAGAATAATACAAGAAGAGATGAGAGAAACTCAAAGAGTACATTAACACAAATGCTTAAATTTAAGTAGTTATTGATAACAGTCTTCTAAGCACATTTTAAATAAGTTTATTAATTTGCTTTTTCATGCAAAATATATACTTAATATGTTGGGCTTAACTTTTTAAAACTTTCAGGAATAAAAAGTAGAAACAATACACGCTGAGAATTTTCAATTATTTTACATTTATCGGCTAACTGAGGATTTACATAATCAGATCTCTTAAGATGACTACCAAGAAAACATGTGTCCGACTTTATAAAAAGTTTTAGAAAATTGAGTGCTTTATAAAAACTTTACTTGCTTTACTCTTAAGTTACCCCCGAATTAGATAGTCATTATGTATAGTGCGCAGTTTATTGAAGTTTAATATTTTAAGATAAGTTACAATATAAGTTTTGCGTGATACAAAAGTTTATAAGATCTTTTTGTAGAAGGAGCTTTTATAAGAAGCTCGAACTTTTGTTTTGATTAATTATTGAAGTACCTTTAGTTTCAATTTGCATACTTATATATTTTGATTTAAATGTCATTTTACAAGCCTTAGCTTCATCGCTCCAACTACTTTATGAAACATATACTTCAACTCTTTTTTTCAAACATAAACAAAATTGTAGATCTAACAAGAAATATTTTACTCGAATTATAATATAATAATCATCAATCTTTACCCTTTTAAAGGTAAGTTTTAATAATACAAAAACTTTTGGTTCATAAGTATTCAAGTTTTTGGTTAAACATTAGCAAGTTTTTATTTGTTCAAACATACGTATCAAAACATGTTAAATCCAAAAGTAGATGCTATATTATCTTGCTCTATGTTACATTACATCATACTAACTGTTACGCCCCGATTCCCGGTTTGACCGGAAATTACTCGATTTTTAAAACTTTGACCCGGAACATTTAAATCATGGTTGTATAAACCATGGCTATAGTTAATTAATGATGTTTTAAGTATACTTTGATTATTGTGTTTAAGGATGTTAGCTATGGATGAAGTTGGACTTTATTAATGAAGATGGTGGTGATATAGTGATAGCTTAGCTTGGATTGCTAAGGTAAGTAATCCGGTTACTACATGCTTAATGTGGATATTATTGTATGATGCGTTTATGGTTGTTATAGTAAAGATTGGTTACATTTAAGCTAATGAATCATCATGAGAATTAATGATGGTTATAGAGTTAATTGCCTAAAGATGTGTTAAGGTATGTGTTATTGCCATATGTGCTATTTGTGTTATAGTTTTTGTTATTCATTGAAGAGTTTTAGTAATAGTCAAATGTTCCGGGTCAAAGTTTTAAAAATCGAGTAATTTCCGGTCAAACCGAAATTACTCGATTTTAAAACTTTGACCCTAACATTGGCTTGCTTGTTTTTTTTTCGATTAAGTGGGTGGGCTTTTCTACATTAATAAGTCTTAATGGGAGGGGCGTTCTTTCGTTTCTCTCTATATGACTATTTAATGTAAAAAGAAACATATTATATGTGTGGCCCCACCACTATCTCCCCATTAAGACTTATTAACATAAAAAAGAAACACCCCCTAAAACTCTTCAATGAATAACAAAAACTATAACACAAATAGCACATATGGCAATAACACATACCTTAACACATCTTTAGGCAATTAACTCTATAACTATCATTAATTCTCATGATGATTCATTAGCTTAAATGTAACCAATCTTTACTATAACAACCATAAACGCATCATACAATAATATCCACATTAAGCATGTAGTAACCGGATTACTTACCTTAGCAATCCAAGCTAAGCTATCACTATATCACCACCATCTTCATTAATAAAGTCCAACTTCATCCATAGCTAACATCCTTAAACACAATAATCAAAGTATACTTAAAACATCATTAATTAACTATAGCCATGGTTTATACAACCATGGCTTACATAAACATCCTCTAATCATTACATAATCATATATTGATTATGTGATACTCCAACCCATCAATTATCCTACTTTTACCCATAATAAGCCACCTCTAAGATTACTATAAATCTTTTTAATCAAACCTTATGATCATAACATGATCATACCCAACTTACCCATTTACTTCAATTCCATCAAAGGGTTTCACCCAATTATACTATAACATCATAATTAGTGTTTAAAACCACAATTACCCAAAACCCCCAACTTGGGTACATGAACCCTAACTCTTAAACAATTAATTCAACATAATTGAAGTTACTTACTTTCATGAGGATTATGACTAGGGGCACATTACTAGTATTAGACCACTAATCCTTCTTCAATTTGACCATCAAGACATGATGGTCTCCTCCTCTTTTCTTCCTGGTTCGACACACCCAACTCACACACATATTTCTGGAAAGTAAGTGAAGGATGGGAAGTGTCTAGAGATAAGTAGGTGGTATCTTTGGCCATTTGACACAATTGGTCCTTCAAGTCCCATTCTTTATAATTTGGTCACACTACACTTCTATAACAAGTTATAATATGGCAACTTAGGTCCCCTTACTTTCTATAACTATAACACAATATGTATTAATGATTAGTTTGACTATCGGGTTGACTAGTCAATCTTGTCAAGTCCTTAGACCATATTCATCTAAGGTAGGGCCTATTTGTATTTCGGGATACGGGTGTAACACTAACAAGGTACTCGCGCAATGTACGATGGCGACAAAAAAAATACATGAAACAAGAATAATTGACGCCGATATATATAGTTGTTGATTGACAGTGGTAATTGTTGATTGCAACTATAGTAGGGAGATTCGTGTGTCGTTTATTATCACGTAAAAGTGAATGAATACACTTGATTATATTACGCAACTCGCCATGAAGATAAATTTACGCAATTCTTTAATAAAATTATATGAAATGTAACTTGATACGAAATACATATTAAAATCATCAACAAAGTAATTATGTTTCATAAATTACGTGAAATTAATTAATACACCATGTTTAATGTTTATACTATAGACATGGCTACGTAAGATAGTCCGTAAAACCGTTCATGAGATAATAAGTTTCAAATTTTTCTATCCTTATAATTTAAGATTATTGTACTGATAAGTATATAAATTACAAAATTGAATTTTTAAGATTAAATAATCATTATACATATATATTGTTAAGAACTCAATGACCATTACTATGGAATTGTGTAGTTACAAATTTGCATTTATATTGTTTTAAGTTAAGTTTAATGTTCAAATGAATGCGTACAATTAAATAAATAAATAAATAAATAATAGTTATAATAAATAATTATTAATTGTATTAAATTGAATATTTATTTATTTTTAGAAAAAGGTTCTAATAATAGTAAGTGTGTAATTTTAAAAAATTTAAGACTTCTAAAAATGAAACTTTTAAAAATAAAAGTCTTAAATGTTTTATATATAGTAGAGATAGAAATGATTATTTGCAATATATATTAATGCTCCTTATTAGACTGCATGCAATTGAGTCACTCACCACATATGAGGTGATGATGTAGAGGCTAGCTTCATGTGTGAGCCATGTTGCAAGAACCCCCTTTATGCGTGTGAGGTGCCTGTTGGTGACATGTCTCGTCGGTGAGTTGTGTGAGTTTGTGTTTGCAAGAGTTTGAGCAATTTTCAGTAAAAGAATAGATAAATAAATGGCATGTTTGAAACTGGGTGATGAGTCAATTTTATGTCATACTTAAATGCTACAAAAACATTATACTCTCTCTATTTTAAAATTATTGTCCACAGAAAAAAGCACGTAATTTATAAAAATGTATTAATTATTATTTTGATTTCTATGAAAGCAAAAAAAAAACGGTTTTACGCTTTAATAATTAATTAATGTTTTCTTTTAATTTCGTAATTATTAATTTTGATTAACTTTTATAAAATAAACATTTTGAAACTACTATTTTTAGCAGTGAATAATTATTTTTGAAGATAATAAAAAGAAAAAAAAATAGACAATAAAATTAGAACGAATGTAGTAATAAAAATTATTCATTTCGAAATCTTTTAACGGAGAGAAGTGATTAATAATCACTTCACCTCCCAAACACAAATTACTTTGTACACAATTAATAATCACTTGACCAATTTTACATGCTATAGAAAAAGAAGAAAAAAGTGTATAATACTATAATGTAGTGTGTGTCATATTGGTCAACTTCAATAACTAATAAAGTAGGAGTAATAAATACTGTTTATTATCTATAGGCATGATTGAGGTTTTGAGGGGTCAACTTCAATTTGTTTATATCCATCCAATGGCACAAAGAAATCTATATGGATCTTGCACGTGGAATTACACTACTAGTATTTAGGATAAATCCATTTCCAAAAGTACAAACAATACAATCAGCAAATTGTAAAATGTTAAAGATTCTTCCTATTGAGCGACTTTGGACCAATAATACTTTTACTTTTAAATCTAATCAAATTGAATCAGTGACAAATAGTTATATTTCTATTTTCTGACATAAATACACAACCTATTGACAATAACTAAAGGCAACCACAATACTATCAACCTATTACCTACTATTTTTAAACTTCATCTACCTATTATTATTATGACTTTTTTTTTTTTTTTTTTTCGCCACATAATTTCTAACTATTAAAAACCTATATCTATATTATATATAAAAACAATATATTTAAATTGACTTAAAATATTCAAATACTCTAACAAAATTGACTTTCAAAACTTTACTTCATTTTACAAAACTTAATTTAAAAATTTTAAAAAAAAAATAAAAATAAAATAAAAAATAAAAAAAATAAAAATCTTTTAAGGATAACGGCTAAGACAGCAGAAACACGGATAAACGATAATCATAACCTATTTGATAAACAGTTTTCACTGTTACAATAAGTACCACCAAGAATGGTACTCAAAAGGACATACCCCTTCTCCGGCGCTAAGCTAGACAATGAATGGTACATCTTTTTAATGATGATGTACGATTCATCAAACCACATAAGCCCCCGGAAAAAGAACTCGCCTTTTACTAAAAAAGTTACAAACTAAGAGTCACCCACCATACGGGTGTTTCTCTTCTAGTTAAGGGTTCACTAAAACAATCAGTAACAAAAAAGAAAAAAGAAAAGAAGGTACAACTCTATTCTCACTTTGTCACTTGCTATACACAGACGGCCATTTGTTTTTGCGGTAATAAACTTACTTTTCACCCATTTCTACATCTTTGTCGTCACAAGCTGAAACCGGGCCATTTTCTTTCTCGTCATTGGCTGAAACCAGGCCATTTTCTTTCTCATCATTGGTTGAAACCGGGCCATTTTCTTTCTCATCATTGGCTGAAACTGGGTCTACTTCCATCTCATGGGTCTCAGGGTCGACCTCTTGAGGGGTCTCAATGGGTTCCGGCAGGTCGATAGGGATGGGGGTTTGCTCAGATGAAATGGGCACACTTTCGCTGTTTGTTTCGTTTGAAATTGGGCTTCTATTGGCAGGGACCAAAGAGAGGATGTCGGGTATTGTTTTGAGGTCAACCCAACGGTCACCAACCCAATCTTTTGATAGTCTAACGTTCTTTTTCTGTACTTCAATAAACATGCTTTCACCTGTTGATAATAAAACAGGAGAAATCTTATGTTAGAGACAGCATCGAGAACTCAAGATGCATAATCTCAAGATTCGTTTCAGAAATGTACAACATCTACAGGGTGACAAGTTTGACCCACATTTATAAAAAATGAGCCGATCTGGTTAATCATCTTTAATGGGTCGTACACTCGTATCATCAAATTATTATTTAAAAACAGGTAAGACAAAAGGATAGAAGTCACCCACAAGTTATAGTATCCTAAATCGCGTTATCTAATAAAAATATAGATGCTTTTTTTAACATAAGTATTTTAAACTAAATTATCATAGTAAGCATCTGTCAAATGGTGGTCAAACCTGCGTATTTTACTAAAATTAAGCTCAAGACATATAAATCAAGAACAAAATAAGAGCTTCCGATTCTGAACAACAAACTTACCAGGAACATAAACTTGAACACCTCCATCTTCGGATTGACTGATTCCAGAAACGACTCCTTCCCACCATCCATCGGTCCAATATGCATCCACCGGAGAACCGAGCTCGAAAACAACATCAACATTTGTTTCATTCTCAGAGGGGCAGGCCTAATAGTTGGCCTGTCCGAACGTCTGCTCCCAAGTTTATCAGGATTGGCTGATCTAAAAGCTGGAATCCATTCCTTGAAACGAAAAAAAAAAATGGAAGTCAAAAATCAGCTGTGTTGGTCTTTTCCTTTAAATACTCGTTTACTTAATGAATCTATTTAGGTTTGGATTTATCTGAAATAGGTCACAACTAGAAGAGATACAGTCCAACGGGTTGAAAGTCACCAAGAGTTTATTTTTAATGGATAGAACCTCATAGATCGTTTTATTCAAATAGCTAAGATTATTAATGTAATAACATTGTTTTGTACTAACATGTGTAACACATTCACAGCTAAAAAGGTTCAACCAAGTCATTTAACAGATGATGGGTCGTTAGGTCAAACGGGTAAACTTTCTTTTCTATAAAATATAGCTAATGAAAAAAGTCGCATAAATAGAAACACGTCAACCCGTCCCCAATTTTGCACCAAGAACCACACCAAAAAAAGTGAACCCGCAAAACGACGATGGGTAAAAAGAGACTAAAAGAAAACGAATTCATACCTCAAGATTGCCGATATCATCCGCATCCTTCAAATCATCATAAATAACTTTTATTCTCTTGCGAGAAACTTTCAATACACTGCATCTAAACCAACATCCTCGAATCCCACTATCTTGACACAACACCTCTATCTTCTCATTAACTTTGAAAGCCGGCATTTCTAAACTCCCATTCTTTACATCCTTTGGAATAAGCTTCGATCTCAACATCTCAAACTTCATATGCAAACCCGACGGATCATATGTTATCACCTGTCTCCCTCTTAAAATTCTAGCTCTTTTACCTCCAGGACTCATTTCGTCATCTACAACGAAATCACTATCCATAATTGAAAAAATAGGCTGCCCAAAATACCCACATAATTTATTCAATTTAAACGGTTTTAAACGGCTGTTTTTGAATTGTTTTAAACAAAGATAGACACGGGTCAATAAATCATCAGGAAGTATAGGAACGAACTTCTCGTAATGTTCACGGGCCAAGACGATTGCAGGTGCATCGACACACTCGACGCTGATGACTTGGACAATAGGGGTGATAAAAATCTCTTTCGGATGAGCATTTTTAAGAGTTACGTGTGCTTCTACTTCTTGCCTGTGGTGAAACCATCTCACTTTAACTTTCTTTTGACCTTTTTTGTCTTCGTACATGTCTTCGAGATATGCGATATGACGTACTTCCTCTACAGCCATAACATACACAAATGATTGTACCTGAAAATTATATTCGTGGTCAAGCAGGTGGCAACATTGACAAACATTATATAAAAATGGGTGAATTAGAGTTTATGTTTTCATCAATAATGGGTCAAGTAGATCAAGCTAAAAAATATGACTTTAAAATAGTTTAAATGGATTAAGCAAATCGAACAGGATGAAAGTAATCCAAAATGTAATCATAAATTCATAAGCTAAAAGAACCATCTGACCAAGCTACTAAAAAAACTTAGATTTTTATTGTAACAATATAGTGTTTTACAGAATTTTAGAAATAGTCTAAATCTTAGCCGAACATCATAAAGTGTTAAAAAAAAGTAAAAGATAATGTACTTATGACTATTTCTGATTTAGACCACGTACCATTAAAACCACAAAGATACTATACACTAGCTTTGTTTTAGTTAGAGGGTCCATCGCCAATAATCACATGTTATAACTTTTTCACCTCCTAAACTTTATTTCCATTACTTTTTAGAGCACTACGCTAAATTGATATTATTATTTAATTACTACAGTTTATTTACATTTCTAAGGGACATTGGTACTTGTTATAAAATGAAAATGGTAACATGCTCCCTCAAATATGGCAAATAGTAAAGTAGTATCCCTTCTTTATCAATTTTAAAAGTACGGTATTGAAACATTAAATGAGCACAAGTCATAAATTTCCAAGATCAAACTTAAGGTCACTTGGTCCAAATCATAAATTCCATTCAAATTAAAGGCCAAATACTAGTTTCCATCTACGGTTTTAGGGTTTCACACTTACAATGTCAATCATCTTCATTTAAGAGAACAAATTAAAGGCTTTTTATTTCATTTTAACATAATTACTAAAACGGCTCCTGTGGTTTGGTCAAATTTTCTGAAACCATCCCTCTCGGGTACTATATGTAAAATAACTGGTCGTTACAAAGAAATATTGGTAGCTACAATAGTTCCTCCACATCTTAACCTTTTCAAAATGACAATTTTACCCTTACGTAAAAATCAAATAACAAAACACCCAAAACACCCCTCTTCCTACTTTCAATAATCTCAATTCCCAAACATCTTCTCCTTGTTTCACCTCCCCCAACTCACACTAAAACAAGCAACCCCGCACACAAACCAATTATTTTAGTTATCTGCATAATAATGATACAAATTTGTTTTTACTTAAATCTCGAAAATAATCTACTCTTCCCACCAATCTGCGATTAAGGTTAAAAATCTACTATGAATCTTTATATACCACTATTTCTTGATAAGATCATATCTTTGTAGATCTTATGATCAATTTTTGATTTTTTACAATGTTAAAATATTTTTTACCAAATTCATCATGACCAATCTGTCAAAACTTTGTGAATGCTCAGTTCTCAAATGGGCTGTTGTAAATTTGGCTGAAAACAATCATACTCCATTAAAAACATCATTGTAGGTAGTCGGTAAAATCAAAGTGCTGAAAACCCTAGGTTCCATTAAAAAAGCACAAGATGCTTATGCTTTGATTGAATACTTCCGCTCTACAAAAAGTTTGCAAGATTTCAAAGAAAATTTCGGTCAAAACTTGTTTGAACTTCTTAAAAATTATTGAAAGCAAGGTTGTCAAGATCGCGATCCTGATCGTAGGATCGCACGATCCTACGATCCCACACTTAAAAAACGATCAAGATCGTAACGGGATCGTAAATCAGGTAGGATCGTTCAGGATCGTAGGATCGGATCGTAAGATCGTAGGATCGTTTAAGATCCGATCCTGTTGCTAACCCATTTTTTTGGACTTTTTTTTTCCTATGTGAAGCATTTAAGCCCATGTTTGATTCAAAAAGCCCAATCACAATCATTAACTCATTGTTTTTCACAACTGAGTGAACTGACCATTCGGTTTAAAGTGACAGATGCACGTTGTAGGAAATTAGCGTTAGCATTGGCTAAATTAAGTACAAAATTATTACGATAATGACTAACAATATTTTCACGACAACTACATGCTACTTTTACCAACACACATACGATTTATTAATTTATATTAAGTCTTACGTATGTACATTTCAAACAGGATAAACTAAAAACTAGTTTATTTATTGTTCACCACGAAGTAAACTTTAAAGTATGGGCCTTCTTTTTGCTTTCTAACGTTATATATTTATAAATCGACTAAGTGTAGACTTATACCGAGATAATCATGACATGCAAATGTCGTAATCTATATACGCATGGCCAATCACATAATGTCATAAGACAATAAATCTTGAAATAAAAATTATCTAGAAGAAAAAACACTACAAGCATATGCCATTTACAGTGATGTGTGAACATTTTGAGAAGTATCCATTATTAAGAAAGAAAAAAATAATAATAAAAAACATTACCTAATTCATAAATTGAAATACACCAAAAATCTCAATTTCTTCTTTGAGAATTGCTAGTTTGCACCATCGCTAGTTTATAAACTTTCATTATGACCATGTCGTATTTCTTTTGTATCGAACATCATTATTTAATGATTGAAACATGAGTGGTGCACATATGTAGTATCTCTTTTGTATCCAAATCGTTCATTTAGCGATTGAAACATGAAGTAACTTTGTGCAAGTATATATTGCAATATATCTAATGTTTTACTAATACGGTATTTGAACACGGAACTTTTTGTTTTAGCATCTATTTAGATTCTTTTATTATATAAAATATTATATAAATATATACATTTTCATAGGATCTTACGATCCCGATCCGATCCTACGATCACGATCTTGCAAAGCCAAAAACGATCCTAGGTAGGATCCCGATCCTGACAACCTTGATTGAAAGGTATAGAAATTTTACAAAATTCCATTTGAGAACGATGGTGGGAGAAAGAGGGGTGAGGGTATTGTGTTTTCTGTGCCTGAGATGGTGATCATGTACGGTGGTTAAGTGGAGGTGCCTGAGATGGTGTGTGCGGTCACCACTGTGTTTTATGGTGGTAGTGGTTTAGTGGTGTTGTGTGTGATTGATTTGTGTGGGTGAGTCAAGTTTAATTTGTGTGCGCCAATTTTAAAATTTTGAGTTTCATTTAAGATATTAAAACTAGTTTAGTTATTATTTCTGATTGAGTTTTGAAAATCAATTGTTTTACCTGAATCTAAGTGTGTGGCTGCCCTTTTTAGTGTGTGGGGGGGGGGGGGGGGGGTGGGAGGGTGGCAAAAAAGAAACGGTGTTTAAAATTTTGGATAATCAAACAAAAGGTTTATGGGGGCGTTTGGTAATTTAAAGGAAGGAAAAATTGGCCGATTCAAAAAGGTTAAAAATGAAAACAGATGATTTTAGTTAGAATATCTCTTTTCTAGGGACGGTTTCAGCAAATTTGACTAAACCAAACAGATCATGTTGGTAATTTACTCTATAATAAATGAAGTACATATACCATGTGTATATATAGTGTAAAACTAGAAATAACAAACATACCGATATTGTCATTCCGTTCCTGCGAAAGGCTGGAAAGTGTTTGAGTTGTTTACTGCAGGTCCATGCTACACCTGACCACACTATATCCGGTATCCGTAAATTTACGTTTTTCGCAATACGATTCTGATATGAAACACCGACTCCCGAAACATCACTTCTTAGGGATTCTGATTATCACAATTGCAAATAGAAATGTTACTAGTGTAGAAAATTAACGAAGATAATGAAAAGCACTAAAATGTTTCAGTAAACATCTAGCAAATGAACTTCTTTTGAATATACCCTACATAGATTTGCTTGCAGCACAAACTATTAAAACTGCGCCAAACATATAAAACGAAAACGTCATTGACGTGGTTCAACGGCTTGCGTACATCCACGTGCAATGCTAGAGACTTATTATATTTCTATAACAAGATAGCCCCCTTTATTTGGAAAAACTCATAAAGCACAAACGACAACAGAACACGTCACAAACTCATAATTATTGTTGTGACAGCCATATTCAATTTCTTACAAATCTTAGGATATGAAACGACATAAACAGAAGACATGCATACCATAAAAAAATTCTATACCGTAAAACTTTAAATACATTATAAGGTTGTTGTTGAGGTACATCAAATTTTATCGCCCACAAGAAACCTCACATAAAAAATGGAGATCATTCAGTTGGATACTACCACAAGAAGACTGACCAAGTGACCATCACGAAAATGTAATATTTTCAGTATTTTACGCTGCAATGCTAGCCTGAAACTTGCTTTTAGCTATAATAATCTGAACTTACTACATGATAACATCTATAAATTAAACTACAGCCACGGTTATATCATTCTTTTCATCCACTTTTAGTATTCAAAACAAACATTTGGATGTGCGTCTAAAGTGAAAATTGCAACTTGAAGATGCAATAACCAATCATTAAATTTGGAATGGCAGGTACATTGTGACGTTAAGAGAACCAATCATTGAGAACCATTCATTCCCCCATAACTTTACTCAACCGACTATTTCGTTCTGATTGTTTAGTCACAATAACATGGGAACAGAATTATACAGTTTCAAACATGTATACACAATAACAACATAATAACATATACAAAATCATCAAAGGATTCAAGAAAACTTACTTAAATGTTCACCTTGCCTATGCTGTTTCGACAACATAGACGTAAGCCAATTCACCACCTCTCTCCTCGACCTCCATCTATACCCCGCAGTTATCGAATTCTCAGCCTCATTAACCTTCAAAAAATCCTCAGCAACAACATAAAACATATGCCTAACACTCCTTTCGGTCCCAATTACCGCTAACACTGACTCACCCGATATATCCTTCAAAAAATAATGAACTATCCTCTTCCCCCTTTCTTTCGAAACAAACTGTTCCTTCCACTCCACAAAACATTGACTACTTCCAGCCATAACTAACTACCAATAATCAATAGCTACCCACTTAACTAACTCCACATTTGCATAACCCGAACACCGAAAACCCTAAAATTCCTTCAAACCCTAATTGCCAAAACAAATTTCGGCAAAAGGGTACTAATCTTAAACCACTAAAAAAACCTTAAACTAACACAAATTAAACCTTAAAACACCAAATCCTTAACAAAAACATATAAAAATCTCAACTTTAACCTTAACCTTAAAAAAATTAAAAAAATACAAACTGGGTAATCCTTAAACTACTAAAAAAGACGCAAATTAAACCTTAAAAAACACCAAATCCTTAAAAAATGTCAAAAACATATAAAAATCCAAACTTTAACCTTAAAAAACACAAAACACAAACTGGGTATTCTTAAAACTTAAAAAGATTCAAGATTCAGCTACTTTCTTGAAGATCTGATAACAAAACACAAACAAATTTGACCCAATTGACAAAAAGGTCAATACTTTATAACAACCTTTTGGAAACTGTTTGTGGGTATGTTAATTAAGCTAATGGGGCCCACTTTTATGGTGGATGACGGTGGCTGGCGGCAAAAACCATCGGCAAAAGAGGGGGTTTATGTGTGTGTGTATTTTATTGTGTGTGTGTGTGTGTGTGATTAAAATTTTATGGTGTGAATGTGAAGATAGGCAGGTTTATTGTGAAAGGTTTGGTGGGGCCTACTAAATGACGCTCATATCATCAAGTCTACATTGGGTGACCGGTTGCAAAGGTGTACTAGTGACTACTGATTTTCTATCCATGGTCTACCTTACCCCCATGTTTATCAAATAACTTGAGTTCGCGTTACGCCAAGAGACGGAGATCAAGTTTTTCTCGGTCATAAATATTCTAGTAAAAAATTATATTGTAAATCTTTAAAAATTTTCGGTTATTTTTGTAATTTGCTCTCTAACAAATTAATTTTTAGTGCAGTTTTTAAAAATTATCATATTTTGCCCTTTCAACAAAAAATTTCTGGCTCCGCCTTTGGTTACGTCTATTTAGCGTCACATCATTTTTTTCTCGAAATTCGGTCAAATATTTTAGTAATAACTTATGATATGCGTATGTTAGAAAAAAAATTATGTTTTATAATAAATGTACACATTGCTATTTTAGGTTATCTCATATTAAATATTTGCCTTTGATTATAATAAATTAAATTGTTTCTAGTGAATAAATATAAATATTATGGGTACATAATTTTAGGGTGTCATTATTCTTAAACTATATACATTTTGTAAATTTATTTAAGAAAAAAAGTCTATTATACTCGTCTTTATTAGTGATGACTCATCATCTACGTATGCCCTGACCTATATATAATATACAAATACATACTCATAAATATGTACACAAATTATCTTTTCACCTACTTGACCAGTTTTGCCTTTGCATCTAAAATCTAGCGGCCACGCTAGGAGGGAGGAGGTCTATAATGCGGTTTAGTGACTCATTGGGGCCATCAACCCACCACGTGTGGGCATGTACACCATGTCCATTACGACCAACTTAAAGCTTTTAGATATAACGTAATTTTCACGAATGGCTAGTCAAATGTGTTACATTTTAGCAATTGTAAACTTTAGTTTATCGTGCTAAAAGGTTAATTTTTAAAGCCTCAATTGGTTAATGGCAGACTTTATAATATTTATCATCTAAAAAATAATTAGCTTTAACATGCGATTTGGTTAACTGTTGTTTTAGACATATCAAATGAAACGAGCTCGTTAATGTTGGAAAATTTAGTGCACTTGTGGGATTAGTTCATACCTTGTAATGGGTTAGGAGGTACGGAGTAGTACATCATAAGGTCCATGAACACTCGACTCTTATAGTGGTTTGTATTGGTAGTACTAGTATAAAATCGCTTGTGGAAAATCTTGCTTGTGGTTTCCATCGATAAACAGTGTTTCAATCGATAAGCAGTGTTTCCACCGATAGCGGTGTTTCCAGTGAAGTGCTATGAAAGTCTTGCTAGAGGTATGAAAGTCTCGCTAGTGTTAAAGTCTTGTGATAAGGTTTTAAAAGGTACCATTTTGAGGGTCGTTTAAGTCCTTATTTGATCACTTTGTATCCGTTATTGCTTAATATCGCCTTTTCACTTTTAGGTCTCTCAAGGCAAAATGGAATGGCACTTATTTGGACGAAAAGGCGTGAATATATGAAGAAAATGGCCAAAGTCAAAATCGAGACACTCACATTCTTTGAAATTAGAAAGCGCGACGCCAAAAGCTAGTGCGACGCCGTCCCAAAATTGTTGTGACGATCCGTAACCCAAACTCAGATTTTTCGACGACGCCCGGTTGTAAAAGAGTAGGCCGTCGCTACTCGACGGCCTAGATGCAATCCGCACGACGCCGGCCGAAGAAGAGACGGCGCCACGGACATAAGGTGACGCCGTCGCATATGTAATCTTATATATAGAATCCGAATTTTTCGTTTTGAGAGAGTCTTTTGGAGTGAAAACCTAAACCGAACCTAAGGTGTCTTGTACAAGATTTTAGGGTTTTAAACCCTATCTTACATCAAGATAAGTCTTTACTTCATTAATTCAATTATGTCTTTGATTATTTGTGTATGCTTGCATGTTCTCCATGTCCGCTAATTTATTTGTGTGTTTGCTAGAAGTATGAAACTTAATTATTGAATATTGATTGGTTGTTTCTTATCTTAGTTGATTAATGATCTAGTAATGCGATAGGTCATTCGTTGTGTACTTAATGCTTGATTCATCTTTGTGAACCTTAGAATATAATTACCGAGTAGTTGTAGGCTAAACCATCCAAAGAGCGCCTTAGAGTAGGAGTTTATCATCCCCAGTGGGTTTGTAGACGAGACCTTTGGTAAGTTCAAAGAGTTGGGAGAAACGCATACCCTACAACTTTAGACACACAACGAACTAGAAATAAGGACGTGACAACTCAACCATCAATATGAGATAATTAAGAGTAATACAACCTAAGTAAACACATCTTTAAACTATCATACGAGCACACATTAATTAGACATAGACTCCCACAACCTTAGTTTAGATAATTAGATAATAGTAGAGTAATCGGTGAAATACCAAACCCCCCCAAATCCAATACCCGAGATTCGTACCTTTCCTTTCATAAAACATAAAAGATAAAATAATCTTCCTCAACCTTAACCTTAGCGTAGTAACTCCTTACTAGCATTCCTATTCCCCAGAGAACGATATCAATACCGGTGGCTTACCCTAATTACTACACTACAACGATTAGGTTCATCGCCTAGGTGTTATAAAACTTGCTCAAGAAAAGGAAGTTTCTTGACCCGAACGACGCGTGTAGCGTTATCAAGTTTTGGCGCGGCACGGGAATAGAATAGCTAGTTAGTAGTCCACCTCGCTTAGGTTCTTTGCTTGATTCCTATCATAAATTTTTCTCATTTTAGCTTTCTTAGTCTATCCCTTCTTCGTGACCTTTGTTCGTAATCTCATCACTTTTCATCATGGAAGGTGATAACCAACCACCACTTGATAACCCAACACAAAAAATTCAATGTCACCAAAACCCAACCCAATAACCAACACAACCGTCGAAGCCGCTATGTGAGTAGAAACATCGACCTTCGTGGATTTGCAGAAAATATTCGATAGTACAATTAGGAAGCTATTGAGAAAGTAGTCGTCACCGCTATAGTTGGCTCTATGATTAGCGATGGTCGGAAAATGGCATGATAAACAACAACGTGGATGCGGAAAATAGTGCTTACTTCAATCTTTACCCCACTAGGAAGAGATTGCGTACCATCAATACATAATTGATAATCCACGATCACCTATCATTAGGATATGCCCAAAGATTAGGAGGAAATCCCGGAACTTAAAAATCCTTGTATGATCGGATATGGGAGTGTCGACCACGCTTACATAGATACGGAATCCCCATCAATGTAATGTCATCTCTGCCTACAATGATATTATGAATGAGCGACTCAATATTAGGAGAGACCCTAAGTATCCGGGAGGAGTTTGCAACTTTGTGGGAAGAGTCAAGGACGTGCATGTCTTTATAGGAAATTTCACCTACCTAGTTGATTTTATGGTCCTAGAAGATGTAGGATGCGCCATTGACTATAGCTTATCCCAAGTAGTGCTAGGGAAACCGTTTGTTGAAATATCTAGAATGGGCCATAACAAGCATGATGGAACAGTTAGGTTCAAGGAAGGAACCGATGAGATCACCTATAGGATGCCTTGAAAACAACCGAGTATGGCCACTTGTCCATTTATGATCGAGACAACATCAAAGCTTTTGAGGACAAAAGCAAGGAAGATGTTGAAAAGGTTATAAATTCATGTGGGTAAGGAGGCATTATTATAAGGATTGCTTAACTCTAGGGCCTAGGTATAGAGTCGATGAAGATTTTGTCAACATGATAGAATTCTCATTGAGGATGCGTGAGGAAACGTGGGAGCACGACTATGAGTCTAGCTACAAGACTCTTAAATAAAGAAAAGCGCTTCGTGGGAGGCAACCCATGCTTAATTGTTTGCTTGTTAGTGTCATATATCTTTTATTAATTGTTTATCCTCATGTTTGAATTTGTAAAATGCTTTATTTCGCTTTTAACCTCGCCTTAATTGCATATAAAGGTATTTTACATAAGGGATAAGTGCAGGAGGATTACACACGTTTTCAAAAGAAACGTAAACATGAGAATAACAATTAACTAAAAGATATTTATGTTTGTTTGTTCGAGTCAAATGCTTGTATCGAGTCATAATGGATGTTTTGCGTGAATTTTTCCGATTCTAAAGATGTAAATTTTCCGTAATTTTTTCAAAATCGCACCGCTTTTTGTCGGGATAACCGACGGCGTCAGATTGCAACCGACGCGTCGTGAAGGAGTAAAACATCGATTACTTTTTCTCGTTTTCGAGCTACTTATAAATTTTTGGAATTTTCCAGTCTTAATTTTCTTAGAAATTCAGTAAACATCCATTCCACAAGCATTATATCCTAGTTTAAATCGAGTCTTATATATATTATTACCGCCGATTTTACGCGAAGGTTTCGTTTGTTTTCTTCTGTGTGCAGTTTAGTTTGTCGAAGAAGTTGCATAAGATTGGAAGGAGCTTTTCACGCAATAATTCTTCTTGAAAAGGATTTAACCACCACTTTACACGGATCCTACCGAGCTAATCGTGGGAGTACTAGTTTTTTCGTTTTAATTACCTTCTTTATCATAACTTTGATATTTTCGGGAACATTGGGGACAATGTTCGGTTTAAGTGTAGGGAGGGAAAATAAAACGGAACTTTGAAACTATGCTTATCCTGGCTATTTGCTTTGTCCAATTGTGATTGTGTAATAAACCATGAGAAAATGTCGGTTAGGGTAATTTTGGCACCAAATTTAAATTTTTATGACATATAGGAGTGGGCCATTAGTCTTAACAAAAGCGCCTCATGGATAGGAAGTTGCATGACTAGCACAAAACCCTTTACCACCCAAATTCCACCAAATGTGAGGATCGCCTCTTGGATTAGTAGGAATTAAAGCATTCATCTTCAATGCTTAGAGTGTGAACCGATAGTATATTAGATTCTAGAACTTGTTTTGTGATGCATTCCGAGATCGCAGTGAGGCTACACTTGTGTAGTTAGGAATAACTAAATGATAAGAGGCATTAGGATAACCCTTGTTTGATACCGTAATATAATTACTTCTTCCATATCGGTTGAGTAATTCCCCACACCCTTTGCGTTGTACTCATCTTTAGTACACGATACCCCTAGTTAACCCTCGAGCCTATCCTTTTCGCGGTTCTCGTGATGTTTCGGTTTTCCGAATATCAATGAAGAGCATTGTTTACACCCCACCCCAAATATACACCCAAATCGCCTTAGCCTCACCCCTTATGCACTCACTTTTAGTGCAAATGTTTGTTATCACCCCAAACCCTTAGTTCAATTATCTAGTTGCTTGCATAAGTTGCTAAGTCGAGTCATATCCTTTGTATACAGCTGGGACGATTGGGATTCATGGAAAAGTTAAAGTTTATGAAATGACGGGAAGGGAACGAAATTCAAATTCCCTTTGTTTGCGTAATAATGTACCCCAAGTGTTTTGATCTTTTCAAATCGGGTCAAATTAGTGTTAGAGTAATAAAACTCAAGTGTAGGATATGCCAGAAATCCCTAGTATTTTGATGTTATCATAGAGGATGGTAAAGTAAAAGTGTATGAAAAAAAAAAAAAAAAAAAAAAAAAAAAACAAACAAACAACAACATACGGGCTACCATCATACATCTATCCTTTAAATTTATGTTTGTTTATTTCACATTAAAGTTTTAGAGTGTCGAATCTTGGCTTAGCAACGCCATTCTTCATATGCATTTAACATAGAGATTTTGACTTACCACCACTAAATAGCCTATCCCACCAAACCCTTGTTTCCTACCGTAAGCCTAACATTACAACCCTTTAAAAGACCTCTTTGATAGTCTTTCCTAGGTGCTACGCCAAAGCGACGGAGGTTTGATCTATTCTCAAGCCTATGGTAATCTATGTACTAGGACCGTTAATGAGTGTTTATCTTCCATTTCCTATTTGTTATATTTCATATATACACCCAGAGAGATGTGAGTATCCAAACACCCCATGTGAGGTGCTAGTATGTAATTTCCGTGCTTGTTATGACTTTGCGGGGCTTATATGTGTTGTGGACCGCTTTGAATTAATGCTTCATGACCCCTAACTTATAAATTAATTGGCTAAAAGCACATTTGCTCGAGGACAAGCAAATAACAAGTGTAGGGATATTTGATAAGGTTTTAAAAGGTACCATTTTGAGGGTCGTTTAAGTCCTTATTTGATCACTTTGTATCCGTTATTGCTTAATATCGTTCCTTTTCACTTTTAGGTCTCTTGAAGGCAAAATGCTGGAATGACACTTATTTGGACGAAAAGGCGCGAATATATGAAGAAAATGGCCAAAGTCAAAATCGAGACACTCACGCTGTTGAAATTAGAAGGCGACGGCGCCAAAAGCATCGACGCCGTCCCAAAATTGTTGTGACGATCCGTAACCCAAAACTCGTATTTTCAAGCGACGACGCCCGCTTGTAAAAGAGAGGCCGTCGCTACTCGGACGGCCTAGATGCAATCCGCACGACGCCGGTCAAGAGGACGGCGTCACGGACATAAGGTGACGCCGTCGCAAGGTTAACGCGCCAAGACGAAACCCTAATGACGGCGACACGACGGCGTCACGAAACATAAGGTGGCCGTCGCATATGTAATCTTATATATAGAATCCAATTTTTCGCTTTGAGAGAGTCTTTGGAGTGAAAACCTAAACCGAACCTAAGGTGTCTTGTACAAGATTTTAGGGTTTTAAACCCTATCTTACATCAAGATAAGTCTTTACTTCATTAATTCAATTATGTCTTTGATTATTTGTGTATGCTTGCATGTTCTCCATGTCCGGCTAATTTATTTGTGTGTTTGCTTAGAAGTATGAAACTTAATTATTGAATATTGATTGGTTGTTTCTTATCTTAGTTGATTAATGATCTAGTAATGCGATAGGTCATTCGTTGTGTACTTAATGCTTGATTCATCTTGTGAACCTTAGAATATAATTACCGAGTAGTTGTAGGCTAAACCATCCAAAGAGCGCCTTAGAGTAGGAGTTTATCATCCCAGTGGGTTTGTAGACGAGACCCTTTGGTAAGTTCAAAGAGTTGTGAGAAACGATACCCTACAACTTTAGACACACAACGCAACTAGAATAAGGACGTGACAACTCAACCATCAATATGAGATAACCAAGGAGTAATACAACCTAAGTAAACACATCTTTAAACTATCATACGAGCACACATTAATTAGACATAGACTCCCACAACCTTAGTTTAGATAATTAGATAATAGTAGAGTAATCGGAGAAATACCAAACCCCCCAAATCCAATACCCGAGATTCGTACCTTTCCCTTTCATAAAACATAAAAGATAAAAATAATCTTCCTCAACCTTAACCTTAGCGTAGTAACTCCTTACTAGCATTCCTATTCCCCAGAGAACGATATCAATACCGGTGGCTTACCCTAATTACTACACTACAACGATTAGGTTCATCGCCTAGGTGTTATAAAACTTGCTCGAAGAAAAGGAAGTTTCCTTGACCCCGAACGCCGCGTGTAAGCGTTATCAAGTTTTGGCGCGCCGTCGGAATAGAATAGCTAGTTAGTAGTCCACCTCGTTTAGGTTCTTTGCTTGATTCCTATCAAGTAAATTTTTTCTCATTTTAGCTTTCTTAGTCTATCCCCTTCTTCGTGACCTTTGTTCGTAATCTCATCACTTTCATCATGGAAGGTGATAACCAACCACCACTTGATAACCCAACACAAAAAAATTCAATGTCACTCAAAACCCAACCTAATAACCAACACAACCGTCAAGCCGCTATGTGAGTAAACACCGACCTTCGAGATTTGCAAAAATATTCGATAGTACAATTAGGAAGCTATTGAGAAAGTAGTCACGCTATAGTTGGCTCTATGATTAGCGATGGTCGGAAAATGGCATGATAAACAACAACGTGGATGTGGAAAATAGTGCTTACTTTAATCTTTACCCCACTAAGGAAGAGATGCGTACCATCAATACATAATTGATAATCCACGATCACCTATCATTAGGATATGCCCAAAGATTAGAGGGAAACTCGGAACTTAAAAATCCCTTGTATGATCGGATATAGGAGTGTCGACCACGCTTACATAGATACGAATCCCCATCAATGTAATGTCATCCATTGCCTACAATGATATTATGAATGAGCGACTCAATATTGGGGAGAGACCCTAAGTATCCCGGAGGAGTTTGCATGAGTGTGGTTTATGTCTTCGACTACTCCAATTCTCGGCGATGGGGATAATGCTACGGTTGAAGCGGATCGAAGGAGAAGCAAGTGGGAGAATGATGACTACATATGCAGAGGTCTTATTTCGAATGGTATGTCTCGATTCTCTATTTGATATTTATCGAACTTTGAATCTTCCAAAGAACGTGGGATTCCTTGGATGCCAAATATATTATTGAGGATGCATCAAGTAAGAAGTTCCTTGCTAGTAATTTCACAAATTACAAAATGACCGATTCAAGACCGATTATGGAACAATACAATGAACTTCTTGGAATACTTGGAAGGTTTACATAACACCATATGAACATGGATGAGGCTATCAAAGTCCTTGTGTCATTGACAAACTCCTCCTTAATGGAAAGATTTCAAGCATACCTTGAAACATATGAAGGAGGAGCTAACTCTTGTTGAGTTGGGCGGTCATCGCACATTGAGGAATCTCTCAAGGTGCAGGATAATGACAAGCCAAAAGAGTAGCAATGCTACTTGGTGCATCTGTTGTCAATATGGTGGAGCATAACAACTCCACCAGTACAATGATAACAAAGGCAAACATAAATATCATGATAACACAAAGGCATCTTAACAAGAAGGCAACTCCTACTTGTTGGAAATGTGGCAAGAGTGGTCACATTAAAAGGACGCAAAGGTGTTAAAATTGGTGGTAAAGCCAATGGATCGTGCACTAATGGTTCGGGAGTGGTAGTTGACCAACTCACTGAAAGGTCGAATATGTTTAATAAGTCTTTTCGATTTATTACGTTACATATGTATCTCGAATCTTTTATGTGCAGGATGATGATGTTGCGTGGTGGGTCGACTCGTGCAACAGTTCATGTGTAAAGATAGAAGTCGGTTCAAGACTTATGAGTCAACGAATGATGGTTATATTCTTCACGGGAAATGAGTCAATGACCTTGGTTCATGGTCGTGGTTGTGTAGATCTTAGGTTTAGTTCAGAAAGATTGTAACTTTGTTTGATGTTATTCATGTTCACGATATCGGGAAGAACTTGGTTTCAAGTAGTATTTTGAATAATCATGGTTATAAACAAGTTATTGAGTCTGATAAATTTGTACTTTCTAAGCATGGTGTTTTTATTGGTTTTGGTTATTTATATAATCAAATGTTCAGGCTTAATGCTACCACTGATAGTGTTATTTCAGCTTTTGTGACCACATATGACCATACTGACTCTACCCTTTGGCATGCTAGACTTGGCCATGTTCACTATAAAAGAATGCAAGATATGTCTAGGGATGGTTTAATCCATGCTTTTGACATGGACACTGAAAAGTGTAAAACTTGCATGTTGACCAAGATAACCAATAAACCCTTTCAAGGTTTTAGTCGTGAGACTAAGATCTTGGAGCTTATTCACAGTGACCTGTGTGATTTGCATGCCACTCCTTCTTTGGGGAATAAGAAGTACTTTGTGACATTTATTGATGATGCTTCTAGATTTTGTTATGTCTATCTGCTACATACCAAGGATGAAGCATTAGATAAACTCAAAGTGTTTAAAATCAAGTTCAATTACAACTGGGTCTTTGATCAAAAGATTAAGGATCGATAGGGAGGTGAGTACATGGATACTCAAGACTTTCGGTCTGTTGGAATAATCCATGAAACGATCGCGCTTTATACTCCTCAAAGAAATGGTATTTCGAAAGGAAAACAGCGGTCAAGGAGATGGTTAATTCCATGTTGTCCTATTCGTGATCGAGTCGAGGGTTCGGGGTGAAGCTATGTTAACGAAATGCTATTTGTTAAATAGGGTTCCCAACAAAAGGAACAAGGTTACCCCTTATGAACTCTGGACTAAAAGGAAACCCAACCTGAATTATCTCAAGGTTTGGGGTTGTAGAGTGTTGTAAGACTCCCCGATCCAAAGCTAAAGACTCGGGTGAAAGAGGCATTGATTGCATCTTTGTTGATATCCCGAGCATTCCAAGGCTTTTAGGTTTTATGTTATGAACCTAATGAATATGTTTCAATTAACCCATTATTGAATCAAGGGATGCGGACTTTGATGAGAATAGATTCTCATCGCCCCTAGACCAAGTCGAGGATTCCTAATGGAACTCATGACTTTGGTGTATCGAGGTCCCCGATGATGAACCATCTGTGGTCCCCGGCGAGGTTGTGGTACAACAACACGAACGTGCTCGTGAAGAGCAAAGGGTTAGGACCCAAAGTCATTTGGACACGAGTTTCAACTATACTGGTTGAAGGAACAAGGGATGAGGTCTCTCGACCAATACTCATATTGCTTCATTGTTGAGGATGATCCCAAGACATTTGAAGAAGCAATGAAGTCCCGTGATATTGCTTTCGGAAAGAAGCAATCAATGATGAGATGGATTCCATCGGGCAACAACACTGGGTGTTGGTCGATCTACCACCGTTGCAAATCTTTGGGTTGCAAATGGATTTTCAAAAGGAAAATGAAGGTAGATGGAACTATTGAAAGTTCAGGCTAGACCGGTCATTGTGGCTTCAAACAAAAGTCAATGATAGACTATTTTGATACCTATGCCCACGTGGCCCGTATCGCACTATATGATCGCTGATTGTTATGGCATCTATTCACAATCGATTATTCATCGATGGATGTGAAACACTTTCTTGAATGGTGAATTGGAAGAGGAGGCACCTAACAATGAAAACAAGGTGTAAACCGATTAAGTCTCTTTATGGACTAAAGCGAGGCACTAAGCAATGGCATCAAAAATTTGATGAAGTGGTTTTGTCTAGTGGTTATGTTCTTAACCAAGCTAACAAATGTGTATATAGCAAATTTGATGAACTGCAAAGGAGTCATCATTTGTCTATATGTGGATGACATGTTGATCTTTGGCACCGACCAAAATCAGTTGACCGACAAAGGAATTTTGTCATCAAGGTTCTCCATGAAGGACATGGGGAGGCCGATGTTATCCTTGGTATAAGGATTAAACATGAAAGTAAAAGAATTTCTATATCTCGGCCTCATTATATTGAGAAGGTGTTGAGAAAATTCAATTACTTTGATTGTACTCGATGAGTACTCCTATGGATACTTGTGAGAAGTCGATGCCTAATAATGGCAAAGTCAGTATCTCAACTTGAGTATTCTAGGGTAATTGGCTGCTCGATGTATGTCATGACTTGTACAAGACCGATATTGGTTTTGCGGTGGGAAAATTGAGCGGTATGCTAGTAATCCTAGTGCTCATCATCCGCAAGCGATTCACATGGCATCAAGTATTTCAAGAGAACTATGGATTATAGTCTTTCATATCTTGGTTATCCATCGGTGTTGGAAGGTTACACCGATGCAAGTTGATCAAGAACATCAAGACAATTCGCCTACCAATGGCTAGGTATTCCTACTTGGTGGAGGTGCAATTTCTTGGGCATCCAAGAAGCAAACTTGCATCACCGGCCTCAACAATGGAATCTGAATTTGTGGCCTTAGCAGTACTTTGGTAAAGAAGTCAATGGTTGAAAAACTTGCTTTTGAGATTCCATTGTGGCCTAAACCTATAGCACCTATTTCTATCCGTTGTGATAGTGCATTTACTTTGGCTAAGGCTTATAGCCAAATGTATAATGGTAAGTCTAGACACTTAGGTGTCGGACATAGCATGATTCGCGAAATGATCATGAATGGGTGGTATCTATAGAGTTTGTTAGATCTCAATGTAACTTAATGATCACTTGATGAAGGGTTTGGCTAGAGACTTGGTAATAAAGTCTCGCTAAAGGGATGGGTTTAAGTCCAACTTAGTCATCGAATGTTAGACACCCAACTCCTCCTAAGGAAACTTGGGAGCCGAGTTCAATGTGGAAAGTCAACATTCGCTGGGTGGAGCACATGTTTATTTACATCCCAAGGTTGTGCTCGAGAACTCGTGAAAGGAGGATGAAGTCTTTACTTCTTAATGGTTAATTTTCTTTGAAAAAGTGCTTGGCAGAGCATGACTAAGGAGGAACCACCTATGTAAATGTTGAAGTTTTGCCGCCTGTGAAGCTTTGGACTTTAGCTTTTACAACATTTATGAATTTGGATATGGACACATGGCTTGTATAGTGTCGAGTCATTAAGTGTTTGAAAACTTGTGTGTATTTTATCTTGGTATTCAAATGGGTTGAAGGGTTCAATTCTTAGAACACCTCGATTTTTGAATATTTGAACGTGTAATTTACTAAGATGGAAATTCAATCCTCGTGACATTTTCGCTTATGCACATGTTTTGTTTAATGTTTGGTTTTTATAAAGGAAGTGAACTAAATTTGGGAGGATTGTTGGAAAATTTAGTGCACTTGTGGGATTAGTTTATACCTTGTAATGGGTTAGGAGGTACGAGTGTACACCCATAAGGTCCATGAACACCACGACTCTTATAGTGGTTTGTATTGGTAGTACTAGTAGAAAGTACCGCTTGTGGAAAGTCTTGCTTGTGGAAAGTATGCTTGTGAAAATCTTCGCTGTGGTTTCCATCGATAAACAAAGTGTTTCCATCGACAAGCAATGTTTCACCGATAGGCGGTGTTTCCACTAAAGTGCTATGAAATCCGCTAGAGGTATGAAAGTATGCTAATGTTAAAGCATCGCTAAATGGCGATTATAATCGCTTAATGACCACGCTTAATTGGTCATGTAACTACCAACGCTATAATGGGGATAGTTGTGAGGTGATTAATGGGCCGATTAATCCTCATAATTCCATTTGAACGGCTCGAGTAATGTCCTATAAATAGGATATCCGATTATGCATGAAAGACACGTAAAACGATAAACACTTATAAGCGCAAGGGTTATTGAATTGTGCCTAATTCTATAATCGCATTTGGTCTTATCCCAAGTAGATATTCGTGTAACCCGTGCATTAGGGTCGAATAGTTTACTTTGGAAAGTGATCACACGATTCAAGTGATATCCGGTAACCACTTTGTGGTATTTGTTTCATTTGAAGTTGATTATCTAACCTCGCCTTTGGGCTCACGAAATCCAACAGCTAATAAGTTATTTTAACAAAATGATGTCCCAAATTTTGCTAAGTTGGGGATTAAACATGTAAAACATTAAAATGGTTTTGTTTTAGGGCCAATTAGGCTACGCATTCGAAGCATGTTTACATACACCTTAAATCAATGTTTTTCGAAAAGGTGAAATTAATTTAATATATTTAAGGACGTAAGTATACAAAAAGTTAAGTAAAAACATTTTGTCCTCTAAATGACAAGTAGGGTTATAAGCAAAACCTAGCTTGTAGGGGTGTTCATCAGTTCAGTTATCGGGTTATTCGGTTTATTCGGTTCGGTTAGTTCGGTTAATTTTTTTTTCGGTATAACCGAAACCGAACCGAACCAAATTAAATTTGATTCAACCGAACCGAATAACCTAATTACATAATTTTAATTATTTTTAATTAATTATATATATTTTTAGCACAAAATATTTTTTCAAGCTTAAATCATGTTATATTTATACTAAAATGTAACATATTCGATTTCACAAACACACAAAACAATGATCAAAGAGGCGATACTAGAGGTTTTAGAGAGAAAGTTAGAGGTTGGGAACTTTAGTGAGAAAGAAAATCTTATTATGAGCTCCAACTCTCTACCTGGAAGGTAGAGTATTTATAGTTCTTACATAAGTCGCCACCCACGGCCGTGGATCGGTCATACAAGAGGTAAAGACTGTCTGTCCTCCACGGTGTTACTTAACTAAATACTACTAAACATTAACTAATCTATGACTACGAGCTTAATGATTACATATACTTGAGGTGACCGACTCTTTAATAACTGGATTTACTAAATCCTAACAATCTC
The DNA here is from genome assembly GCA_022545495.1 of Chrysanthemum lavandulifolium. Taxonomy (NCBI): domain Eukaryota; kingdom Viridiplantae; phylum Streptophyta; class Magnoliopsida; order Asterales; family Asteraceae; genus Chrysanthemum; species Chrysanthemum lavandulifolium. The sequence goes on along the minus strand of CM040242.1, from coordinate 35,331,804 downwards.
CCCTGGGAGGTCACCTCAAGATCACCTCAAAATTACATTGAACACAAGCGGATATTACATTAAAATTGTTCTTGCATTCTTGATGTAGTTCTTTGCACAGAGCTCGTAGACATTGATTCTTCATTATTGCATGTTTGGATAATCAATGTGGAGGTCTTTAAGCGATCCACGTGATAATGAGTTTTGAGCCGACTTTTGAGATCATCACTATCATAAATCGACTCTTCCATTGTGGTGTTGGTATTATATGATGTTGCGACTTATGGACGGACATGCTCACATTCGGATCATGATATACTCATCGAGTAATGAAGCTTTCGTTGATTCATGATATTGGCGGCAGAGCGAAGCATGGAGTGAAAATATCGAGTCATTGATGCACTAATCATGATTTCTTTAGTAATGAATGTGTTGCGCGAGCACGCGGCTATGGATTGACCGCTTCATTACGATTAGCGCAAGCGTCGGGCGCACCGCATACAACGATTAGCAATAAAGTGCACGATAGTGTCTTTGATCACTTTCGTTGAATTGAGGTACACGCCCACGGTTCCCCGTTGATCAAGACAAGTCTTGCTCTGTGATCGGTATAATTCAAGAATTTCCTTGGCGGGGTTTCGCAATTGCTCTAGTCGTTCTCAAACCCAACGTCTCAAAGAAGAGAACACGGAGTGAGTGAACCGGTAATTGAGATTCGCGATTGATAAAAGAGATTTGAAAAACAATCGTGTATTGCTCAATAGAAATTGTTTTTGCAATACAACGAAGGTTTTAATGAAAATAAATTATCAATCATAAACACCTTTTATTTTGAAATATTTGTACACGATCGATGTGCTAAAGAAAAGGGTTTTAAGCACAACGACGAGTTTTTCAAAGGTATCCGTCAATCCATAACTCGAACGAGGATTGATTCAAAAGATTGAATCGCCCCATTGTTTCATTCGGTTGTCACATGGTTGATCTATTGGATAGATCTCATGCCACCCACCGTGAGCTTGTTTGATGTTGGCTCCGAAGGCTTTCCATCTTTATTGTGAATATGTTTGCATATCACTCATATGTTCAGCAATACCACAAGGATAATGCGAGGACTCATAAGATATAATCTCTTCCACATTGTGTGAAACAGAGAGTCTTCATTGAAAGTGTCCTAATGAGATTTATTAATGATCTCGTGGCTCTAGACTCAATTGCATATTTGGATCCTATTTCGAGACTAGGGAGAGGTCTCCTTCTTCAATATCAACAATCTCTAAGAGAAAGTCGATAGATTATGTCTCCCCATGAGAATGAAACAAGTCCTTTTAAGAGGAACTTGAGTGGTTTGGGAAGTTGAAGTGCAGTCGTCACTCGGTCCATGACGCCTTGTCTTCAATACCGATGTTGCCTTGGTAACCACGGTAGCATATGAATTGAACCCGGTATCCGCCTAGGTTGAATAATTGGAGGCTATTTATTTTCACCCTTTTCTCATTCAATTCTTTTCATTCTTCAACCCTTGATTGCTTACCAAGACTTCATAACTAGAACCTTGTTGGGTTTATTCCAAGAATAGCTCGGCCTTAGTCCGCACTCTTCCCATATCTCATTTTCTCCTTTTTTCAATATAACGTAAGGACTTCTACACTATCTAGTGGATTGTCCCTCGGTAGATCCCTCCGGTTCGGCGGATTATGGGAACAAATACCTAACATTATCGTCCTTATATCACCATACATAAAGTAAAATTGGTCGGTCTATTTGGTATTGTTCATCCGCCATTGAAACCAATTGAAAACCATTTGAAAATCAATCCGGATACTTGTGATATATTATCAAAGCATTTTGTACCGAATTGTTTTTGATATTTTTAGAACAAGAGCCCCTCAACATTTGCATCAAGTATCATTGTAATAGAACTAATTTTCATCTTTGAGGATTGGCTTGCATCTAAGAGTAGTTATATAAAGAATGTGGTTTTCAAAATAGTTGCTCCCCTCAATATGTGCATAGATATTTGAAAATGTTTTGCACATATTAGGAAAAGACTGCACATTGGAATAAATTAATCACGTTTCAGATCTTTGTGGTTTAAGACAGATGCTCCCCCTCAACATGTGCATGGAAAATTTGAAATCGTTTGGCACATTTTAACTGATAAATTAATCACGTTTCAAAGCTTTTGAGGAGAATTGTGACTTGATTATGAAAATATTTTAACTGATAAGGATCGGATTATGAGACTTTAAACTCCATTGATTAAACATGCATGATTATATTTTGAAAACAATTGTATGACAAATAACCTTTTGATTTAATTGAAATCATTCTCCCCCTCAATCAATGACATAAGTTGTTGATTGAGAGATAGATATTTTGACAAATGATCAGATCAGATGATTTTCAAAAATAGGGTCCGAGTTATTTTTCAAAGCAATTAGTTTCCATTAGATAGAAGTAATTGTTTATAGAATCAGAGCATAAGATTTGAAAACAAGATAAAGCATGGCTCTGTTCTTTCTTTGAAAAGCGGGTTATTGCCTGAAATGACAATAAACCATAGTTTCACTTTCTCTCAAAAAAATTTTGAATGACAACACAAAATCTGTAGATGATATCGAACAAGGAAAACATGATAGAATAACAATATTTTTTGGAATTTTTCAAGATTTTCTAAATTTTTTTTTAAGGATTTTTTAAAGTTTATATTTTTCTATTTGCTTTTGGTTGGTTTTAAATTTTGTATTTTGCTTTTGAAAAGATATTTACAAGAGATGGATGAAGAAAGACCTTTACTCCTCGTCCTCTTGAAGGCGTTTGAGTGTTTCGGTTGTAGACTCTTTAGACCAAGTCGTGGAGGATAAACTCAAACGTTCTCTAGGAAGAGCTTTGGTGAAGATGTCGCTAAGCGATATTCGGTCCTCACAAAATAGAGTTCCACCACACCGTTTTCTACTTGCTCCCCGATGAAATGATGTCGAATGTCGATGTGCTTTGCTCTTGAGTGTTGTACGTTGTTGCATGAGAGGCAATATGCTTTTATTATCACAAAGAGAGGATTTTGTTGAATTCAAATCCATAGTCGATAATTGAGATCTCATCCATAGGATTTGAGCACAACAAGATGACATGGCTATGTATTCACCTCCGTAGAGAAATAAGTACTCATTTGCTTCTTTGAAGACCGACTCACAAGCTTATCACCCAAAAAGCGAGCACCTCAGGACGTGCTTGACGTGTATCTTGACATCCTGCATGATCAACATACGCATAGGTCGTTAGAGACATACGGTGTCCCGGTACCAAAGTCCCATATTGATGGTTCCTGGAGATACCGAAGACCGTTTAACCGCTTCAAGGTGCCTTTTGGTAGGCTTAGCGATATCTAGCACACATGCAAACATCGAACATAATGTTTGGTCTCTGGTGTGAGGTACATCGAGGATCCAATCATACTACGATATTTCGTTTGGTCTACCATGATCCACAGTGGTCCTCATCCGGTTTAATACGCTCTATCATGGAGTGTCGATAGGGTCACTAGAATCAAATCAAATTTCTTTAAAATCTCATTTGCATATTTAGATTGATTTATAAAAATGCCTCCGGGACTTTGTGAAATTTGTAATCCCAAGAAAAATGATATTTGTCCCATCATTGACATTTGAAATTTAGAACCCATTTCACTTGAAAAGCGGTCACATTCATTGGGGTCATTGAGAGGCAAAATGATATCATCAACATATATTTGAGCGTGAATTAAATGTTTGCGACTTTACGGTGAACAATGTCGGATCAA